>JAUPFN010000022.1:20159107-20759107 GCA_036924255.1 Apodemia mormo | reverse complement strand
ATTCAATGTACAGTTTTGACTTTCCTACGATTTTATTACATGTATATAGATGTGCGTAACAGTATTTATATATGTATTTCTATGTATTAGTATCGTTGAACCTATAACACACGCAAATAATTTGCTTACTATGAGGTTAGATGGATTTGTGCAATTTGTCCAGTGATATTATTATTATACTATTATATTCATGGCTAAAGTCTGTCGTCAAACTATCAAAAAGAGATTTTGAGTGTCATATATTAATGATCAAACTTTGACCATGCGGTAATTGCTCGTATAAAGGTTAACCTATTCGGCTCAGATTAAGAGCTCCGGATTTGATTCCTGGGTCAGTCAAATATATGATTGGGGTTTTTCTCAGTCTCCCGGAACTTGGTGGTGGTTTGCTACACCTTCGAGCCTCGGATGAGCACGTAAAGCTGTCAGTCCTGGTTACAGAGATAAGTGAAAATGAATCAATAGAGATAACCACCAATCTAGCCAACCGACAAACCGGTGAATCTTCGTGAATAAGAGTCTATATACGTTCTCTTTACCCTACAAGGGAACCGCCGATGATAGTTTTTTTTAAATAAATAAATTTAATATTCGGATGTGTACATACATATATTAGTTATATTGTTGTATCGGTAATTTATATTTATCCGTAGGTCTGAGGTCAAGCGCTGGAGATCTGACACCTTTGTGATGTTCTAGGCTATCCATCATTTGACGTCAGTCAACCTTATCGCGGATCAGGGTCATGTCAAGTCACAAGCAAACATCAAAAGAGAATAGTGGATACACACATAGTTTTATTTTCCTCGTGTTCAACGAGATTAGTCGAGTGGTTGGCAACCTTAATTAGGTGATCAATGGAGCTCGGGTTCAAATCCCGAAAGAGACAGATATTTATGATTTTTCTGGGTTTGGGTTCTTATTAAATATATTTCAGTATTAATAAGAGGTCTTAGGTTCGAATTCTGAGTCAGACATATCGTAAAAATCGTAATAAGCTTTATTTGCTTATGATATGCCAGTCAACAATACTAATACATATGATATATGTTTTTTACATATTTAAAAATGCAAATAATATTTGTATTTTACATAACATATCATATTTGTTTTTATTTTTGACTGACATATCATAAGCAAATAATGCTTATTACGATTTTTTTACGATATTAAAATTCGAACCTAAGATCTCTTTTAAAATTGTGATCGCTCTCTAGTCGAAATTCGACTCGAAGTTTGAAAATAGACTAAACAATTCAATCTCTTCTATGTTCGATAACAGAATTTCGCCATATATAAACAAAATAATACATAGACGTATGTGTGAACATTATGTGTCAAATGTATGGTAATGTGTATAATGTTTATCAAAATTATATGACATATATTTTAATAAGTATTGTACAAAAATATTAGGTTTTTGAACTTTTCCCTATATCTATACTAATACATGAAAGGAAAACCTTGTACCCTTTTTAAGAAAATTGCATTAGCCCGGAGCGTAATGCCACTACTCCCCTATTCCCCCTTCACCCCAATAATTAGTCAAAACAAGCCAAGGCCCGGTTTCGCAGGAGACGTCCCTTAGCGCGGGTGTTTAATGCCCAAATTGTGTTCGCCCCCAAAAGTCCGGTGTCGCTGTTGGCCCTTAAGGCCATCAGATATTGTCATATCAAAAAAAATCGTGCACTGTGGAGTATTTAATTTGGCACAGTTAAAGTTTAACTAACATGGCGGAGGACTGCCGAAACCTAATATTTTTAAATAAAATGCATTAGAAATACGTTAAATTAATACAAATATACATTACACTCAACATACATGTGACATACACACATGTATACTATTTTCTTTAGGGCTAAAGTCGGTTGTCCAACTTAAGAGATTTTTTTGTTTATTCCATGATCGAATTTCGGGCAATCACTATTAACTGTGTCGAATGTCATACCTACTCCTTCATTCGCGTTATTTCCATAAATTAATTACGTCACGCGAATTTTATGATTTTTCGCCCCCTCCGCGTCCTTATCACAGTTGGTCGCATTTGTGAGACCCCCCTCCCTAGTATGATATCACATAATATACAAATTTACAGTGGAATAATGATCTCATTCGATTATTTTTTATCTATACAGGTGGCTTTTTAAATTTAGGGTTGCAATATTACTACATAGTATAAAACAAAGTCGCTTTCTCTGTCTGTCCCTATGTCCCTACGTATGCTCAAATCTTTAAAACTACGCAACGGATTTTGATGCGGTTTTTTTTAATAGATAGACTGATTCTTGAAGAAGGTTTGTTTTAGTATATAAACCTTTCCGATATTCCCAGGGGAACAAGAGCTACGTGGGTGAAACCGCGGACAGGTCGTTAGTTTAGATATAAAAAATTATATTTTAAAAAAATGTGATGTCACAAAATTTAGGACCCCTGCCTTGTCACACAATGTCACATTTCGTCGACCCCCTCCCACCCCTTAACGTGTGATGTAATTTATGGATGGCCCCAAAGAGGGATACAATGTTTTCTCTTCACATATAAATATATGGATAATTAGAGATGCATTTTTGTCTTTATAATTATTGTAACCTTACCACCATTATCTCTTGTTGTATTTTATTTTTAGCAGTAGTTAAATATGATTTTCATATCTAGCGCTCTGAATTGAAAACAATAAGCCGCCCACTTATTCTTATCTCTCGTTATCACCACAATCGCATTCCATTGTTATCTCCACTGAAGAGACGTAATGTACTTTAAGAGCGGTAGAGATATGTTGGTCATTAATTTGATAGCATCTTTTTAATTATCTTAAAATGCTGACGGCATTTGTAAGGTTCCATCAGCGTTCTCAAACTTTTATTTATGATTGATTGAATATGAAACATGAAGTTAGACGGGTTTAAAGTAAAAACTGATTTTTTTAATAGAGAAATTTTTTAGGGATCCTCCTTACCTATAAAGGTGCCCTTTGTTACCCACTTGAAGTGACCCTATAAAGGTACCGATTATGGAATCACTTCGTTATCCGTCTGTCAAAGACTATTTTTCTCAGGATCGTGTAAAGTATTACTTTGAAATTTATATTAAATACTTAGGTCTAAGATTCCTCTAAGCTGTAAAAAATAAAACTTGTAAATCAACGCGATAGAAAGATATGACCATTTTTGTTGCAAATTTTTCGATTTGCAATTAAAAAGAAAATCAAACTCTATATGGTACTTTCCGTTGAACTAGAATTATAAAATTTAGCAAGAAGCAATGTCCTACAGCATATGTAAAAGAAAAACTCCGAAATCCCGTACATTTTTAGTTACATCACACAAAAAACACGATCAAAGGATATTTTACCCGGTTTTGTCGCATATTTTGCGTTTTGATTCTAGGTCAACCTAGTCATGAAATTTATATGTTCTTAAGGTCAGCAACAAGTTTCTACGGAACCCTCGGTATGTAAGTCTTACTCGCAGTTGGCTGTTTTTTTTTAATCTAGTCTCTAATTTTCTAAATAATTAAAAAATATATCACGCTGGTTTATTTGCGTAGTAGGTATAATTTCATGTTATATACCTATAATAAAAAATATCTTGTGCCACCGTGTTTAAGGTCGCACTCGTCCGAAAGGGCGGACCGATTTTTACGAATTTATTTTTAATTTATTTTTTGTATGTATGTGAATTTGTGGCTTTTTATCATCCTACTCCAACCTTCACTAACCTGCACCCCACCAAAATATTTAGTATAATATTAAGTACAAATTATTTATATGTACCAGAACAAAGTTTGCCCGATCAGATTTCTACACTTCCGGCGCATAAGGTCGTAACGCCTTTTTTATTGAAAATCTATATTTTACATTATCTTAATTACGTATACTAGTTTTATAAGTTCCTTAAATTTAAAATTAATTTTAATTGCTTTTAATTTAAATAAAAATCATACTTTTAATTAAAAAGTTTTAGAAACAATGGCCTGTGGTCGTATATTTTCGAATAATAACAAAAATAAACATAAACTAAAACTAAGAAACTGTATACGACCTTATGCGCCGGAGGTGTCGATTTATAATTTTTTTCATAGTAGATATGTGAAGGGAGAAATGAGATGGAATGAAGAAAGCATCGTAAAGTATATTTCATAGTGCTAACTGCTAGGTGATAAGGGTGTCTTTAGTACTGGTATATATCGCGTGGGGGCGCGCGGACGACTGACGTCCCATACTGCCGTTACATATAAAGTTGCGTCTGTGTCAGCACATTCCAAATACGTCCCCACATGTCTTTATCAAAAAAAAAAAACAATTTTTTAGACGAATAAATTGTTATATTCTTTTTCACCCTCCTAAAATTATATTTTTTATCTACTACAACATAAGCGTACATGCCATGACATGCCCCTATATGTTTAGAATCATAGGAAAGTGTAAAGTTTATCATGTGTCTATACAACATACAACTGACCTCGAGAGCCTCCTGCGCTGTGTGGAGATAATCCCTCAGCATAGCTTCCTGTATACTCAGCCATTCTAGCCTCGGGTCTTCCAGTTGCGTCACCTCTGTAACAAAATGTATTATAAATCCAGGGACTAAATAAATAAATACCATCATACACGTTCGTATAAGCGAACGGCTACGGTTATGCGAACGGATACGGAAAGGCAGAATGAACCAAATTCAATTCACCAGTTTATGGCTTGTTTTTCTTATACCATAGGATTAACTATCAGCTAGCTCTCCTGATAGAAAGAGAAACTAAAAAGATGTTAACAGTGCGTTGATATCCGTGCGGCGGGGTGGTAATGCCACACGCATTACTTTTCCGACTACCTTTACTTTCTACACCGGAACACGACAGTGACAAGCACTGACGCAATTGCGACAGGAATAGGTAAGGTTACAACCTAGTAGTCAAAGTAGTAGATGGTGATCCCCCAACATATTAGCAATTTTTACGACTATCGCTTGAACTTAATACGTAATAATATTTTCTTACGACTAGCGATAACCCTCAATCAAAAAACTACTAAGTTCCGGATGTCATGTGCCCCCCCCCCTTTCCTCCACCTGTTTTTTGTGTGTCTATTATGAAGATTTCATTGCCATGATTTTTTGCGTCTACTACTTGTGTGCCTTGAAAAAAAACCTAAATCCGCCCTTGATTATAAAACTATATTCCATTCCTCAGAAGACCCATATATCTTTATATGGTCTTTATGCTATTACCCCCGTATTGGTCCGGGCTCCTTTAAAGAATGGCCCATCTGCCTTCTTCCAGGCAGTTCGTAAGAGGCGAACGATTCGCTATGCGAGATTCTACCATCGTGGCTACTAGGTGGTAAAGTTTTGCATTGTCTCCAAGAGCCGTTTGCTTGTTTGCTATCTTATGATAAAATAACGGACACCAACCATCACGAGGAAAATTGATTCGCATATACGACATTTTGATTAGCTACTGATCCATAAAATTGTGTTATCCAGTATCGATAATGCATATCCAATAATCCCTTTATCGCATTATTATATTGGTGCAATATACAACGCGCGATGATTTCAACGATATTATTTGAATACCTCAAAGGTCGGTTCAATGGTCTAGCGCAGGGTTTCCTCAAACTAATATCTCAATTACCCCCATTAGTTTTTCAAGGCAACGGCACCTAATAAAATAACACCTAATAAAATAGTAGATGGAACAAAAATATATGTGCTTAATTGATAAAAAAAACAGACGCAAAATAAAAATTCTTTAGTATTAAATTATTCGAGGACTAAAGTTGATTTACGCACAAATCGAGCCAATTTTATCAGAAATTTAACTCTAAATATGTATTTCAATGTGTATTCAGCATATAATTAATCGATTCGTTACACAATCGAGTGCAATGGTTAAATTTTTATATCTCAACTCCTAAATAAACTAAGTAGCAATTGTTAAGTACATTCTGTCGCGTAGCCCCTATAATTGTACGATGTACGTAAAGAGGTACGCGTACACAACTTTGAGAAACCGTGGTTTAGGATACTCCTAAGTACTCTTAGGGCTTACGCTATGGACTTCGGAATAAACGCATGAGGTCCAGATCCAAATCGAAGATCAAGCCATTCGAATTCCATTTGACGGTAAGTTGGCCACCTGATATATAAATTTGTATCTCAGTAAACCTAAACTATATTTTCACCTTAATAAAACCCTGATCCGAGTTCATGTGAACAACCTTTGAACCAAATAAAAAGAAATTATGTTTTTGACTTTTACAAACAGTCCAGAATCAATTTTTTTTATTCATACTTATATTATAAATGCGAAAGTATCTGTCTGTGTTTTCTTCATGCCTAAATCACTGAACGGATTTGGATTAAATTTGGTATAAAGATAGTTTGAGACCCGAGAAAGGACATAGAATAATTTATATTCCGAAAATTCCATGGGAACGGGAACTATGCGAGTTTCATTCACGTGGTGAAGTCGCAGTCACAGCCAGTTATATATAAGACAACAAGCAAGCAAATGAATTTCCAAATGGAAAGAAACCACCATCGCCTATAGATGCTAGATATTAATGGTGTATTTTTAAGTCATATGGAATAACAAAAAAAAAACAAATTTTGGAATCAAATCATAATTGACGCGGTAACCGTTTACAAACGTACAAAAGACAGTCGGCACCATCCTTCTATTTAAAGTTGGTTAAAATACCACAATATGCAACATTTGTAAGTGGCGACGTGGCGTTGTGGTATATCCTTTGGAGTGCGTATTGTATAGAATATATTTTGTAATAAAAACATAGCACGAATTGCAATATACCGAGCCGGCGTGCATGCAAACGAAATTCTTGTGCAACCTGTTTACCTACATATTTTCCATACCTCGTAGCTATTAAATAGGGTTGTCAAAACATAACTATTACATATTAATCCTACAGTAGGATATATAAGTAAAACTCACGGATTAAATGGATACACCTTTTAAGACAATTTCTTAGTTTGTCATTGTAGCTTGCAATTGCACACAGAAATACAGAGTTACACTACTTACCGATAAAATAAAATCACTTCGAGGGTAATTTTTAAACCTTATCATCTCATTCGATACTATAAAACAGTACAACAATTTTTATTTCTATTTTTTCACTTGTATGACTTTTTGACAGTTATAGGAACGTTTGCTCATATGCGCGGCGACACGTTTCCTTCCCAATAGCGTGTCTATTAGTATTCATATAGTCTATGGTAAAACTCTAACTAAGAAATCCATGAGGTTCGGGTTCAACCAACCAACAAACCAACGGGACAACGGACAAACACCTACGTAAGAAGCATAGATGTTAGTATTTGTGGATTTAGTTCAATTCAATACTTATGAATGTATTTTAATGTATTAGTTTCTTCTCGCCTGTATTCCCGAAGAGGAAGCAAAGGTACAACAAGTCACGATTAACCGAAGATACATGTACTTAAAGTCCCACGATATGACAGGTGGCATGGCAAGCCAATCGCCAACCGGGCTCTTTTTCCATCACGGGCAAAGCTGATTTTAAAAGAAAACTGACAAAAAGCACATTTTTGAATAGCCCACCCCGGATATATATTATCACTAGCTGTGCCCGCGACTTCGTTCGCGTGGAAAAAAATCTAAAATAAAAACCCGCATAGTTCCCGTTCCCGTGGGATTTCCGGGATAAGAACTACTCTATGTCCTTTCTTGGGTCTCAAACTATATTTGTACCAAATTTTATCCAAATCGGTTCAGTGGTTTGGCCGTGAAAGCGTAACAGACAGACAGACAGACAGACAGAGTTACTTTCGCATTTATAATATTAGTATGGATTGTTTATTAACACTTAAAATAACTCAGAAAAGAGTGTTTTTTTATTATAGCGTTTATATATCGTATTTATAACTAAAAAGTCTAGATACACAAAAAGCTCGATTAGTTTACTACAACATAAGTTTACTGAAAAGATGTTATGAATCATGTACTTATTTTGTGATCATCTTAACGGCCGGAAGGTTCACGGTCTATATTCTGAAACTCAGACCAAACGCGATGAGAAAAATGAAACATAGGTATAAAATGTCAATTCGAAAATATGTAAAAAGTTCCACTAGATCTTAGAATTCCTCAATGTAATCCACACTTAATATTATTAATGCAAAAGTCTGTCAGTCTGTCTGTTACGCTTTCACGGCTAAATCGCCGGTTCGATTTTCATGCAATTTGGCATGAAAATAGTTGAAGATCCGGGGTCAAATATGGGCTTTCTTTTTCAAAAATTAATCCTTAAGGGGCTGAAATAGGGGATGAAATTTGTATGAAAAACTATATCGACGACATGTTAATCTACCCGCGGGCAAAGCTGCGCGGATCAGCTAGTTATTATATAAAAATGTGTTATATTAATACCGATATAAAAATGCCACAATAAGTGATTAACACTAAATGAATATAGAATATAATCAAAATAAATTAAATTACAAAGTTTTAAATATCGTATCTATAGTTTATAAGAAATTATGAATAACTTAAAACAGTAGTAATGTGTAGTCATCGATATTTTTAGAACGACCCCAAAAATATTTCTTATATATTAAATATCAATTATTATTTATTAGTAATTCTCTTATCAAGTTTTGATCACGCATAGTTAATTAACAAAACTAGAATGTAAGCCAGACTTATGAATTTATATGCAATTTTTATTAATTTTGGTCTTAATTTACAAATTAAGATGGTGATTATATATTATAAGAAAAGAATGACAAAGAAGCCGCCAGATTTCACAAAATTATTGGTGGTTTATATTATAACTAGCTGTTGCCCGCGATTTAGTTCGCACGGACTTCGTTTACTCCGCACAGCTCCTCCCCCGTAGATGCTAGCGTGATAATATGTAGCCTATATGTTGACCCGACCTGTAAGTAATATTCATGCAAAATTTGAAGTAAATCCATGCAGTACTTTTATGAGTTTATCCCGGACATACATGACTTTCCTACGATTTTATTATATGTACTGGCTGTTGCCAGCGACTTCGTCCGTGCGGACTTCGTTTACTCCGCACAGGTCCTCCCCCTTAGGTGATAGCGTGATAATATGTAGCCTATATGTTGACTCGACCTGTTAGTAATATTCATGCAAAATTTGAAGTAAATCCACGCAGTACTTTTTGAGTTTACCCCGGACATACATACAGACAAACAGACAAAAATTCTAAAAACTATATTTTTGGCTTCAATATCGATTGTAGATCACGCCCCAAGTATTCTTTTAAAAAAATATTCAATGTACAGTTTTGACGTTCAGTCAAAACTGTACATTGAATATTTTTCATTGAATATTATTGGACACTACGACCTGCCGTTTTGGCGTACAGATAGATAATTATAAAATCAAATTGAAATATTAATTATAAATTAAATTCTCATGTCAAAATTTTAATTACTTTAATAATATTTTTACATATCATTATACATTAAATAATATTAAAATTGTATGTCAAGTAATTGCTTGCAGCATTTATTTACCAATTAAAAAAATATATATTATTACGCACACTACCATTCATTTAACACACACAAATGATCGTAACTCACTCGCACACACACATACATATACTAAGTACTTTTTTAATTATTAAAATAGTTTAACCGCCCCGTTGGTCGATTGGTTAGCGACCCTGACTACGCAATCAATGGGGCTCAGGTTCGATCCCCAACGGGGACAAGCATTTGTGTGATGAGCATAAATGTTTGTATTTCCGGGTTTGGGTGTTTATTCAATGTATTCCAGTATTTATATATGTATTTATTCAAAAACATTGATACAAAAAATCCAAGATGCACAGTGCCGAACAAAACTGACACTCAAAACTGTCACTAATTCAAGACAAGTAGTTATAGATATGGCAAAAACATATGTCTTTGCATATCCAACCTTAAGCGCAGGATTTATAGTTGTTTTTACAAAGCAATGTACGAAAAGTAATAAAGACAGCATCGCGACGATATAATACAGCTACATGATCGCGACCGATGCGATTATATTTGTAATGAACGCACCATTTAAAATTTTGCGTATTACGACGCGAGGAAATGGGTGGCGCTGTACGTTCTGAAACCGCTGAGAAACGTGTTAATTTTCGGATATATAAATATAGGACATCACCTGAAAACCAAAATATAGCACATTCTTTTTTGTATTTACATCTAAATATCACCATATAAAAATCATGTGGAAGATTTGAAATATGATTAACAAATTATTTGTTTTAGAGATTGTCATAGCCTGTTTTCGGGATTTTATATGATCGAGTAAAGTACATTCTATCATGTAACAAGTTGGCACATTCCTTAGATAATATCTTCAGGTATATATATATATATATATACACTGGTCATCAAAAAAATCGGCCCACCCTGTTTTTGTTCGTTATTTCTCAATTATTTCGTAGATAAGCCATTTCTCACAGTTGTTTTTTGTTTTGAGGGTCGGATAAGATGTTTGACACTCTGTTTGTCATAAATCCTATGGCACTTAACGGTACTTGATTATTTTTTGTTCAAAAATACTGCTAATTGCTGATTTGACGGTTTACGTCGGTACAAATTAAGCTCGTGTTTCCAGTCCGAAACAAACTTTTCTCGGGATATCTTGTTATTTACGTTAAGTTTATTTACTGAAGCTGTAGTTTTGATTAATTTTGCCTGAAAATAATGGATACTACTGAAGCGGAGGCAGCGCAAGTTGTGGCTCTACTGCAACAGGGCTTAAGTCAACGTGTCGTGGCTAGAAGATTGAATCTCAGCCGTTCTGCAGTTCGACGAGTTTACCAAAGGTTTCTAGAGACTGGGCAGTATCGAAGAAGATCTGGATCTGGCAGACACAGGGTGACAACTCAAAGGGACGATCGCTTTTTAGTGGTATCGGCTTTAAGAAATCGACACCTTTCTGGCGTCGATCTCCAACAACGCTTACGTGAAGATCGGGGTGTGGCTATAAGTGACAGTACTGTTAGAAGGAGACTTCGAGAGCAGAATTTAAGACCACATAAACCAGCAACGGGACCACTTTTGACCACAGCTCATCGTCAAGCAAGACTTCAATTTGCGCAAAATCACATTAACTGGACTATAGGTCAATGGGAGTCAGTTCTTTTTAGTGATGAGAGTCGAATGACTTTATACGGTTCTGACGGACGTCGTAATGTAATGCGACGACCGGGTGAACGTTATGCCCAGTGTTGCATAAGAGAAACAGTCAGTTACGGTGGGGGCTCTGTAATGTTTTGGGGCGGGATATCTTTAACTGGACGAACGGAGCTGGTTTTCATAAGTAGAGGTGCTTTAACTGCTGCACGATACATTACGGAGGTTTTAGAAGACCATGTGGTGCCTTATGCTGGCTACATCGGGGAAAACTTTCAACTTATGCATGATAATGCACGGCCACACATAGCGCGCAATGTCACCCAGTATTTAGAAGAGGTCGGCATTCGTGCTATGCAGTGGCCCGCCCGAAGCCCTGATCTAAACCCGATAGAGCACATGTGGGACACCTTAAAACAAAAGGTAAGAGCACGGAATCCAGCCCCTACCACATTGGGAGACCTGGAAACCGCCATCAAGGAAGAATGGGAACGAATTCCTCAAGAGACCATTAAAACCTTGATTAAATCTTTAAAACGGCGAATGCAAGCCGTTATTCGAGCAAGAGGAGGAAATACCCAATATTAAGATGAAAAAATGGTGACGATAACTTTAATGATTAAAAAAATAAGTGAGTTTGAAATTTTAACTAAAAAAATGTGAAATTAATGATTTTGACTTCAAATCCTAATTAAATTGATTTTTTTTATAATTTGAAGGTTTAAAGTACTTAAATTAGTGTAAATAAACATGATTAGTAAATCATTTTAGTTATTAAACAATATGTTTTCTTTTGCCAATGAAAACGCATAATTTGCGGTGAAAATGCAGGTGGGCCGATTTTTTTGATGACCAGTGTATATATATATATATATATATATATATATATATATATATATATATATATATATATATATATATATATATATATATATATATATATATATATATATATATATATATATATATATATATATATATATATATATTTAACAATCAATACAAAAAAAACGTGATTAAACAAACTAGTTTTTTCCCGTTTGTCGCGATGCCTCGCCTTAAAGGACCTTCTTGAGACACTGATTGCGTACCTTGAGTTTTTTATATCAATGTTTAAAAAATATTTATTTATTCAATCTGTTGTCAAACTTAGAGAAATTTTATTGTTTAGTGTACAGACAAACGGATAGATAGAGTTGTAGTTGAATCTCTACCAGATTGCGATCGTTAGCAAGCAATATTGCTAGAGAAAATAACCAAATTATGTGCTTGTGATGTGGATAACAATCAACGATACCGATACATAATAATACACATACAAATATTTGCCTCTATCGGAAATCGAACCCGATCCTCATCGATTAGGTAGTCAGATTTGTTAGAAAATTTTACATATTCGAACAACATTGAACCTAACAGTTGACATAAGACAGACAGCAACAAGACAACGATAAGATCGCAATTCCGACTAGATATCCGTGTTTTTCAAGGGTTCCCTTATTACTAATGGATGTCTGTAGATAAAGGAAAGAATAGAAAGATAAGCATCACGACCATCCTTTTTATCCTAAGAATGGTAAATCCTATGACTGAATCTACCACTAGCAGTTTCCAAATCTAGAAGTTTGAGACACTAGATTTGTCAACCTTCGAAGTACCAAATTTAAAAAAAAAAAACAAATTTAAATAAAAAACAATATTTTTTTACTTTTACAGAAAGCCCACATTTTCTTATTTTTTTATATTATAGGATTAATAAGATTCAAAAATATTATGCGGTAGCTAACTTATACCATATATAGAAAAGAACTTATGTAGGACAACTTCCGAAGTACCAATAAAATTTTAAAAAAATACATTTTTTTATATTTTTTTTTAATATCAAGATTCAAAAATAGTATGCGGTAGCTAACTTATACCATATATCCTACGCTATCAAAAGAACTTATGTAGGACAATCTCCGAAGTACCTACCAAATAAAAAAAACAATATTTTTTTATTTTTACAGAAAACCCAGATTTTTTTATTTTTTCATTTATACCATAAGATAGCAAACACGCAGACACCAAAGATGTTAAAAGTGTATTGCTATCAGTGTAGCGGGGTGTTAATGTAACAGGCATAAGTTTACCGGCTACTTTACTCTCCAAACTGGAATACGACATTATCAAGCATCTGCCCATCGTGACTACTAGGTGGTAGAGTTCCGCAACATCTCGCCCTGGTATATGATATCACGGCCTTACCTGTTGCTGTCATTGTTGTATTCCTGTTTGGAGGGTAATTAGTTTATACACTTATACATGCAACATTAATGTCTATAGACATAGACACCATAGACGGCGGTTTTTCTTTGTATCAAAAGACTCATCTACTTGTTTGTCATCTAATGATACAAAATAGACATGGAAATTATTGTTAAATTAGATTAACTGTTATATTGTTAAAGTTAATTAATATTTAACAGTTATTTATGTTAAATTATATCAGTAGCCTATATATGATACGTATTAGAAGCAGTAAAAACACGAAGCTACCAAAAAAGGTCCTCTAGGATAGTTTTAATAACTTTTAACAATTATTATTATCACGGTCTACCGAAATATTTTTATTAACAGTATTATCATAAATCAAGTTAGCGAGTAAAAAAGAAACGCTCTCTCAAATATTTTTAATAACATTATTATCATATATCAAGTTATTGGTAATTTTAGTGATGCATAAAAATTAGTTTTAACAATATTTGCTAATATAAATAACAGCTGTTAATTGTTAAAAAAATTAGTACGAAATTTAATATGTTAACTGTTAAATGATCCATGCCTAATATAAAAAGATGATATACGAGTACTTTATGGAATCACACAAGTTGCATTCCTCTGTCATTCACACAACGCGTGACATCCAAAGTGCGCGCGATCTTTCAATTATTATTCTCAATTCTGGACTCACAAGGCCGGGCATAACTGATTGATCATTGATTTAATAGACGTAGTGCATAACAATTCTAGATTGGTTTAATACCTGCATTTTTTTATATAATAGAGTAGACACCCAGGCAGATGTCTCTTCTGATGGAAATAGATATTGACACCGAATATGAGCTATATATAAGTGTTACTGCTGTATAGGTATTCCGCTCCACCCTCAGAATCCCATCATCGGACATCACATCATAATTTGAACCCATCCTTTTGGCGAATGTCCTCACCATTCTTGTGTGATTCCACCCTCACCATCTCATAAAGTCCGTCATAATCATACTTATTTAATACATGTGAAAGGCGAAATAATATATATGCGAAAGTCTGTCTGTATGTATTCCGTAACCGTGAAAAACGGTTTAACCGCTAAACAGATTTTAAAGAAATTTGGCAAGGATATAGTTGAATATTAGGGGTCAAACTCAGGCTAATTTTTTTTCAAAAATTAACCTCTTAGAGGCTGAAATAGGGGATTAAATTTAGTGTGAATTTTTTTACATTGATGACATTATGCTTATATTGCGGGTAAAGCTGAGCCGTTCATCTATTTCTTAATATACAGGGTTATTTTTAAAAGGCCGGGAAAATTTTAAAATTAGGAACTAAATATTGAATTGAAAGTGCGTTTTAATAATTATTATAAAATAATTACAAGGTAATATAGAAACATTCGTTTATAAATATCCTACTAAATTCGTGAATTCGATACATCGAGTCTTTTGAATGAACTCTGTAATGCTGGCAGTGTATCATTTTACATTTACCTACAATTACGAAAGTAACTACTATGTAACGTGTCGCTATAAGTACATTATTACCGATCACATTTAATTTGTTTGTAGGCACTAAAATATTTTAGTTCTAATTTTGCGAATTTGAAATCATATCCATGCGTTTTGTTTTTTCTTTGTCGGATAAAAATGAAATTTTGAATTTTTAAATTATTTTTATATTACATAAATCGAACATATCGATTCTGAACAGCCCCTGAAAATTTTGCCGGAACTTTAAAATAACCCTGTATAAGGCTCTACCTAAAAGGCTAACAAGTCTGTCAAATTCAAATACAAATGAGATATCAACACATGCATTTTATAATCTACTAGCTGTGCCCGCGACTTCGTTCGCGTGGAAAAATTCTAAAATAAAAACGCGCATAGTTCCCGTTCCCGTGGGATTTCCGGCAAAGGAACTATCCTATGTCCTTTCTTGGGTCTCAAACTATATTTGTACCAAATTTTATCCAAATCGGTTCAGTGGTTTGGCCGTGAAAGCGTAACAGACAGACAGACAGACAGAGTTACTTTCGCATTTATAATATTAGTATGGATTTGATACATGGATAGTCCATTGGCACTGGTATTCAGACGAATGTTTTTGCCCGAAGCTTTATTCAACCAGAGATTTATCGATGAAGGAAGCAATATAATATCCCAGCAAGATCGTAAAAAGATTATAAAGCTTCTCAAGAAATTAACATTAATAAGGACGAAAAAGGAAATGGATATTAGTATTGACTTTAGTTTTGCTTATGGTTGCTTCTTTATGTTGTCTTAGTTAACAATTATTGTAAAAAATACTAAAAAACTAAGTAACTGTTTTTAATAAATTTATTAGAGCAGTCGATGTTGACCACATGAGGTCCCGGGTTCGATTCTCGGGTCAAGCAATTCAAAAATGTGTTTTTTGAGTTTTTTTATAAAAACAACCAGGATTGCATAAGTGCCCGGTTGGCGATAGGCTTGCCACTTATCACATTGTGGGACTAATTATCTTCGGCTAATCGTGGGTGCACTGGTTATACCTCTGCCTTCTTCTTCGGGGATACAGGCGTGAAGATACTTTTATAATAGAGCAACAACTAAAAATATTAAAATGAGCTTTGGACTGGAAAAGTTAGCATTATTCACGATTGAAATGAAAATTAAAAACTTATCTGCAAACCAAATTGAGTATGTTGAAATAAAGGAAAAATGTAGGATTAATGATAATTTATGCATTTTGCTTACTGTAATGGTCTAAAATTTATATAGCAATCCCAGTAAAATCGTAAAACTTCGAATATTTGGTCATCATTAAAAACTTCTGTTTTTTATAGGCAATTAAAAAAATATTACTGGCTATCTTCTAGATAACTTCTGCTTATTTGCTATCCTATGAAATAAAAACATCACACAAAAATATTATGCTGGTTCCGTTCTGAAATAGGCAGAGTAAACTGAGCTCGATGGATTGTAAATAAGCAGATGACTCTCCAGATGGAAGGAAAAACATCACCTATAGATAACAAAGATGGTAATGGTAAGTTGCTATTCGAGTGACAGGAAGGCAATAATACCACATGCATAAATCTACCGGTTACCTTACCCTTCAAACCGGGACACGACATTGACATTGCATTGACGCTATTGCGGCAGGAATAGGTAAGGTAGTACTTAAATACCCAGGCGAGACGTTGCGGAACTCGAAAAGTATTCCACAACAACTAAGTCAAAAGTATTGTGTGAAGTAATCGTCTTTATATGAGGTCTGCAAAGAAATGATTCATCTCATTTTAATAGCAAAATATTTAATTTGCTTAGCAACTTCCGTTAGCATCTAATAAAATGCAGGCCTGACTCATCGTTAATGAAGATGCGAATCAATTAAATGAAATGTCACTGGGAATTTGCACTGATGTTGTTTAACAAGAAAAACAAAATTATGTAACGTAGGTTTAACGCTCAGTTTTTTATTACAAGTAAATAAATGAACAAGCAGATAGATCTTCTGATGAAAAGAGATAGGCATCGTATGTAGACACCAAAGATGTTTATGGTGGAATGGTAATGCTATATGCAAAAGTTTACAGGCTACTTTAAACTCCAAACCGAAACACTGACACTTATTGAAGCTATTCGGGCTGGCAAAGTAAGGTGGTACCGAACCTGGGAAGACATTAAGGAACTTCACCGCCTAGTAGTCACGCTTTCTGTATACTATAGAAAAAAATGACTGGATAGACAGACAATCAAATAAATTCTAAAGAAAACCATCCGTGATCAGATACTATTTAGATACAAATCACATATTGATAAGATATAATTCATATATCATATACTTGTAGTACCACCCCACAAAATTATGACATCGCAAGATATTAAACATCCGAAAATCGATCCTATCCTAAACAAAAAAAAAACAATTCCAGACTTACAAAATAAACTTGTCCCTCATGGCTGCAGTTCAAATATGTTTTTTTGTTTGCCTTTGGTGTTATAGGCTACTAATACTATAACCATCAAACTATTCGCACTATAGTGACGGTGATGATTGATGAAATTTACATATTTTACAGGGAATACGTGAAAATGCGAACAACACGGTTTTCCCAAATATTTAAGATTCCCATAAGTTTAGTTTGTAGTAAGTAACCTTTGATTTTGAAAATTCTTTCAGCAGTAGAAAGATACATTTTATATCAACGTTCCCGCTGCACCAAGAGCTACGTAGAAAATACCATGAGCAGCAGTAATGTATGACAAAAACCTCCTTTTTGATGAAACGAAACCATTAAATCTAAATTATTCACGTAACTTCTTTTCCTTCTGGAATTTTAATTGAAGCATGAACCGGGTGGCGTCAACATTTTACCAATGATTTGCGTACCTTGCTTGGATCCTGCTGAGTAAATAATTACCGTTTCAACCATTCACCTCATTGGATAGGCAGAATAATTTGTCAAGGGTGTTACATTGTAGCAAATGTCTAGCGCAAATGCAGGATTCGCCATGACTTCTATTTTATGGCTAGTTTTAAATCATGGGTTATCAATTAAGGTAGATGCAAAAGCTGCCATTTCAAGTGGATTTATTATCTCTTCTAATGGTAAACGAGCAAGAGATGCCTCTGATTTTAACTGATCATGATTGCAATGCCAAAGGTTTTGATGCAGTTGCGTTGCCGAACTTTTTAAATGAATAGTTTTTTTTATGTCGTAGGGTAGTAAAATAGAAGGCCTCTTGATGAAAAGAGATAGCCATTGTCTATATTCCTCTTGATGAAGGCCTCTTGATGAAAAGAGATAGCCATTGTCTCATACAATTCAGACATTTTAATACTATTCCTCAAATAATAAAAATTAAATATAATGGTCACGATATTGAGGAAACAGAAGAAATCAAGTTCTTGGGTATTTATATTGATCATCACTGTAATTGGAAGGCCCATACGTACAACTTATGTCAGAAATTGAATAAATATGTATATGTGATACGTAGGATGAGACGAAATATTGGGAAGAATGATGCCATATCTGCTTATCACGCATATGTGGCATCAATATTACGATATGGTCTAATTTTATGGATAAACTCACCTAACTGGGAGAGGGTGTTTTTAACACAAAAAAAATGCATAAGGGCCATTTTCAATGTAACCCCCCTAGATAGCTGTAGACCACTATTTAAAAAAAAAAAATATTAACTTTAACATGTATGTATATTTTAGAAGCTGTTAGTTTTGTTAATAAACATTTAGATTTATTTGAAATTGCTAAAGAAAAATCTAAATTAGGGTACAGAGATCCCACGAGATTAATGATGCCTCATTGCAAATCTCAAATGTTCCAAAAAAATTGCTATGTAAATACCATTAAGGTATACAATAAGATACCCAAAGAAATACGGGAACTACCAGGCAAAATTCAACATAGCAGATTAAAAAAATGGCTACTAGAAAAAAATTTATATTCTTTAAATGAATTTTTTGATTTTAGATAACTATTAATATTAATAATCTATATTTAGGGAACTTGATATTAATTTAAACTTGTGTCAGATAGTTATTTCCATATACTGCCATTTTTTAATTTTATTGTAATTTTTGATTATTTGACATATTGACTGATATAATTATTATTGATGAAAATTATTTTATATTCTGACATTTTAATTTATTTTAATATTATATAATTGACTAGGAATTGATTTTATTTGACATTTTAAATTGACATACTTGGAATCGTTTATTTTTTATTTAATTTAGGATTTCGATACTTTAAAATGATTATATATATCTTTTAAATTGTAAGTGACCGGGGCTTAAGTGCACCTATTTAATTAACTGAAATTTTTGATATACATTATTTTATTATATTAAAATATATAGATAATGAGCATTAGAAGACAGTTTACTCTTTGTTTAGTTTAATTAGTATTTAGCTTAATACAATTTAAAAAAAATGTAATGGCTTGAAAAGACAATTGGTATAGAAAGACTTTTATGTATAAATATAGATTATTATGTATGAGACGGTATTATTTAATAGGAAAAATAAATATTTAATTTTAAGTATAAATTAATATATTAAAATAACAAATTTGCATGCTATCTATAGCGAAATTGGCTTGTTCACTAATATAAGTTAAGAGATCTTGTTACCCTATTTCAGGCAAATAAAGAAATTTAATTTAATTTAATTTAATATAGACACCAATCTTGTATAAAAGGCTTGCTATCTGTGTGGCACGGGTGTAACATCACATGCACAAGTTTATTGACTACCTAAATCTCCGTACCAGAATACGTCAGTGGTAGATACTACAATTTCCACATAATCTGTAACCGAGAATTCATCATCAACCCACAAGAATGCTTTAGCGATTCGAACTTGAATGATGATAATAACGATGACCTTGGGTGTACTCTTTTCGAATATTAAAAACAGTAAATTAGTAGTTTTTGTTTGATTTTTAAATAAAATCTATTTTGAGTTTAATTATAACTTAATAAGGTTTTCATAGATTGCTTTTCAATTTTAATCCAAAAACCACTTTTAAAAAAAATAAAGATTTTATCAATAAAAGTACGGACTACGTAAGCGTCAAAGCTAAGCTAGTGACGCTTACGACGTAGCTAAACGCCAAATTGTTATAATTTTAGCTGACAGAATTAACTTAAAAGAACGAAACAAATCTCCTTATTATTACTTATGAGAAATTCATGAACATTCCCTTATAGACACACAAAATAAAACCTAGAAGCAAAACGCATAAATATTACAGGCGTATGCAGAAAATAGGTATGGGGAGATCGCTTGGCTTGATAAATTTAAAACCAGTCAAAGTATGCAAAATGGAGAAGGCATTTAATTTAATGCGAATACCGCATCCGATGCATCTTATACAGAAATTGTTGTTCAGATATTTTTTAATTAAAAATATTTCTTGTATGTCTCAGTAATATTACAATTTCAAAAATTACTTATATTAACACTATTAGATAGTGTTTTGCCTTAGAGTAAATTAACATGTCGTCGATGTAAAAAAAAATAGTCCATATCTGACATTCGATATTTCGGCCCTTTAGTAGTTGATTTTATTTCCACAGATTTACCGATGAACCAATTTTATTAAAATTTGGCAAGGAGACAGTTGAAGATCCGAAGTCAAATATAGACTACCTTTTTTTCAAAAATCAACCTTTTACTCCCTTGAATAAGGGGTGAAAATTGGTATGAAATTATTATATTCATATCTTGTATTCGCGTACGAAGCTGTGTGATTAGAAAGCTACATAAACTATCAAGCAGTAGGTAAGATTTGCTTATGGTCTAGTAGTACCGGCTTCGCCGTAGACGCCTAAAAACCTAGGGTTTGAATCCCGAGTCAGTCCATTCGTTCTAAATGTTTATGTTTTTCCAAAAAACATAACATGCCCGATTCTAGATATGTGCCCGAAATTGACATCGTTAGCTAATCTTTTTTAATTATATACTATCCATACTAATATTATAAATGCGAAAATAACTCTGTCTGTCTGTCTGTCACTTCTTCACGCCTAAACCACAGATCTGATTGGGATGAAATTTGGCACAAAGATAGTTTAAAACCCAACAAAGGACATATGAAAGTTTTACTCTGAAAATCTCACGGGAATGGGAACTATGCGGGTTTTAGTTTAGAAAATTTTCCTTGAATTCGCGGGCACAGCTAGTATTTAATAAGAATAAGAGTAATATTTTTAGGTAAATCTCTGTCTGCCTCTTCAGAGTATTTATTTAACACTAGCTGTGCCCGCGACTTCGTTCGCGTGGAAAAAATTCTAAAATAAAAACCCGCATAGTTCCCGTTCCCGTGGGATTTCCGGGATAAGAACTATCCTATGTTCTTTCTTGTGTCTCAAACTATATTTGTACCAAATTTTATCCAAATCGGTTCAGTGGTTTGGCCGTGAAAGCGTAACAGACAGACAGACAGACAGACAGAGTTACTTTCGCATTTATAATATTAGTATGGATTTGATCAAAAACAATCTAGTAAAAGCGTTTTAAAAAAATAGATACCTACCATTTTTTCGAGTCCAAAGCCGCGATTATTAACTAGCAAGGAACAGTTTGATGAATGCGCAAACTTTATAAAACAATGTCACAATTTTATCATTACAGGTTACAAAAGCAATAACACAGGTCAACAAAATTTTTTTTTTTTTCTGAGTCTGTTATTTAGTGACCATTTTCTGATTATATACATCGAATAGTAAACAGAAACGCTATTAACAATCAATAAACTTTGCTTTTGTACTTTGGAGCCTCATACAAGAAAGTTTTGATTTTCACAAAGGAAATACCAATACTATTCATTTTCTAAAGCTTTTTTGTATTCTTTTTTGTATTTTTGTGTTTAGTTATGCCGTATTTTATAATTAAATTAATAAAAATATATAATTGATAACTTGTTTTCCTTTTAAATATAATTGAAATTTAAAAATAGAGCTTTTCCATAAAATTTGAATTTTCGTGCTAGTAGCTACAAAAGCAAACTTTATTAGATAAAAATATTTTTTCATTCTTTAGTTAGGCATAAGTAATCAGAATCAGAGGTACAGAACTCAGACTCAAAATTCATGTTGACCTGTGTAATAAATTGTAATAATTATGCCAAGTTAACACACGTAGCCATTACACGCTGTTTCGTGATAGCAGTAGATTATTTGGAATTTATATCTGGTGCCCGAGTTCTATTTACCGACAGTCAATAGTCATCCTTCACTATGGTACAGTCAACAAATGCAACCTTTCATTGGAGATGATAGTTTAAATTTTATTTTAAATAGTTTGCTTAGTTATTATTTAATGAAACTACATCATACTATTGTTTTTTTTTTTAATTAGTAGTATGTATATTAGATATTACGTACATTTCGAGGAAAGTATGACTTTGCAATCCGCGTAATACTATTAGCCGAGCCGAAGGCGAGAGTGATAAGAACACGAGTCGCAAAGTCACACTTTCCTCCTGTGGTACATAATATACCATTTTATATTAGATATTACGTACATTTCGAGGAAAGTATGACATTGCAATCCACGTAATACTATTAGCCGAGCCGAAGGCGAGAGTGGTAAGAACACGGGTTGCAAAGTCACACTTTCCTCCTGTGGTACATAGTATACCATTTTTATCTAAGGTGGATTAAAATTTTAAAGACAGATCTTAAAATTATTGAACAAAAAGACATTTTGAAACTATTGACATTCACATTTTATAGAGCTTTTGACATTTTAATCACACATTTACGCATGTGCAAGAAATTTAAAGCTTTCGCACTAATCAAATTATATGCAAGACAATGTGGAGGTTTTAACCTTGTAAGTAGGGTCGATTTATGAACTTTCGATCCACATTTAATAAAAACTCTTGTACCTCAGTAGTTATTTATTTTTAATATTTTATATTTGTCAATTTAAATAACTTTAAAAAAAGTATCTTCACGCCCATATCCCCGAAGGGGTAGGCAGAGCTACAACAAGTGCACCCACGATTAGCCGAAGATAGTTGGTCCCACAAATGTGATAGGTGGCAAGCCTATCGCCAACCGGGCACTTTCCAATCCCGGGCAACTTTGTGTTTCTCAGAAAACTGAAAAAACACTTTTTTTTAAAGTGCCCGACCCGGGAATCGAACCCGGGACCTCATGTGGTCAACGCCAACACTGGACCTAGGACCACAGAGGCGATTATTCCCATCGAATAACTTTATTCCCATTATAAACGAAAATATTGGGTTTATAACAAATATATTAATTATAATTGGTTGATATTTAAATTGAGTATATTCGATACAAAGATATAAATAAATATAAATATTCACGGGACAAATTACACTTTTTGATCTAACCTCAAAGTAAGCAAATTATTTGCTTGTGTTATGGGTGTTAGTCAACTATACTGTTACATAGAAATACATATATAGATATTGGAATATATTTAATAAACACCCAAACCCGGAAATACAAACATTTATGCTCATCACACAAATGCTTGTCCCCGTCGGGATCGAACCCGAGCCCCGTCGATTGCGTAGGCAGGGTCGCTAACCACTCGACCAACGGGGCGCTTATAAATGTTTTCTCTTTTGTGTAGATATATTATATAAGTGATAACAATTTTTCCCAAAAATAAAAACCCCAATTCAATGAACAGATCGGAATGGACCAACCTTAGGAGGTTCCACCTTAAATAAAAAATATACAAGTTCAAGAACCGGGATGAAAAACTTGAGCATTTAGACTTCCCTGTGTTGGTCCTTTCCGGTTAGGAGGATAATATTTATCATCAATACATTTTTAGACAGATTTTTTGTCGAAACTCCATTTATAATTATGTATACACTTGTACAGTTTCACCACACACTTTTTATTTTATTTATATCGCTAACCGGTTTTGATAAAGATCCAGTAAAAACTGAAACCGGTTGGCGATTTAAATAAAACAAAAAGTGTTTTGTGAAACAGTACAAGTGTATTTACATAAATTGTTAATGTCCCAAATTAACGTCCCAATTGTACTATTGTTTTTTGTTTAAATATAACGAAATAGATAATTATCTTGATCAGTGATTGTAATAAGTAAAAACTCTTGTCAATTAAAATAATTGTTAATAATTATTACTGAGGTTTTAATGATAATGTGATGTCGATTACATAAATCGTGATCAATTACTTGATTGGCACGTCATTATCTAATACTTGCTTTGCGTGAATGCCTTGCTTCTAGAATACATATTAAAGCAAATATAATCATGCTTCTTTTTTAGGGTAGGTAGAGTGAACTAAACATCACTGGTGAAATTTATGCTCAGGTTTTCATTTCTTTTTTTCATATTTTTTTTCAATGAACATTTCTTTCTTAACTACTGTCACTTTTTTCCTTTGATTAATGGTACCGATACATTGCAGTTATCCGAGGCTTGAAGTAGACCACCATTAGCGCCATTAGACCACCACAACTGGTGGTCTAATGGCGCTAATGGCCGTCTAATGAGATTTCAATTTTCTAGAATAACATTTTTCCCTGGTTCAAGAATCGATTCTATCAAACTATAAGGTTGTATAAAACTAACTACAATTTACAGAAATTTAAAATACTTGCTGTTTCCCCCGGTATAAATGAGTCCCAGATCCCGTGAGAAAATTGCGATTAAATCTAGTCTATGCCATTCAGAGATAACGTAGCTTATATAGCTGAATGAATTTTCAAAATCAGTTCATTAGTTCCAGAGACTACAACACACAAACAAACTCACAAACTCAAAAGTTTTACCTCCTTATAATATTAGTATAGATATTCTGTAAAAACGCAAAATTAGAATAAAGTGATCAGAGAATACCCCCGTCGCTATAAAATTGCTTTCAATTCTAGCAAAGTTGAAACTCAACAGTAATGTAAGAATGCGACTCCATTACGCTAAGTAAATCAGGCTAGTCTGACCTGACCCTAACATCGTACGGTACTGAGTACCGAGACCGACATAATACACTCACTATTGGAAAATTCAATGTTAAACATGTATTATTAGATTTCACACTTTTTATCGTCGGCACTTGGTGGAATTCCATAATTATTAGTTGAAACTAGTTTATAACACACACTTTTACGTTTATTTCACAATAGGTATACCTAGACTAAATTATTTAAATTAATGGACCGGTTTCTGTTTCGGTTTTTGTATGAATATTACGTCCTGAAGATGCTTTAAAAAGCGAAACCGGTCGAATAATTTAAATAATTCAGGGTATACCTATAGTGAAATAAAATTACAAGTGTGTTATAAACTAGTTTCAACTAACGTGTTACTCGGTTCTAATAAAAACCCAAACTGAAAGCAGCAAAAGTGATATATCAGTGCAGTCTTTAAGGACGAAAAAACATTATCAAAATACAAAATTTTATGTAAAAAAACAGACCATTTGCCGTTATGTCAGGAAGTTCGTAAATGACGATTGGCAGGGGTCGGCAACCTTTTGAGTCGGAGAGAAATAAAAGAGAATCTAAGTACATAATATTTTAAAAAGTGTATTATCTTAAAGAAATCGCTTGACCCGTTTTTTAGATTGTCGGTAAACAGTAATCAAAGGATGATTAGCTTTCATGGATTCATCAAAGGATGATTAGTCACTGCCATCGTGACATCGTGACAAAATCTTGTCGGTTTTTAACACAAAGATCTTACTTGATCCTGTGACAATGGCGTCAGTGCTAGTCATTATTGTGATTAGATTGGTAGAGTAGCTAGTTAACTTATGCACATGGCATTACATATGCCACTCAGATGGTAACACACTCGTTGCATCTTAAGTGTATAAAGCAAGGGTTATCATTTTTTTTTATTGTCGATAACGAAGCGCTTAACCACGAACTAAGATGTGGCCTAAAGATGAACGCGCTTCCCTAGAAGGTACCTGTTCACTCTTCTCTTCCGAGATCCCCAGATTGTACCGATCGGGGGCTCCCCCGATTTTTGTTAACCTTGATATAAATAAAAAAATTCGAGACGCCTGGCAGTTATGAAACAAAATTGATAATCTAATTTAAAAATAAAAGAAGTCAGGTATGCTTCCCAGTTAAAACTGAAAAAATATATTTCGAACAAATTGGCAGACTCTGAATTTGAACCCGTATTTGGTGACTAGATGTAATACAAATAAGTAAAGCAAATATTTAATAAAAATATACAAATTGCGTTAAACTCGTAACGAAATAAGAAAGCGCCATGTCATGTTAAACAATAAAATTTTGTTTGACAACAGGCTTTAGCCGCAAAGAAAATAGTATAGATGTGTATACTTATTATCATGTATGTCGCATGTAGTATGTGTAATGTTTATTTTTAATAATTTAATGTATTTCTAATACATATTATTTAAAAATATTAGGTTCTACAGTCTTCCGCAATGTAAACTATAACTGCACCAAATTTCATAATTCACACCACTCGCGTTATTAATGGAAAAATGTGTACAAAGTTTTTACTTCACGTATTAATCTATAAATACGATATTTATTTGCACTCAGTACAAGCAAATGTAAACCGCGCACGCATGTAACTAACCTAACTTATGTGAATAGTACTCTGCAACTACACTGTAAATTAAGACATGTTTCTATTGGAATTAAAATAACTACATCTATTTCTAGATGTCTAGTAATTAAACCTTCAGACTTGATTACAAATGATTATTTAAAGCTCATAAACTTTTAGCATTCATATTTCTAATGGCTATCAACAGACGCCAACGGCTTCGTTCGCGTCGATTTAAAAAATCTTAAAATATATTTCTGGTAGCTGCGCTCAGTAGCAGATTATATTTTTTTTAAGAGTCTTACGGTAATTATGTATTTAACAAAAAATATAAAAACCATTGTATTATTTCCGATTATAATCTATCTCTGACACGAGAATTTTATATATAAAATAACAAACAAGCAGCTAACTCTCCTGATGGAAAGAGACGATCATCGTATAGGCTAGGCATGGAAATTATTGTTAAATTAGATTAACTGTTATGTTGTTACAGTTAATTAATATTTAACAGTTATTTATTTATGTTATATTATATCAGCAGCCTATATATAATAAGTATTAAAAGCAGCAAAAACACAAAGCTACCAAAAAAAGGTCCTCAAGAATAGTTTTAATAACTTTTAACAGTTATTATTATCACGGTCTCTCGAAATATTTTTAATAACAGTATTATCATAAATCAAGTTAGCGAGCAAAAAAACGCTCTCTTAAATATTTTTAATAACATTATTATCATATATTTTTATGTACAGAAATCACTTTTCTACTCTTTTATCATATGTATAGACAAGTTATTGGTAATTTTAGTAATGCATTAAAATTACTTTTAACAGTATTTGCTAATATAAATAACAGTTGTTAATTGTTAAAAATATTTAGTACGAAATTTAATATGTTAACTGTTAAATGATCCATGCCTACTGTAGGCACCAAAATGTTGACATTGCCTTTTATTCTTGTGACGGGGTCTTAATGACACATACTTAAGTTTACCCTCCAAACCGAACCACGACAATGAGAAACACTAACTCTATTGTAGCAGGAACAGGTAAGGCAGTGGTGATAGAACCGGGCGAGACAATACAGAACTCCCTAGTGGCCACTATGTTAGAGTCCCGCATAGCCAGTCGATCACGTCTTGCAATGCCTGGTAAAATGACAGATAAAGAACCTTTTTTAAATTGGGATACCAACAAAAAAAGAAGAAAAAGACGGAAAAGCTCCCGCACTTATAAATAATGCATTGGAATGTGAGTGCGTGTCGTGCGAAAATGTAATGGGTGCAACCGTTATTAGTGTTCACGCGCTAACACCGCATGTGATTCGTGTTTGCCTTACAATTACACCATAAAACAGAATCGTGGGGCGCACAATCAGGAAGTGCACTTAATTGAAAAACAACGTAGAAAAT
Source organism: Apodemia mormo (assembly GCA_036924255.1). Lineage (NCBI taxonomy): Eukaryota > Metazoa > Arthropoda > Insecta > Lepidoptera > Riodinidae > Apodemia > Apodemia mormo. Next base: position 20,731,220 of record JAUPFN010000022.1, on the reverse strand, counting down.
ATCTAATGATATGAAAATAATTGGCGAAGATTTTTTGTATACGCACATTTTTTAATACTAGCAATCGCCTGTGGCTGAAATTCAACCATAGACTAAACAATAAAATCTCTTTTAAGTTTGTCAAGTAAAGAAAACAAGCTGTATTTTATCTGGAGGCAGCACTTCTAATACCTACTTGAAACACAATTTTAAATCTGAGGTCTTAGCCTCTCTTTCTTACATAGCGTATAAAAAGAGATGGAGATACCTTATAGACAGAGATATAACGTAAATATGTGTTCCAAGTGATTAATACGAGGGCTAGCTCCTTCTATACCTAATACTTTATTTTATAATCCATGAAGGTGGTCCATATTGGTAGAGCTAGCACTCGTATTAATCAATAGAAACAAATATTTACGTTATATCTCGGTCTATGAGGTCTCCCCATCTCTTTTCATACAGCTGTGTCATCTTCTGCAGATATAATACAGCTTCATGGTATAATCCGTACTAATTTTATAAATGCGAAAGTAACTCTGCCTGTCTGTCCCTTCTTCACGCATAAACCACTGAACTGGTTTAAATGAAATTTTGTACAAAGATAGTTTGAGACCCGCGAAAGGACATAGGATAGTTTTTATCCCGGAAATCTCACGGGAATAGGAACTATGCGGGTAAAACCCCAAGACTTTTAGAAATTTATCTACGTGGACGAATTCACGGGTACAGCTAGTGTCATATATATCTCATAATTTCAGTGTGTGCAATGTATACGTCTTATGTGTTTAATTTAAAAATATTAGGTTTTTGCCGTCCTCCAGAAAGTTAACATTAACTATGCCAAAATTCATACTCTACCGTTCGTGCAATTTTCTTAAAAACGGGTCCAAAGTTTTCCCTTCAGGTACTAAAATATAGACAAATAACTAATTGACCTCTTGTATTTTATTCTTAAAATTAATCTTTTGTATTTTAAAGATTTTTTATTATATTGGACATAGAGTGATGTACAAAAATCGATATTTATTTATACATAGATTTTAATAAAGAACGCTTATTTTCTTTAAAACTTTCTAATTATTTAAGAGCCTGTTGTAACTTTACCATCAACTTTATAAGTGTATTTGCAGCATTTCTTCGGATTAAATTATCCCGAGGCCTCAATAATAATGTAAATACCCAATATCGAATTCTTGAAGTGAATTCCACTATTTCGCAGGCTAGACATGAATCAAACTGTTTCATAATTCATACTGAATAACTAAAATATGAGAGTGTGTATAACAAAGAGCGCTTGCACATAAATGTTCAAAATTGTAATATTTATAAGCAAATTGACGACACACTAATTTCCAGTCAATCTACTTCGAATTAAACCCCCGTGTTTGTTCTGGGTCCTTTGAACCAACAAACCAACTCCTTTGACCATATGCCGTTTTGCTAGGCAGGTCGTAAAAGGCGACCGATTGTCTATACGTGTCACTACCACTGTGACTACTAGGTTGTCACTGGCATTGTGACTACTAGGTGGTAGAATCCCGCAACGTATATTTTCCTTCCGTAATAGTGCCAATGGTAGTCATTGTTATTTTCCGGTTTGGAGGATAAGTTAGCCGGTAGACCTATCATTGCCATCCCGTCAAACGGATAGCAACGCACTATTAACATCTTTGGTGTCTACAGGCGATAGTTTCCCTTTCCTTCTATCTTTTATTTGCTATCTAATGATATTTAAAAAATAAGATATAATATCTTTATATTAAAACAAAAAAAAATATTTTCTCAATTGAAACATTATTAATTTTTTGGCTTATTTAATTAATTTATTGTACCATTGAATTACAGCTAAATGATTTGAATAAATATAATACACATTATTTAATTAAGTTTGCATCAAACTGGAGATGTAAATTTCATTTAACATCGCCAGTTCCTAACAGGAAGTTTAGGAAACATCAAATTAGTTTCTGCAGAATTTTTAACTAACATTAACAGATCACATGCAATCGAAAAAAATATATTAAAAGAATAAACAAAAGTGTTACGTGTTATCTATTGTTATTATAATCCTTTCAGATTGTTTTTCAATTCATATAATAGTACTTTATTTTTAAGCTTCATGATCGAATTTTTTTTATACAAGCGACATTTTCGTTAAAATGCAAAAAGGTAACCATTTTTTTTTGTACATCAATAACTGCTGAAAACGGAGAATTTTAATAATATATAGAACAACGAAATAGAGATTGAACCAAACGCAAATAATCCTTATGCGGGGAAACACGCGTTCTATGGATATATATCCTCCAAGACCAAAATCCAATGCAACTTCATACGCCCCCCACGTAGAGCATTTTTCACCTTACTGAATAATCCAAAAGGCAGTTTCGCTGTTCTTTTACAAAAGTTTATGGGGCATTGAGAGAGTACAATTTATTTCACTTTTCGATAGATAAATTTGTTGAATTTATACTTTTTACCCAACTTTCAGACAGACAAAAATATAGAATTGTTTTTTACTGCCGCCTTTGCCTATGTATACCTGTAGCAAATTTTTAAATGTGACTTATATTTAAAATAATTGTCTTATTTATTAAGTAAACAGTATATAAACTCCATTTCGGTGCATGTCTATTTTTTTCTTAATTATAATTATTAAAAAGACAAAAATTCTTAAATAATTTAGATAAACATATTTCCTAAGGTTCCATCATCTATGAAAAATTTTATACAATACCATTAAAAATATCTAATTCACGACTTTTTTGAAAGGAATTGGATGCTTCTGGGACAAACAGAATACTCGATTTATAAAAGAGACAATATTACGTACAATATTATTTTTTTTAATATTTTTACTGCTTCGTGGTATGGGGTAAGATTATTTGGCTCAGGTCATTCTTGACTTTGATCCTCGGAGCGGACAAAACAAATCACTGATTACTGAAATATTTTCAGGGTTTACTCGAAAATCAAAAACCTAAGTGGCAGCTTGAAATCTGGGAGGTGGTATGTTACTACCCCATACTTCAGATGAGTACGTAAAGCTGTCAGTCCCGGTTATCACAAGAGAAATTAATATAATATGGTCCATTTTAAGAGGTAATAGGCGGAAAGACCTATCTCATTGCTACAAAACCAAAGATATTTACTATGCGTGACACTGACACTGTTTTATAACTGCCAATGGATCATATAAAAACCTTAACGTATATAACACTAAAAATTCATAGAGTTCATTCGTCGCAGGTTTAATTAATAAAATTGTACTTAAGCTTGACGTAATTCATAATATATGGACCGATCTGGGGTAGTAATCCTTCTCCCAGAATCACATTACTGCAAAACCTACGATATTTAAAGTTGACAATTACGGCATTCTGATAATGACAATAATTGTGTTTATAACTCCCACAGTACAATATAAGACCCCCGATGTTTGAAAACTTGCTAAAGAATATTCCCCATAAATCTCATTTTTAAGTCGTAGATTTCGTTCGTCGAAGGTGTTATAAAAATTGTACTCACGATTGACATGATTGATATAATATGGCCCGATCTGAGGGTCATAAGCTTCCTCCCAGCCAAGAGGGAGCTCATTTCCGATGCAGTCCGCGAACGATTGAGGCTTTGTGTATCTGAAACAATGATTATTTCTTGTCACTACCGAGAATCTTACAATTGAATGATAAGAAGGTCTCATCCTCTGTGCTTTGATCATGCATTTATTATATTGTCTTTTGTATTTATACGATAAAAAGTCTATTGAGAATAAAACACGCTCAAAATAAAAAAGCAGTTATGATGAATGTCGACAAATGCAAAAACTTAAATAATACAATAATACATATAATAAAATCGTAGGAAAGTCAAAACTGTACATTGAACATTTTTTTAAAAGAATACTTGGGGCGTGATCTACAATTGATATCTAAGCTAAAAATATAGTTTTTAGAATTTTTGTCTGTTTTTCTGTATGTATGGCCGTGGTAAACTCAAAAAGTACTGCATGGGTTTATTTCAAATTTTCCATGAATATTTACTAACAGGTCGGGTCAACATATAGGCTACATATTATCACGCTATCACCTACGGGGAAGAAGCAATGCGGAGTAAACCAAGTCCGAGCGGACGAAGTCGCTGGCAACAGCTAGTCTATATATATAAAAATCAATTGCTGTTCGTTAGTCTCGCTAAAACTCGAGAATGGCTGAACCGATTTGGCTAATTTTGGTTTTTTATTATTTGTTAAAGTCCGGGAAGGTTTAAAAGGTGAGAAAAAAAGAGTAGTTAAAAAGGCAGAACAACGTTTGCCGGGTCAGCTAGTAATTAAATAAAATACACAGCCAAATTCATACTGCCGCAAGACGTTTGTAGTACAACGTAGTATTGTATACTCTTTGTACAACGCCTTTCGCCACGAAATTTAAAATAACAACTAAAAACTAACGGTTGCCTGGTCAAAATTCGACCATAGACTATAAATAATAAGATCTTTTTAAATTTGACAACAGATTTTAGTTGTTAACACGGATTTACTTTCTGGGGTTAAGAAAATAGTGTACATGTGTGTATTATATTTATTATCATGTATGTAACCAGAATGTGTAATGTATATTTTTATTAATTTAATGTATTTCTTATTCATATTATTTAAAAATATTAGGTTTTGCAGTCCTCCGCAATGTAAACTTTAAATGTGCCAAATTAAATATTTTTTATTTTCACACTTCACTGTTCATGTAATTTTCTCACAAATGGGTACAAAGTTTTTGCTTTACGTATTAATACAATGATTAAAGATTAATAACATCGACCAGTTAACGTATAAAGTTACATATTAAATTATCGTTAAAAAAGAATCTAATTCTTCACATCCTCATAAATAAAAGCCAATTTGTATAATCTCCGCATCATTTCCCACGATACAATGGGTAACCCATTAAAATTGGAAGTACCATTACTATCATTAAAGCCAAATAAAAATAACGTGACCCCGTTATTATTTCAACCTCTCACAACCGAATAATTTTGACTTGTTATAATGATATATGTAGAACAACGGTTAGATGTGTTTAGAGGTATTGCTCCGATATTTATTTCATTATCGATAATTCACATCATTTATAATTTTATCTCTACATTTTGAACTGATTGCTTAGTCAATATTAAATTTCTAAAATGTTGTTGGTTTTATAAAATTTACAAGTTTATTATATTGTAATGTTATATAATATGTAGAACAACGTTTTGGTATTTATTTAATTATTAATAATTCACATACATCTCTAGTCATCTCTACTTTTGAACTAAGTGTCCATTCAATATTAAATTTCTAAAATTTTATACTGTTGTAATTATAAAATATGTAAAACAACGGTTAGATCTGTTAAGAGTTATTGCACTGATGTTTATTTTGGTATCGATTATTATTCACATAATTTTAATTTTTCGCCACTATTTTAAACTGATTGTTCGGCAAATATTAAATTTCTAAAATTTTATTGATTATACCAAATTTATATTTTTATATTGATACAATATGTACAACGGTTAGATCAGAGATTATTTAATCATCGATGATTCTAATCATTTTTAATTTTCTCTATTATTTTAAAATTGATTTCTTATACATCCATACTAATATTATAAATCTGAAAGTCTGTCTGTCTGTTACGCTTTCACGGCTAAACCGCTAGACCGATTTTCATGAAATTTCGGCATGGAAATAGTTGAAGATCTGGGGTCAAATATAGGCTAATTTTTTTTCAAAAACCAATCCCTAAAAGACCGAAATAGGGGTTAAAAAAGTATGATATTCATTAATAAAAAAAAATGAAAATGTATCTTTCTGGCATATCAAAAAAGTACTTGACTTTTTTCTTAAACTTAAAAAAATTAAGCTTATTTTTTTATTAATTTTAAAATCCTAAATTTCATCATTCACTGACTTTTATGTGGGACGTGATTCGCCGGTTCAGCTAGCAAATAATATAAAAAATAAGATCATAGTCGACCATTCAAATTATTTTAAATACAGTTAATATCTGTTTCAGTGCTGATAGATTGGGCCGCTTAGCTACAAATTTATTGGTAGCTATTTGAATCCCAGAGTGTGGGTTATTAAGATTATCACTAGCTAATGATAAGTAATTACGTCATTAGACATACATTCTCATTTTGAAAGAGATTTTTCACGTTGACACTTACAATCGAGATGATAGGAATCACTTTTAGGAAGAAATATATAGTGGCTGCCACATTTAATGGTAATGTCCAAGAAAAGTTATATTTCCAATTTATAAAACGAACGATTTGAATTTGTTAAACGTGTTAATATGATAACATGTAACGGTTGTATATTTTAATGTATATTTATTTCAGTGTCGATAAACTTATTCACATAATTATAATCTCATCACTATCATTTCAAAATGTTTGATAGTATTAATATTAAATTTATTTATCATATTACTTATAGACCTAAGTTTAGATAGCTGATTATATATTACGCAATTCTTCCTGTGTTAGTCCAGGGCCCCTTTGAGGAATAGACCGTTTGCCATTAAGCCAGGCAACTCGTAAATGCCGAATGGCTATACAAGACACTACCATAATGACTAATAGGTAGTTCAGCTTTATCTATTAATGCCGCAATGGCGTCGGTTCTTGTCAGTCTCGTGTTTTAATTTTTGAGGTTAAGGTAGCCATTAAACTTATACTTATGCAAGTGACACTACGATATCGCCACACGAATAGCAACACACCATCTTTGGTGTTTATAGACGATGGTTATCTCTTTCTATCAGGAGAATCATTTGCTAGTTTACTGTCTAATTAGTAATTATATAAAAAAAGATTAGACATATCACTATTCTTTCCACATAAGGGAACCGGATTGATGATAGGTACAATAAAGTATTATTGGATAACAGAATAAGGGGGCGTCCATAAATTACGTGAGGTGTTTTTTTAAATTTTCTGTCCCTCCCTCCCCCCCTGGTGAGATGTTTTGAGATTTTATTCAACCCCCTCCCCATCCCCTAATCTCACGTGAGATTTTTCAAAATGTAAATTTCTTAAATATATACGCATTTGATTGTTATTGTAAAAAGAAAAAAAAACGCTTCGTGCTTTTATTTACGACTAGTTAAGACTGTATAACGTCGAAGTATAAATCAAATTATTTTCTTTCGAACGAATTAGTGAAAAAATCTTAAGCATGTACAATCTGGATAATGTACCAAAATAGTATATTTTTTTTTGTTTTAATCAGAAAAAAAAATTGCGTGATATTTGCCGAGACCCCTCCTCTCTCCAACGTAAGATTAGATGTGATTTGACTCGACCCCCTCTCCCCCTTAAACATCTCACGTAACTTGTGGACGCCCCCTAATCAATCTATATTATAATATTATAAATGCGAATGTTTGGATGGATGGATGGATGTTTGTTACTCAATGACGCAAAAACCACTAAACAGATTTAAATGTAATTTGGCATACAGGTAGAGGACCTGACATAGGCAAATTTTTATCCCAGAAAAATTAGGTGATCCCGCGGGATTCACCAAAAAAATTTATAATGCAGGGGGCTGCACGATGCAGCTAGTATTATTATATTCAATTACTAGCTGACCCGCGAAGCTTCGCTCGCAAGAATATTTCGTCCATATAGTTTTTCGTACAAACGTTCATCCCCTATTTCAGCCTCTTAGGGCTTGGTGTTTGAAAATAGTTTTTGTTTGACCCCGGATTTTAAACTATCTTCATGTCAAATTTAATTGAAATCGTTTCAGCGGTTTAGCCACGATAGCATAATACAGACATAATATTACTATAGATTTTCATATCAGAGTTCACATCACATCATATATTGAGCAATATATCATTTAACGAAGAAACGCATACAATTAATCCAAGTTAATCATTAGAAAATCTTTACATAGACAAATCAAATAGTCTATAGCCATAGAAAGCTGGAAGGCACATTCTTGGCAAGATAAATTAAAGGGCGTACTCGAAGTGCGGGTATGTGGTCGAGCTAGGTGCAGATAATGGCAGGAGCAATTAATGATAGCCGGTACTTCACCCGGGAGCCCGATGGGCGTGGTGTGCAGGCGCCAGCAATCTGCTCCACTTGATACAGGTTTCATTCACAGCCACGAAAAAGTGGACCGCGACAATCGATTTTTCACGGTACGGTCAATCATTCGTTTATTAATTCATCGTTAATGCATATGATTATTTGTTCATTATTATTTCATACATATTAATATGTGCAGCAAAAATTGTGTGCTATTTTTTTAAGACACGCGAACGGTGGAATATATAATTTGGCAGTTAAAGTTTAAATTGCGGAGGACTGCAGAAACCGAATATTTTTAAATAATATGCATTAGAAATACTTAAATTAATAAAAATCAATATTACTGATTATACACACTACATTCATGTGGCGTACATGATAATAGACACACGTGCATTTTTATTTTCTTTACTACTAAACAAGGATTTAAATATCGGTATTTTGTTGTAACGTTATTTCTCAAGGCATCACACAACGTTATTTTAAAGCATAGCGTTATCCAAAATGAGTCAGAATTTGTTATTGTTTAATAACGTTATTCATTACGTTCTGTTATACACTGTGAACTAACGTTACGGTATATGGTATTATGACATTGTCTTCTAGCGCTAGTTGGCGAACCAATCACGAAACATGAAACGCGGCGAACCAATCATGAAACAGCATGAAACGTGCGTATATATCGATATTATTACGTTATTTAGCGTTAATAATTTCGTTCTGTTATTTGAGTAGCGATACATATAATGTTTGAAAATAATTTTGGTACTTACGTATTGCTACATAAATAACGTTAAGTATCGTAAAATAAGTTCTGTTATCTGATAACGTTTTAAATCCTTGCTACTAAAGTCTTTTGTCAAACTTTGAGATTTTATTATTTAATCTATGATCGAATCTCGACCACAGAGAGATCGCTAGTTCATATAACTTGTTATCTCAGGATAGCTCCAAACAAACAGATGACTCGTGAAAGTATAACCTTAACCTTTAGACATCAAATATGATAACGGGGCGATGTCAGCCGTCTGTCATCGAGTATTCACAATTCGTAAAAGACGATTCGATTGACCAAACTGATGGCAAACCGTTTTTTACGAGTTATCAAGCAGAATTTCTAAGAAGAATCAGACCTTCACGGGGATTCATAAATCTAAAGACAATTATTATATTATTCAAGGTTTAATTTAAATATTTATTAATAACTAGCTGACCCGCGCAGCTTCGCCCGCGAGTATGTTAATAAGTCATGCAAATAGCTTTTAATAAAAATGTCATCCCCTATTCAGCCCTCCAGGGACTGATTTTTGAAAAAAAATTAGCTCATGTTTGACCCCAGATCTTCAACTATATCCATGTCAAATTTCATGAAAATCGGTCCAGCGGTTTAGCCGTGAAAGCGTAACATACATACAGACAGACAAACTTTCGCATTTATAATATTAGTATGGAAGTATGGATATTGTCATGCAAAAAACCGTGCAATACAGTCAATACTACTGTACCACGTCACGATCACCAACTCAAGGTCTACACCACATCAAACAGAGGTATGATTTTATTTTGGTTTTTATCCTTATTGCATTACCGAGCTAAAAATATAAAGACTCTCACATTTTCTTTTATAATTCAATATTTATGCAGCTCACTCTGCTTACCCCGCAAGGGAACTACTATGATTCTATACATACCACAGATAATCGTTACAATCTCTCTCCATTCTTCATTTATTCAGAAAATCTGTGCTCCATTGGTATTTTAATTACCGATACTCAGTGTTTAAAATAAAATAATAGAAAAATCCGATGCATGGTGTTGTTAGCAGACTATCATACTCTGACCTACTACTGAGATTTTATAAACAGAACAACACATTAATATTACCCGACTTGAGTATCAAAAGTCGGACCTTGGAATCTCAGCTGAACAAGTGATCGAGGATAAAAAATAATACCTTAGAAATAATACAGTTTCGCAAACTTAATAGTTAAGGATAAAAAATAATATCTTAGAAATAATACAGTTTCGCAAACTTAATAGTTAAGGATAAAAAATAATATCTTAGAAATAATACAGTTTCGCAAACTTAATAGTTAAGGATAAAAAATAATATCTTAGAAATAATGCAGTTTCGCAATTTCGCAGTATTTAAGGATTTCGCGAACTTAATATTAAAGTCTACTTATTTCTGGTGTAAATAAATAAATATCTGTGGAGAAATTATACGAATTGATCTAACCCCAAAGTAAGCAAATTATTTGCTTGTGTTATGGTTATTAGTCAACGATACTAATATATAGAAATACATATATAAATAATGGAATATATTTAATAAACACCCAAACCAGGAAATACAAACAATTATGCTCATCACACAAATGCTTGCCCCCGTCAGGGATCGAACCTGAGCCCCGTTGATTGCGTAGTCAAGGTCGCTAACCACTTGACCAATGAGGCGGTCAAAAATTACGTATTTTTAAATACTTTATATAATTTTAAATTGGGTGTAGTATTTGAAACTCTTTTATTATTTTAATCACATTCGAAAGAAATTAATTATTTGTATTGCTTTTAAAACGCCGATTGCATTTTTAAAACAATACAAAAGTGGTCCATTTTTATTCGAAAGTCTTACAAGGGTACGAAGTATTATAATGTAACGAACTTAACTGATCCACGGCAAATCTTCAATGGAAATTCGTAACTTCCGTAAAGCTACCGAAAGCGCGGCGTCCATTTCAGATCGGTGCTATCGATCGGTGCTATCAGAGTATAGAGGGCGCGTGCGTATGCGCATCCAATGTATCGCGAGTAAAAAGAGATAGTATGGTGACAACTAAAAGAGCAAAAGAGAGCGATAGTTTTTACAAAGTTCGTCGTGGTAGAATGGCAAAACCAGTCCTGTCAGCGGGACGTCAAGACGAGTCGCGTTCTTGGAAACGGTGACCCGTGTCATGGAATCCCTAATCGCACACACGCAAACTTTCACACTCACACGGCCAGTGTAGTCGACGCCAATGAAACAAGACAAAGATTTAATAAATTGTAAATATCATTATAGCCCGGAGACCGGAGCAATTACGCAACTCGACGATATTTTGCAAACATAATACTCGTACATATGTGTTTGAAAGTGACATTAAATGAAAGTTAAATGTGAAACTTTCATTGTAATCGTGTATAATATAACTGCACTAGCTACCAGTGCAGCTTCGTTCATAAATAAACTTCATCAAAATGTATCTTCACAACCGTATCCTCGAAGAGGTAGGCGGAGATACAAGTGCACCTACGAATAGCCGAAGACAGTCCCATAATGTGATAGATGGCAAGCCTATCGCCAACCGGACATTTATCCGATTCCGGGCTACATCGTTTTTATCAGAAAACTAAAAAAACACATTTGGAATTGCCCGACACGGGAATCGAACCAGGGATCTAATGCGGTCAACACCAGACACCAGACCACTGGACCATAGAGTTTTTTTATACTAAAACATTATAATATTTTATATACGTACAAAACTTCATCCCTTATCTTAGTTCCATAAGAGTTGTTTTTTTAAAAAATGTAGCCTACGTTTGAGTCTAGATCTTTTAGTATCTTTTTACTAAATTTCTTCAAAACCCATGTAGCAATTTAGCCATGAAAACTTAACAGACAGACAGACTTTCCCATTTGTAATATTGCTATGGATTTAATACTTGAGTTGATCGCAAAAGTTTTGTCGCATTCCTAGATATTATCCGTCAAAAGAATTTATCGATAACGTTTTATGAGTCACGAATAAAAACGTATAATTAGATGTTTATTTAGTGATAACAAAACAAAATCGATGACACAACTTTATATCATAGAATAGTCAAAGAGACAATTATCGCCTTTGGACACCAAAGATGTTAAAGTGTATTCCGTGTGACGGGATGGTATCACCAAATGCACATTGTTACCGGCAAACTTACCCAAAAAACCGGAACACGATAATGGCAAACATTGCCATTATTGCAGCAAGAATATAGTAGAAGGCAGTACCTAATAGTTGCTAATATTAGTGCTATTATTTGCCACTGTCATGTCGCTATCGACGGCAAGGCAGGTTAGAGCCATATCGGCGCACACGAATGGCAACGCACTATTATCATTTTTGGTGCTTATAAACCATGATTATCTTTTTCCATCCAAAGAGCCACATGCTTCTTTGCTATGATGTAAACAATTAGAGTTCAATAGTCAACATTGATAGTGGATTAAAAGTAGACTCACGAAGACCAAAACTAGGTTACAATAATATTTTTAATGAACGTAAGAATTTTTCTAGATGTCGATTTGTAATGTCAATGGAGTATTCGAAATACGACGCGACAGAAGGCCAATGTACTGACTCAATCCGCAAATAGAAGCGCGAAACACTACCCGTTTTGGATTATTTTGCCAAGCATTCCGCAGATTTTGTTAGTTCCAATTCTAATACTTGTATTTAGATGAAATAATTTTATAAAAACATATTACTTGTTTTGGATTATTTTACCAAGACTAGATTTTATTGCTTCCAATTCGAATACTTATATGCGATATAAATAATTCTGCAAAATCATATAAAAGTTTTGAATTTTCTTGCCAAGTATTCCACAGATTTCGTTGGTTTCAATTCTAATACTTGTATGTGGTTTAAATAATTCGGTAAAATCGTACTACTTGTTTTGGATTATTATGCCAAACGTTTTATAGATTTTATTGGTTCCAATTCTAATACTTATTTGTGTTACAAATAATTCTACAAAGTGTTTCAAATGTCTTGAATTATCTTGCCAAGTATGTCATAGATTTCATTGGTTACAATACATGTATGTGCTTTAAATGTGTCTATAAAACCATACCACTAATTTTAAATTATCTTACAAAGTATTTTAGAGATTTTGATGGTTTCAATTATTATAATACTTGTCCTTGTGTGATATAAATCTTTATACTAATGTTATAACGAGGTAAAGTTTATAAGTTGTCGAGTTTCTTGGTAGGAATAGACTTTTTTTATAAGATAGTAAACAAGCAAAGGGGTCTCCTGATGGAAAGAGTCAACCATCGCCTATAGACACAAAAGGTGTAACGGTGCGATTCTTTCTTGAGGCGAGGTCTAAAGCCACATGCATAAGTATACCGGCTACCTTGCCCTCCAAACCGGAACACGACAGTGACAGGCACTGACGCTATTGCGACAGGAATAGGTAAGGCGGTGGTGCCTGATTCCTGTAACTACTAAAATTTTATTAAAAATTATTTTATCGTTTCATCTGGTGCTGGTGCACCATTTCAGCTAAGTAGTAAGCTTTTTTGAGTGGCATAAGCTACATTTATCCCAATTTTCTCACAGGGTCAGCGACAGCGCGGTTTATACCGCGGCAATAGTCTAATCCATACTAATATTATAAATGCGAAAGTAACTCTGTTTGTCTGTCTGTTACGCTTTCACGGCTAAACCGCTGAACCGATTTGGATAAAATTTGGTACAAATATAGTTTGAGACCCAAGAAAGGACAGGATAGTTCTTATCCCGGAAATCCCACGGGAACGGGAACTATGCGGGTTTTTATTTTAGAATTTTTTCCACGCGAACGAAGTCGCGGGCACAGCTAGTAATTCTATAAAATCACATTAACCATTTTGGATTATTATACAAATCATTCCAGTTTTCTTTAGTTCCAATTCTTATACTTGTATGTGATATATAAATAATTCTGTAATATCCACGCAATGTAGTAAAACCTCTAACACATTTAGTTTTTATGTATCGTTGGAGAGCAGAACAAATTGCTTTACTAATGAAACAATCAATCAATGGCCTATAGATGCAAAAGACTTGAATGTTACTTTGTATCTATGTAAGAGGGAGGCAATGCAACATGGAAAAGCTTTTTTTATATACCATAGGATTTCTAAACAAGCTAATGGCTCTCAGGTTACAAATTTAAATGTCTATAGCGGTATTTCCCCACGTCGGGCCCACGCCCCACAAGGGGACAATTTGATAATTAAGAGGGGACAATTTCAAAAATAGAATCGACACGACTTTACGCCCTTTCGCTCCGGACTATTTAAATGCCAAATATCGTTGCCAAATTTAACAAAAAAAATTCTTTAAAAATGCTGCAAATAATTATTAGATATAATTTTGTTAGTTCTTACCAAAATATCGACTAGGTGATCAGATTCGTCAAGTAAACTTCGTTGGGGAACCCCGGGCGTTTTAAAACTCGCTAAACAACGCTATTCTTTTTTTAGAAATGTTATAGTGGGATGCGTCCCAAAAAGGGTAGGTTTGATAAAAAAAAAATCTCTTTTTATCAAAAGAACCACCAACTTATTTGCTGTATTATTGATATATAGAAAACGTAATGGAAGACAGCTGCAAAAGTAACAAACGCTTACACATGATAATTGAAGTAAAAATCTAATATTTATAGTAAGCGTAATTAGATTATATGTTATATGAAACATAATACAAAGTTTAGGAATTATTACGATACATGAATTTTGTCTGGTCGGTCGGTGCCACGCAGTCTCATACACATTGACCGACCGACAGACGAACACGCACACCTACTTATATTCTATAAATAAGCTTGGAAATATTTTAATCGGTATAACCCGTTTTATACACATACCTCTGGACTCCACTCGGAGGAATACTCGATTTTTTACGTATAATTTAGTTTATAGGACATGTCCGGATTTTATCTTAGAATTTAAAGATTTGAAATAGGCGTGTCAATGCGATACTTTTCTCATAGAGCTATGTTCAATTCGTGTCATAAAGCCAATGGAAATATTATCTAAAAAAAATAATGGTCACGGTGGTTCTCTTCGAAATATGCGGACTGAAGCCCCTTAACACCCTCTCTGCAACTGCTAAGCAAAAAAAATGTGTACTATACTCATACATAAATTCTTAAATTTAAAATGAAATAGATACCTAATTATAATAAAACAAAGTATATTGTGCTCAAAAACGTTTATTCCTTAGGTAGATTTCCTTTTTAAAATCATTACCTACTAATTTCAAGGAATTCGTCATTTCAAGGAGATGATGTAGCCCCAAAGAAACGCAAATTCTCTGCTCTGCTTGTGATATGGGTGTTAGTTATTCGTATCAATACAAATATATATATATATATATATATATATATATATATATATATATATATATATATATATATATATATATATATATATATATATATATATATATATATATATATATATGACTCAGAATCAAAATATACTTCTATGCTCATTTACTTTGTAATGGAGAAATTCAAAAATTACTAAACCGATTTTAAAACTTATTTTTCAATATAAACCGAGTAACATCCTCTTTTTAGCAACTGAGCAACATACATAATATGTCCGTGAAGGGAAAACTTTGAACCCCTTTTTAAGATAATTTGAACGGTAGAGTATGAAATTTTGCACAGTTAAAGTTTACATTACGGAGGCGTGCAGAAACTTATTTTTTTTTAATAAAATGTATTAGAAATATAATAAATTAATAAAAATAAACATTACATACACTAGGTACTTCATGTGACATACATGGTATTATACACACATGTATACTTAACTATTTTCTTTACGGCTAACGTCAGCTGCCAAATTAAAAAGAGATTTTATTTTGAAGTCTATAGTCAAATTTCGGCCGCAGGCTAGTAATTAAAAATAGCCATATTCATTACCATGGGCGTACCTAGGGGGGAGCAGGGAGAGGCTTTTGTTTACCTCTCTACAAAGTCTCTACTGTTGTAGATAAAAATAAGTATAATTAGACTTTAGTCTTTAAATATTATGGTTGACCCCCCCCCCCCGCCCCCGCCCCCCCCCCCCCCTCCCCGTCCAGAACCTGAGTACGCCCGTGTTCATTGCTATAGCATAACAAGGACGTTTATGCAAATTATTAACTTTCTAGATCTAATGGTTTAAGGTTAATGTGTGAATGAGTCAGCTAGAACTTTTCTATAGCATACACTAAGTTTTAGTTTTAACGCCCGGGTTCGTTTGTGTGACCCAAAAAACAAAACTTCCTTATGGTTAATCGGTTAAAAAGTAGTTTATAGCATTTTTCATTAGATTAACTTTTATATACAAAAAAAAAACAAATTAGACTCCTTAATTCAAATAAACAAAAAGTTCTTCATCATTTTTATTATAATTAAGTAAATTTCGAGTCGTGACATAAGATTTAAAGAATGCAAATTCAGCTTGAATTAAAAGTTTTGTACGTAACGGATTATATCCAAAGATTCATCGAATTCATTGTAAGTTGTTTTAATTTGATTATAATTACGCTGTACGCTGTGTCAGCGTTAAGGAATGCGAGAGGAAATCACGTTGACCCCTAACATGAATCCTTTTTTGGAGCGGAAAGACTGATCTTTGTATTCCCGGGCTTTGTTTATGTCCTATTTTATACATGTAGTTGCTTATTATTCTAACAACTTCATAACAATTTTCTCATCCCGGAAAAATATATTTTAAAATCACGAAAAAATATACATATGGACGGTTAGGCGAAATGAATTTATTTGCAAGAATATGGGTGTTACCACGAAATAATGGAAACTTGTTTTCTTTATTTCGTGGGTGTTACAAGTTATTAAAAATTAATTAAAAGTTACCAATATATATTATATTCTACCATGAAATAAGAATAAGAAATTATTTATTAATGGACATTTACCGTATAAAACAAATCGAAGCTTATGCTAATAAACTTATTTATATCTGAAAGAAAGAACAAAAGGTTAGCACAGATTAGTAAATAGTTAAATCGTAAGTGAGTGATAGTGAGTAGTAATTTGAGTCCATTAAAAAGGAATAATTCAGTATTTGTTGAGGCTTGGTGAACCTCAATGGTATGGTAGAATAAATTGGTATATATACCATGGTATGGAAAATTAATAAATATAAATATTCACGGGACAAATTACACTGACTGATCTAACCCAAAAGTAAGCAAATTATTTGCTTGTGTTATGGGTGTAGTCAACGATACTAATACATAGAAATACATATATAAATACTGAAATATATTTAATAAACACCCAAACCCGGAAATACTAACATTTATGCTCATCACAAAAATGCTTGTCAAGGTCGGGGATCGAACCCGAGCCCCGTCGATTGCGTAGTCAGGGTCCCTAACCACTCGACCAACGGGGCAGTAATAATATATTGGTAACTGGTGCAAATATTTAAAACTAGCTGACCCGCGCAGCTTCGCCCGTGAGTATATTAATAAGTCGTCCAAATAGCTTTTAATAAAAATTTCATTCCCTACTTCAGCCCTCTAGGGACTGATTTTTGAAGAAAAAAATTAGCCTATGTTTGACCCGGGATCTTCAACTATATCTATGCCAAATTTCATGAAAATCTGTCCAGCGGCTTAGCCGTAAAAGCGTAACAGACAGCCGTAAAAGCGTAACAGACAAACAGACTTTCTCATCACTGTCACAGTCACTGTTTTTTTTGTTTTTTAATAATATACATTTTGTTAATATTTATTTTTATTATCACCAATGTGCGCTCAGTTTTGTTTATATACCTAGAGTAAATCCGTAATTGGGTGTAAAATATTCAATTGTGTATAGTATTGCTATCCATGTATTTTTTCCAAAGAATAGACCAACTGTCGTTCTGCCAGGCAGGTCGTAAAAGGCGACCGATTGGCTATGCGAGTCACTACCAACGTGGCTATTAGGTGGTAGAGTTCTGCATTGTCTCACCCGGGTCTCGTACCAACGCCTTACCTACTCCTGCCGCAATAGCGTCAGTGTTTGTCGCTGTCGTGTTCCGGTTTGGAGGGTAAAGTAGCCGGTAAACTTATGCACGTGGCATTAGACCTCGCCACAAGATAGAAACGCACCATTAACATCTGTGGTGTCTATAGGCGATTGTTGACACTTTCCATCAGGAGACCCATCTGCTTGTTTGCTATCTTAAGATATAAAAAAAAATTAAGCGTTGTGGATTTTGTTCATAAATAAATCAACTCAATAATACTGTTGTCCGTTTCGGGTATCGAACCACAGACCACATGATCAGGGACAAAACTATGTTAATATATACTCATATTGTTTCATAAAACCATTTTTATTTAGTTAATGGCCTATCGGCTTCGCTTTTTACGGTATCATCAAGACGAAACCGGTTGGCAATATAAATGAATAAAAAGCGTTTTGCGAATCAGTACAAGTTCATTTTAACATAGTTACAAATGGAGTTTCAGCACGTGCCGACGACAAAAGTATGTATTTTCCTTTATATCACTCGCAACTTCGATCGTGTAACCCAAAATCATTGCTTTCTTTTGGGTAAAAAAGAAGTCTATGTCACTCCTGGAAAATATAGCTTTCTAAATGTGAAAAAAAATCGGTCAAGTATTTTTTGAATTAAATGGTAACAAACAAAAAAAATTCAAAAGTGTCTTCATGCCCGTATCCCCTAAGAGGTAGGCAGAGGTACAAGATTTGAGAGAGATCTTAAGTCCCACAATGTGATGATAGGAGGCCAACCTATCGCCAACCGGGCACTTTTCAATCAATAAACACAATCCCGGGCAAAGTTATTTTTATCAAAAAACTGAAAAAACACATTGATTGATTTTGCTCGACCCGGAAATCGAACCCGGGACCTTGTACGATCAAAGCCGATATCGGATCACTAGAACACAAAGGCAATCATATATTTTCATAAAGCTGTCATATAAGCTCCGCGCCAACTTGCATCTTCATTTACGTAGTTACCATATTTTGCAGTTGCAAAACAATACATCAAATCTTTTCTATTTATAATATTAGTTTAGATCAGATAACTTTCGCCGTGTTGGTCCCGGCCTCCTTTGAAGAATAGGCCAACTGCCGTTCTGCCAGGCAGGTCGTAAAAGGCGACCGATTGGCTATCGAGTCACTACCATCGTGGCTATTAGGTGGTAGAGTTCCGCATTGTCTCGCCCGGGTCTGGTACCACCGCCTTACTTATTCCTGCCGCAATAGCGTCAGTGCCTGGCGCTGTCGTGTTCCGGTTTGGAGAGTAAGGGAGCCGGTAAACTTACGCATGTGGCATTAGACCTCGCCACAAGATAGCAACGCACCATTAACATCTTTGGTGTCTATAGGCGATGGTTGACTCTTGCCTTCAGGAGACCCATCTGCTTGTTTGCTATCTTATGATATAAAAAAAAGATAAAGCAAACTCAATTGTTACTCTCCTGCTTTAGTAAATAAGCGGATGGCTCTCCAGAGGGAAAGAGAAACTATCATGATGGCAATGACACATGCATAAGTCTATCTGCTACCCTACCGTCCAAACCGGAACACGACGATGACAAGCATTGACGCTACTGCGGCAGAAATAGGTAAGGCGGTGGTACCTAATACCCGGACGAGACTTTAGAGAAATTCTCTACCTCGTCATCACGATGCTAGTGACACGTGTAGGCAATCTGTCGCCTTTTACGACCTGCCTGGTAGAACGGCAGTTGGTCTATTCTTCAAAGGAGTTATTCCATCAAAAGAGCCACCTACTAATTTACTACTCTATGATTAACTCTATCAAGAGGCACCTATTTATTTGTTACTCTATGATATAAGACATAAGTGAGATTTCGCTACTTCAAAATAATACATGATTTTATCGATACATGCAATCGAAATACGTAAAATTAGCCCAAGATAGAATGTTGCATACTGTCTGCAAAAGTGACGGACGGGGAATGGATTACATAAACATTGAATATATAGGGTTTCCGTCTGAATCACGACGCATACCAGTCGACTTCGTCACGGCGGCCGTCGACGCGTGCGACACAATATCATGAACATCACGATCAAACAGACATTCGATAACTGAATGTATATTTATAATAGCTTACCTAATACTTTACTTAGCGATTCGTCCGCGTGTAATTTTTGTAAACTGAATAGACCAGAAAGTAATATTTTCTAAAGTATGAATTTACTAAAGATGCGACGAATATTCGGTTTTTGGCCTTTGGTATTCGGCCGAATATTGAAATATACCGAAAACCTAATCATATGAAATAGTCTCACATATTATTAAAAAAAAATCCAAGAAACATTCCAATTATTTATCAGATTTACATCACAATTATTTTAATTAATCGGAGGCGGCTTACCTCTGGTTAATTAAAATAATTAATGAAAACATTTTTTGCAAGATTTTTTTATAACTGTATTATACTTCCGACCACTAGATAGGAATAGCACATAAGCTACAAGTTATCTCGGAAACTTTAATTTTATCCCGCGGGATTCACCAAAAACTGTTGGAATGCAGCGGGCTGCGCGCTGCAGCTAGTATTATATATTAACTCTTTCCTCCATCTCCAAATTAAAAACTCCCCAGTCCGCGCCATTTTAAAAGTTTATAAGTATTCTCTTCACGTATTAATATACAAATAAACAGATAAAATACATAGATATAATCAAGAACACTACACTTTGCGTGTTTTAATGTACACTTAGTCATTTTAGTAATATAATTATCTGTTAGATAATCGCATTACACGAAACTTTCAAATCAAACCAGTCTGCATATTTGAGTCAATTTTGAAATTTTAGATCTGTGATATAGTTTTTAATAAATAATTTAAAAAAGAGCGCACTCACGCAGATATCACAGTCTCTCCTATTATAATTGGGTATATATTTAAAAAAATAAACAACAACAATTTTAACAAACTTAAATTTAAATAACACCAATATTTTATTTATGAATCTAAAAAATATAAGTGATAAAGTTATAAAGTAGTCTGAATAGTCCAATTTCCTTGCCAATTATGGAAAAATGAAATACGTTGATTTTAAATAGAATTAAATATATGTATGTATCGATTATCCTATACTTTAAACGTACAATCCTTGTTTACATATAGGTTTCTAAGAAACGGCTCTAACGATTGTGACAAAATTTTATACTCAGGCTAGCTTTTACCCGCGGCTTCGCTCGCGTTATATTCATTTTAGGGAAGTGGGGGGTTAGAAAGAGACAAAAAGTAGCCTATGTCACTCTCCATCTCTTCAACTATCCCCACTTAAAAAATCACGTCAATTCGTCACTTCGTTTTGTCACACAAACAAACACACTTTTTCATTTATAATATTAGTATTATACATGGGATATATAGTATTATATACAATATTTATAATATTAGTGGATAGTCTTTTAATATTAGAATTTATTTGGATCATGTGTCAACTTCGTGTTTTTCCGTTTTGACAAGTAATATCTGGTTGACCGAGCTTAGCTCGGTTTTTCACATTAGATAAACAATTAATTTTCTTAGTCTAACCTCAAAGCAAACACTCATTGACTTCGTGTTACTTAACAACGCTGGAATAACTTACAATACAAAAAATAGTATTATTATTCGCCAATAGATGTCAGGAAGAGTCATATTTGTCAGTTTAATTGGGACTTTTAAGTTGATTATCGATAAAACACGAATTAAATGACATTTTATAAAAATGATTTCTTAGCTAGATCGATTTATCGCCCCCGAAACCCCCTATATACTAAATTTCATAAAAATCGTTGGAGCCGATTCCGAGATTCCAATTATATATATACAAGAATTGCTCGTTTAAAGGTATGATAGATATGAAAAATATCATCTGAGCGAAGCTTGATCGTCCAGCTTATTGCAATATTATAACACATTTAATTTATTCTATACTTTTTATCGTCGGCACTTGGTGAAACTCCATTTTAATACAATATAATTTATTAAGTGTTATTAATGAATAAATATTATATTTTTAATTTATTTATTTATTTAAGATAATAATATAATAAGAGAACTAGACTTCTCTAATCGTTTCTGTGGTCTAGTGGTCCGTTGTCGGTGTTGACCACATGAGTTAGCGGGTTCGATTTCAGGATCGGAGAATCAAAAAGTTTTTTTTTCAATTTCCTATAAATAAATAAATAAATATTCACGGGCCACATTACACTTATTGATCTATCCCCAAAGTAAGCAAATTATTTGCTTGTGTTATGGGTGTTAGTCAACGATACTAATACATAGAAATACATATATAAATACTTTTCATACATAATCAACACCCAAACCCGTAAATACAAACATTTATGCTCATCACACAAATGCTTGTCCCCGTCGGGGATCGAGCCCGAGCCCCGTTGATTGCATAGTCAGGGTCGCTAACCACTCGACCAACGGGGCAGTCTTTCCTGTTAATACAATGTTGCCTGATATTGGATAATTGCCCGTTGGCAATAACTTTACTTACCACCTATTACTACTGAGGGGCTAGATACTAATCGTGGGTAAACTTGTTTCACCTCTGCCTAACCCTTCGGAAATACGGGCGTGAAGATCCTTTTAACTAAAAATATTTAATTTTATTTTTTTGAACATTTTTAGGGTGCCGTACCTAAAAGGTAAAACGGGAACCTATTACTAAACCTTCGCTGTCTATCTGTCCGTCTGTCTGTTACCAGACTGTATCTCATAAACCGTGACAGCAAGAAATCTGTAATTTTCACAAATTATGTATTTTTGTTGCCGCTACAACAACAAATACTAAAAATAAAATATTAAGGAGATCCCCGTACAATAAACTTATTTAGTATTTTTTTGCTCAATATTAATAACGGTAATACACAGGTAGACGCATTAAATTTTCGCAGAATATTAATAATAATAATAATAATAATTCACGGGACAAATTACACTTACTGATCTAACCCCAAAGTAAGCAAATTATTTGCTTGTGTTATGGATGTTAGTCAACGATACTAATATATAGAAATACATATATAAATACTAGAATATATATAATAAACACCCATACCCGGAAATACAAACATTTATGCTCATCACACAAATGCTTGTCCCCGTCGGGGATCGAACCCGAGCCTCGTTGATTGCGTAGTCAGGGTTTCTAACCACTCGACCAACGGGGCGGTCAATATTTAGTTGTATATTACCTTTCAAAACAAATAATTAAAAAAAATAAAGTAAATATTAGATGGTGGCTTGACGCCCGGACGGAGGTGATAGCGTGATAATATATAGTCTATATCATTGCAAAATTTGAAGTAAATCCATGCAGTACCTTTTGAGTTTACCCCGGACATACAATGACTTTCCTACGATTTTATTATTATATATGTATATAGATAGTACGGAACCCATCGTGCGCGAGTCGCGCTTGGCCGGTTTTTTTTCTCTTTTTCTTTTAATTTAATTATCTCTCTGTTCTCTATTCGTAACTCGTTCGTATAAATACAAATCACGTCACTAGCTAAGTTAAAAACTTCAAGTTTTAGCTTAGTAATCCCCGTACGTTTCGCTAGTGCTTGGCAACGATGCCTAAGCATGCAACGGTCCCACAAATGATACTTTCTCGTAGAAAGTTAAACATTAGGTTTGGCGTTAAGTCAAACCATTCATGTGATGATGTTATTAGAGCAGCGTCGGTAGGGACGGAAATTGTTGTTAAACACAGACCAAACAAGTCTCAAAGCCGATGCATCGAATGAATGGGAGGTGACCGAGTTCCGCGAATGTTTGTCGAGGTACACCACTCTTGGCGCCATTGTTCTCGCCTTCCGTGGTTGAATCTCATCATCTTTGTATTAAAGATAATTGAAAATTCCTTGGTATGTTTGAGCAAGCCAATGAATTGTTGTCTTATTATACAACAGTGATGCGATTAAAGATTTGTTTCATGTGGACGAAGAGAAATAAACTGGATACTGATATGTGAAATATTTATAGAAATGGTCTATAGGTTAGCCTATTAAGCTCAGATGATGAGGTCCCCTGTTACGCGTTACAATCCAAGCTTCGGGCAAATATCCAAAATCCAATTTTCACTAGCTTGGAGTCTAGTGTGCCTCGAATGAGATTAATAAAAAATATGTATTTATAGTGCACGTAGAGCTGTCAGTCGCGGTTATCGCTTCCATCCACATTAGGAATGAACTGGAAAATTTGTGAAGTAAATATGTTCTTCTATCTACCCGGCGAGGAAATTGGCGTGGTGATAATTTTTATAAGAAATAAAAAGACAAGAATAGAAAAATTAAGGAGAGAAAAAGAGTGAATATATAAATACAAAAATATGCGAATAACAAATTCATATAATATAAATGAGAGTAGTATGTCTATCCGTTACGTTTTAACGGCTAAGTCACTGAACCAATTATGATGAACTTTGGCAAAGAGATAAATTAAGACCCCACCTCAAACATAGACTACTTTTCTTTTCAAAATTCTACCCCTAAGGGGCTGAAAAATTGTATGAAATTTCTTATATTAAGGCGAGGTATTTCGACGCGTGTCAATTTTATAGAAAATGGGTAGCGCGGCATGTTCTAGAACCGCTGGGAAACGTGTTAATTTACGGATAAATAAATATAGGACATCAGCTGAAAACTAAAATTTAGCACATTCTTTATTGTATTTACAACTAAATATTACTATATAAAAATCATGGGGAAGATTAGAAATATTATTAAAAAATTATTTGTTTCGGGGATTTTTTAGCCTGTTTTCGGAATTTTATATGATCGAGTAAAGTACATTTTATCATGTAATAAGTTAGCACATCCCTTGAACAATATCTTCAGGTATATCGTGTAATGTTTGTAAAATTGTTATTTAACAATCAATACAAAAAAACGTGATTTAGCAAACCAGTTTTTTCCCGTTTGTCGCGATGTCTCGCCTTAATGATATGTTAGGCAGGCGAAGCAGCGCGGATAAGTTTGTATCTCACTTATACCATCTTTAAAACATTTATCCTTGTATTTAAGAAAAAAAATGTTTTAACAAAACAAAAACTACTTTAACTACACGGTTATCGTATAAAGTGCTCTTCGGTGTACAATTATAGATTCCAACCGTTTCGACACGCAAATAATTAATACAGTAGAATAACAAAGTGTTAGAAGCTAGAACTGTATTGGAAATATTAGAATCATATTTCGCCCACGTTTGAATGGCCGATTATAGTTTATTTAGAATGGTATGGTGACAAATTGGCCTCCATAGTTCAAGACCATAAATGGGTAAGCGTTTGAAATAATTTTGTTGCTATATAGATGTAAAAATTATTCAAATTACTTGTGGTTATGGCTTGATTTAATGAAAAGAAGTTTCTAGAAACACACGTAGAAAAAGAATGAAAAATATATTTTCATCACAATATTAAACCGAAGAAAAGTTATACGTCTATGATTTTTTTTATAAGATAGCAAACAAGCAGATAGGTATAGTCAACCATCGCCTATAGACACCAAAGATGATAATGGAGCGTTGCTATCTTGTTGCGGGGTCTAATGCCACATCCATAAGTTTACCGGCTACCTTACCATCCAAACCGGAACACGACAGCGACAAGCACTGACGCTATTGCGGCAGGAATATGTAAGGCGATGGTACCAGACCCGGGCGAAACCATACAGAACTCTACCACCTAGCAGCCACGATTTTAATGAATCGCAATCGGTCGCTTTTACGACCTGCCTGGCAGAATGGCAGTTGGCCTACTCTTCAAAGGAGCCCGGGACCAACGCGGGGAAAAATTAGTGAGTTATTTAAAAAAAAACATGTTTTCTTACCCTTTTGAGTGCTTTTTTTTCAAAACTCATTTATATGAGACTACAAAAAAGAAGAATAATCAAAATCGGCATAATTTGTAAAAAGGCATGCGTGGTCGTACAATAAAATCAATAATTGTACAATCAATTATCAATCATCGCTTTTTTCGTTCATAAGGGTACGATTTTTTGAAATTCCAACGTACAGCTTACCCGGGGGTCCTCGAGAGTGGTTGTCCCATTTAATTCCAATTAAATGGGACCACCACCCTCGGGGAATACGCATTCCAATTAAAAAAAAAATCAAAACGGACTACTCTGTAAAAAGTTATTTAATCTAGCATAAAAACGTTGAAAATATATATAGAAATAATCGTATTTTGAAAGAAGGCTAAATACCTGTCACTAACATCGTTACTGCTTACTAGCAGTAGGGGAGCCCAAGGTGATAAATGGGGATTTACTCGAGCTTCGTGGGGACTTATTGGATTTTGTAGATTAGATTATAGGAAAATAAAAGGATTTCAATGGGGGTGTGCAAAAAATAGTGTCATGGAAAGAGAACATCGGATTAAGGTAATGTGGATTGATTTCGAGCTAAAATTTTTAAAAGTAAGGTAGTGGAAGGATCAAAAATTTGCAAAGAAAACGTATTAACTCTTGACTTTCTCGAGGGCGATTGAATTTTCTTTTATTTTGAAGAATTGGGTACTGACAATTACGTGAACGGTGGAGAATAAAAATTTGGCACAATTAAGTTTTACATTACGGAGGACGCCTGACACTTAATGTTTTTAAATATTATGCACTAGCTGTTGCCTGCGACTTTGTCCGCCCAGACTTCGTTTACTCCGCACTGCTCGCGGTGATAACGTGATAATATGTACCCTATATGTTGACCCGACCTGTTAGTAATATTCATGCAAAATTTGAAGTAAACCCATGCAGTGTTTTTTGAGTTTACCCCGGACATACATACAGACAAACAAACAAAATTTTTTGGCTACGATATCGATTGTAGATCATGCCCCAAGTATTCTTTTAAAAAAAAATATTCAATGTACAGTTTTGACTTTCCTACGATTTTATTATATGTATATAGATTAGAAATACATTAAATTAATTTAAAAAAATAACACATGGCACATTTTAAGATTACGTTGCGGAGGAGTGCAGAACTCTAAAATGTTTAAATAATATAAGTGCATTAGAAATATGTACATCTATATCTATATCTGTCTATATATATAAAAATCAATTGCTGTTCGTTAGTCTCGCTAAAACTTGAGAACGGCTAAACCGATTTGGCTAATTTTGGTTTTGAATAATTGTTGAAGTCCAGGGAAGGTTTAAAAGATGAGAAAATATAGAAAAAACAGTAGTTAAAAAGGCAGAACAACGTTTGCCGGGTCAGCTAGTTTAATAATAAAAACAATGTTACACACACCACTTTCATTTGACAAACATGATAATATACACACACTAGATGAAAACCCGGCTTCGCTCGGAAGTCTCATAATACGCAATCTTATATACTAACATAAATAGTAGGCATTAAAAATTAGCAACACTGTAGTGACGTCTACTCACAACTATTACGTTGGTTTAATAAAGACAACACCATAGTATTGCTATGTTTTTCGCCATTTTATGGACGAAGAGAAATAAGTTTCACGATAATCTGCGCTCCGTTCTACGGCACTTTAATAAATGCTCACGCCATCTACACCACATATTTGTAACCTTTAAAGAAATATGGCCGATTTGTCTGTCAGCACCGTTAGAATTTTTAATCACTATTTTAACAGAATACTCGACAATCCGAATTTTGCGGATATAATATGTTGTCGACTCAAAATTATTTTTTTTTTACGATTTATAATTTCGGTAAGGTTTTTATTGAGTCTATCGTAACCCTTGACGAAATCTATGCATATAATAAAATCGTAGGAAAGACAAAACTGTACATTGAATATTTTTTTAAAAGAATACTTGGGGCGTTATGTACAATCGATATCGAAGCCAAAAATATAGTTTTTAGAATTTTTGTCTGTTTGTCTGTTTATCTGATTGTCTGTATGTATGTCCGGGGTAAACTCAAAAAGTACTGCATGGATTTACTTCAAATTTTACTTGAATATTACTAACAGGTCGGGTCAACATATAGGCTACATATCATCACGCTATCACTTGGCGACCAGGTGCTGTGCGGAGTAAATGAAGTCCGCGCGAACGAAGTCGCTGGCAACAGCTAGTTATTAATATAGATTTACCTATATTTTCTATTTTATTTACTTAAAAGAGAATTTATTATTCTGTCTGTAGTAGAATTTCGAAGTCGAAGTAATGATAAAATTCACGATATTTAAAACGACATTTAAATGCGACATCAATGAAAATTTATTTTAAACGAGTAAATAATATGTGACGACGAACTGATAAGAATGGAATGTTCTATTGATTAGAAACAGGAGTAGCGTCGTTTTTATCTTATAATTGCATAGATAAATATGAATACTTAGTTGTGGCTATAAATTCATGATTTTATAGTAGTTGTGGCTTGCAATTCAACTAAGTTTGTTCCCGATGTGCCCGTGTTAACCCGGCCCCTTTAAAAAATACACTACCTGCCTTATAGGCAGGCAGTTCGTAAAAAAACGATTAGCCAAATAATATGTCACTACTATTGGGACTACCATGTGGTAGAGTTTTGTACCATCTGACTCTGGTTTGGTAGGTATTATCACCGCTATAACTATGCAAAACGTCTGTGATAGTGGTAAAGAAGGTAAAGTGGCCAATAAACTTAGCATATGAGATGAGACACGGCAACATACCATCTACCAACTGTTCTGCTAAATAGGTTTGTTACGATTTAATTCAAAAACTGCACGATCGATTTTAAAAATTATTACATCTTTTTGACCAGACCGCTCCGTTGGTCGAGTGATAAGCGACCCTGACTACGCAATCGACGGGGCTCGGGATCGGTCCCCGACAGGGACAAGCATTTGTGTGATGAGCATAAATATTTGTATTTCCGGGTTTGGGTGTTTATTATGTATGTAAAAGTATTTATATATGTATTTTCTATGTATTAGTATCGTTGACTAACACCCATAACACAAGCAAATAGTTTGCTTACTTTGGGGTTAGGTCAGTAAGTGTAATTTGTCCCGTGAATATTTATTTATTTATCTTTACAAAGCCACATTATTCAGGAGTGACATAGGTTTTTTTTTACCCGACTAGGCAAGAAAAGTAATGGTTTTGGGTTACGCAAACAAATAACAGCTAGCACATGATAATATGAGTAAACACAGTTAAAATCAGTTCTCAAACTTAGAATAGATTGTGTTTAGTCTATAGTCGAATGTCGACCATTGGGCAATCGCTATTTATTATTACAGAGCAATAATCTATATTATAATAATTTCGTCAAGGGTAGACTCAATCGAAATCTTACCTAAATTATAAAGCGTAAAAAAATAATAATTTTGCGTCGACAACATGTATCCGCCTGTCGAGTATTTTGTTAAAATAGTGATTAAAAATTTAACGGTGCTGACAGACAAATCGGCCATATGTCTTTAAGGTTAAAAATATGTTGTGTAGATGAAACTTAATTTCTCTTCGTTTATAAAAGAGTAGAAATTAAAAAATAGCAACACTATAGTTGTCTTTATTTAACCAACGTAATAGTTGAAAAAAGACGACACTACAGTATATTATATACTAACTGTATATAAGATTGCGTATTATGAACTCTTCCGAGAGAAGCCGGGTTTTCATCTAGTTATAACAAAAAGCGAAAACATTGAGAAGTTGACACGCGTCTAGTAAAATCGCCAAGGACATCTTTATCTGAACGGAATGCGCTAAGTAAACACCACAGACTTGTAGAGCTATATTTCGTGCGCGCTCGCCGCGCCCAGCGCACCAATTATATTTGCGTTTCTAGTCACTCTGGTTTTGCCCTAAATGTTATTTGTATATCAATTGGTATATCGATTGTTGTAGTCAATATTACATACATATCTTTACGCCAGATTCCTTGTGGGATGGGATATGGGCTTCCCGTAGTTCGGGCTCCTTTGAAAAATAGGCCAACTGCTGGTTTGCCAAGCAGGTCGTAAAGGATGACCGATTGGCTATACGAGTCACTACTAGGTGGTAGAGTTCTGTATTCTCTCGCCCAGGTCTCGATTTCAATGAAATTTTGTAGGTATCTACTGTTTGGGCCAATTTAAAAGATAGGATAGTTTTATCCCCCCCTCTCAATTACCCCGCCAAAATATTTTATACACATAATTTGTATGGCAAATTAACGTTTGCCGGGTCAGCTAGTCTTAATATATATAAATTACGTGACACTTTGTTTGTCCGCTATGAACTCCGAAACTCCTGAACCGATTTCAAGGAAATTTTGTAGATATCTACTGTTTGGTCCAACTTAAAAAATTGGATAGTTTTATCTCAATTTATACCCCCCTCTCACCCTCAAGTAAAAGTTATTTGCGTGGCTAAACAACGTTTGCCGGGTCAGCTAATACTTATACAGAATACTGGCATACTAAAATACATCCATTCAGACATTTTTGCGTGAATAAGTAGCAAATGTTCGAACGCTAACTTTTTCCTCATAAATGTTACGACTACATGACCGCCTCACGGCGACGATTCAAAATGTCGCAATGTTTGTGGTCAACCTTTTCGCTAAATAGCGAATCTTCGGACTTATTGTCAGTTTTTTCACGACTAATTTCATATCATTTTTGAAATGGTGCAACATGAGGCCGACTTATTATGTGGCCACCTAATTCGCCGTTGTACCACTACAACTAAACTAAATCTTCGCACATGGGCGTACCCAGGTTCTTGGGGGGGGGGGAGCAACCGTTATATTTTAAATTATTTTTATCTTAATATCTACAAGAGTAGATAGCTAGTAGAGGGGGCAACAAATTCCAGGGGGGGACAGCTGCTTCCCTCCCCCCCCCCCCTTCAGTACGCCCATGTCGCACGATCATGTGGCGCCAACATAAGTAACACATTTTTAATACTGTGCTTCATTCTGACGTACCTATCTTTCGTAATTAAATCCAGTAGATTAACTGTCGGTCAAATACTAAAAAGAATCCAAATATGATAACCATATGCATAGAAGGTAAAAAAATATATTCCCGATAAAAACACCTTTTTTATATCATAACATAGCAATTTAGCAGAAGGCTCTACTAATGGAAAGAGGCAACCATCGCCGATGGACGCTAAAGTTGTAACACTGCGTTGCTATTCTTGTGGCCAGGTTTTAATGTCACATGCATAAATTTACTGACTACCTTACCCTCCAAACCGGAATTACCGTTATTGCGACAGGAATACGTAAGAAAGTGCTACCAGACCCGGACGAGAAAATTTAAAAGAATGTCAACATTAACAAATCTGGAATCAAGAAATCAAATTTTCTGTATTCAATAAGAAGTTTTACAAGTTATTTTGACGCGTCAATAAGTTTTTAACATACTGGCTTGAAAACGCGGCTACACGTCGAGAGTATTTAAATTCTTTTTATTTATCTATTCTCCGTGCTGTTGCGGGCTCCTTTGAGGAACAGACCATCTGCCATTCTGTCAGGCATTTCGTAAGAGGTGAACGATTATCCATGCGAGTAACTACCATCGTGGCTGCTAGGTGGTAGAGTTCTGCATTGTTACGCCCTAGTACCACTGCCTTACCTATTCCTGCCGTAATAGCGTCAATGCTTGTCACTATCGTGTTACGGTTTGGATGGTAAAGTAACCGGTAAAATTATGCATGTTGCATTCAGCCGTCAAAAGAGAACAACGCACCATTAACATCTTTGGTGTCCACAGGCGATAGTTGTCTCTTTCCATCAGAAGAGTCATCTGCTTGTTTGCTATATTATGGTATAAAAAATAATAGAATGTATTTAGATAGTACTAGCTGTACCCGCGACTTCGACCGCGTGAAAAAATTTCTAAAATAAAACCCGCATAGTTTCCGTTCCCGTGCGATTTTCGGGATAAAAAGTATCCTATGTCCTTTTTCGGATTTCAAACTATATATATGCTAAATTTCATCCAAATTGGTTCAGTCGTTAAGGCGTGAAGAAAAGACAGATCGACAGAGTTACTTTCGCATTTATAATATTAGTATGGATTTAAATAGCAAAATGCAAATGGACTTTAATGTCAGAAATAGATGATTGCAAACTTAAACTTTTAGTAAAATATAAAGTCACAAATAAAATATCATTCGACTCAATAGGCTCAGTAAAACATCCAGCCCCTGTAGTGTTACGGTTGAAGGCGCGCAGAGTACGTGGGAAGTATCCACAAGATGCTTTACACATACTAAAGTTACACAATCTTGAAGAATGCTACCTTACCCGACCAACATAATAAAATTTTCTATTAACAAACCGGTTGCAAATTCTAAATCAATAGATTGTA
Organism: Apodemia mormo; assembly: GCA_036924255.1. Classification (NCBI taxonomy): domain Eukaryota; kingdom Metazoa; phylum Arthropoda; class Insecta; order Lepidoptera; family Riodinidae; genus Apodemia; species Apodemia mormo. The sequence continues at coordinate 20,699,033 of JAUPFN010000022.1, read as the reverse complement.
AATAATATACAAATTTTAGAATATATCTATTATCAGGGAATTGAAATATGCTGATTTCAAATACATAATATATGAGCAACTTTTATGGGCGATTAAAATGTAAATTTAAATTGACGCATTCCATCGCAGCTTATCATAGTAGGTTCTCACATGTTCGTATTACAACATGCGTATGCGCATAATATGCGCATAAGGCATTCGAAGCAAATTTCTCTTCGCCTATAGAATTATGCATAACAGAAAATGTGATTTAAATAAAAGTATTGAAATCATCTACGCCTACTAAGCTCTTAACTAGATACTTTAGAATCAGTCAGTTATAGCTGAGTATATCACCCTATTAATTCATGCACTGGGATGTCTTTATATAAGACCTCAATTTTATAATACATTTTTATAGCTTAAGATAACAAAGAAATCATCTAACAAAATAAGATATCATTGCTTTTAGATGCCAAAGATATAAATGGTGTACTGTGATGTTGATATACAGGTTTACTTTTAAAGGTCCGGCGAAATTTTCAGAGAAATTCCGAATCTATCGATTCGGAATTTCTCTGAAAATTTTTCTCTGAAAATATGTTTGATTTATGTACTAAAAAATAATTTAAAAAATTTAAAAAACTCATTTTTATCCGACACAAAATTTAAAACGCTTAGATACTCGTAATTTCAAATACCCAAAATTTGAACTAAAATATGTTTAAGTACCTTCAACCAAATTAAAAGTAATCTGCAATGATTTACTTAGATAAACAAATGACATAATAGTTGCTATCGTAATTATAGGTAAATGTAAAATAACACAATGCCTGCTTTACAGAATGCATTCACAAGACTCGGTGCATGCAATTCCGGAATATAGTGGGATATTTTTAAACAAATATTTTTATATTATTTTGTAATAATTTTATAATTCATATTTAAAAAAAATCATATTTAATTCCTAATTTTGAAATTTGGTCAGACCTGTAAAAGGGGGAAAAACCCTGTAACTTTACCATTACCATTTAAGCCGAAACACGAATTTCGATACTGACGTTATTATAACCAAAATAAGGAATACAGGCAGGCATGAAATGATGTGCAAATATATTTATGTACTGACTGACAAAATGGTCTATTCTTCAAAAAGAACCCGGACTAACATGGATTTTTTTTCATTTTGCAGTTAAAATTAGTATTTCAAATACCTACTAAGTAATGAAAATACACAGAGCGATAGAATAATTACTATTCTACAACCATGTCATGGCTCATCCCTATCATTGTATTCACTTCCTAACTCAACAAGACAATGTATAGTTTTTCCTCGACATAAATGCGTAGCTATGTAATGCCAGAGGCTTTTTTGTATTAGAATTTTAACAAGCCTATATTCTGGTACCACTTCTGTGAAAAATATAGAACCTTGATTCGCACGCAACTTTATGCATAAAAATGAGTATCTTTAGCTTTAATAGCTTATGTTTTATGCATTTTAACTGACATCGTCGAAATCTTAACATTGCCACAATGATATGCATGTTTATTAACATCTTTGCTATCTATAGGTGACAGTTATTTCGTTCTATCAGAAAAACTGTCTGTTTATCTGTCTGTCTATTATTTACCCAATTTGAGAATTTTCGAAGACAGAAAAAATGGTTGTTTTGTTAAAACAAAACTGTTCACAAAAATTCAGCTTGTTATTCATCAAAAAAAAAGTTTGCACGTTGGACCACAGTCTATATTGTCTCACGATGTATCGATAATTCCAGAAGATATTAATCGATAAATCCAGAAAAACTGAAAATCTTATTAAGAATGAACTACCTAGCTCGTGAATCGGACCCAGGATCTAATGTGTCAATATCGAAATTCCAACAGACCAATTATGGGACTCAATTGACTATTCATGCGAGTTATTTTTCAGCCGGAGACTTTTTCACTTGTCAAATCAGTCTCTGGCTAAAGCCCCGTTTTCACTTTGATTAGTTCCAGTGCGAGTGTTTAATGCAGGTGCTTAGTATTAATCAAAAAGTACGTGAATACAGCCGTTGATCAGTGCAAGTGATTAGTATTCAGCGTAGTAAAAGTGAATAGACGCTGATTACTAATCACTCGCATTGCACAACGGCTGTCTTCGCGTATTTTTTGCTTAATACTAAGCACCTGCATTAAACAATCGCACTCACACTAATCAAATTCACTTTATATGGGGCTTAAAGCATATAAAAATGGGTTTTGAAATTACAGGTAGGTAATAACAAAACCCACCGTGTTGGACCGGGCTCCTTTGTAGAATAGACCAACTGCTATTTTGTGCATAGGTATTGTGTACAGAAAATATGACGAAATAGCAAGTCACATGACAAAATATTAGATTGACTGAATCATCAAGAACGAACTAATGAAAATAAATTACGTATTTTCGTATTATTTTCGTCATTGGATATCCAAAACATATTAATAGTGTCTAGTTTATCGTAAACATTAGAACCAGTTAGATAAGAATCATTTCTGTTTATATCATACTAGCTGTTGCCCACGACTTCGCACGGACTTCGTTTACTCCGCACAGCTCCTCCACCTTAAGTAATAGCGTGATAATATGTAGCCTATATGTTGACCCGACCTATTAGTAATATTCATGCAAAATTTGAAGTAAATCCATGCAGTACTTTTTGAGTTTACCCCGGACATACATACAGACAAACAGACAGACAAAAATTCTAAAAACTATATTTTTGGCTTCGATATCAATTGTAGATCACGCCCCAAGTATTTTTTAAAAAAAAATTCTATGTACAGTTTTGACTTTCCTACGATTTTATTATATGTATAGATTTATTTTTCAACCGGTTTCACATTTCACTGCATCTTCAGGGTTAAAACTTAAATTGTTAACAAGTAATATAATAAATTAATTAGTCCATCCAAATAGTAGATATGTACAAAATTTCATTGAAATCAGTTCTGTAGTGTCGGGAGATCATCGCGGACTATCAGCGTGACACGTAATTTATATGTACATATACTAGCTGACCCGGTAAACATTGTTTTGCCATACAATTTACTTATATTTTGGTGGGGTACATGAGCGGGGGGGGGGAGGTTAATTGACATAAAAACTATCCTATCTTTTAAATTAGACCAAACAGTAGATAATTTACAAAATTTTATCGAAATCGATTCAGTAATTTGGGAGTCCGTAGCGGACAAAATAGTTGACACATAATTATGTACCCTGGATTGGATGAGTGCCCTGTTGGCGATAGGCTTGTTTGCTATCACATTAAAGGACTAACAGCCGGTTTTCGAAACGCTAATTAATTTTAACAAGCATTTAATCTGTGTTTAACATAATTTTTACAAGCAAATGATCTGTTAAACATAGATTAATTGCGTGTTAAAATTAATTTTCGTTTCCGAAACAGGCTGTTCGTCTTTAAAGGTGGATGCACTGGTTGTACCTCTGACTACCTCTTCAGGGATACGGGCGTAAAGATACTTAATATAAGATTGAAAACATGCATAGTTTAAAGATATGATTAGCACATTTTTCGATGTAGCTCCCCTTCATAAGGTTAATATCATCGAATGAACTGAGACATGGTGTAGCTATTTTTAGCGTTATTAAATTGGCTTAGACTCGGCTTATTGTGTGCGCTTTGTAGAAGTTTATTGAATGCGAGTTTTGTTTGATTCTAAACATATGTACATACATTTTTGAATAGGTAACATTACTTCTTTAGGTGGTAAGTATATTAGGGACAAAACGCGTGAGACAAGACAAACCAAATTCAAACTGTCGCGAGATTTTTGTAACGCTACACGCTATATATGTTTTCTGTGGCTACTGACACGACCATGAAGTATTGTATAAGTGGATCTAGCACTCATATTAATCAATTGGAACAAATATTTACGTTATATCTCAGTCTATGAGGTCCCGCTATCTCTTTTTATACAGCTGTGTTAGAAAGAGAGGGTAAGACCTCAGAAGATGACAGCAGTATTTAAAATTTGGTTTCAAGCATGAAGTATTAGGTATAGGTGGAGCTAGCACTCGTAATAATCACTTGAAACAAACACCTATGTTATGTTTCAGTCTATGAGGCCTCGTCATCTCTTTTTATACAGCTGCGTTAGAAAGAGAACGCAAGACCTCAGAAGATGACAGCAGTATTTAAAATTTGATTTCAAGCATGAAGTATTAGGTATAGGTGGAGCTAGCACTCGTATTAATCAATTGAAACCAATACCTACGTTATGTCTCATTCTATGAGGTCTCGCCATCTCTTTTTATACAGCTGTTTTAGTAAGAGAGGGTGAGACAACAGAAGACGACAGCAGTATTTCAAGTTGTGTTTCAAGTAGGTATTAGAAGTGCTGCCTCCAGATATATTACAGCTTCATGGTTTCAAGTAGGTATAAGAAGTGCTGCGTCCAGATATGATACAGCTTTATGGACACGACAGCATGACTTTTGATATGTATTTGTTTATCATTAAATATTAATATGCCTAATTTAATAGGCATAAGCCTTCGAATGTGTAGTTATAGAACGACTTATTTACATGTCACTACCATCGTGACTACTAAGTGGTAGAGTTTCGCAACGTCTCACCCGGGTATTTCGTAACACCGCATTACCTATTCCTGCAGCACTAGCGTCAATACTTATGTCGTTGTCGTATTCCAGTTTGGAGGGTAAGGTAGCCCTCGGATAGCAAAGAAGCAGATGGCTCTGTTGATGGAAAGAGAAACTATCGCCTATAGACATCAAAGATCAATTGTGTGTATTGAAAAAATAAATAAAAAAGACATTCGCAGCGACTGATGAAAGAATTAAACATTACGCTATAACAGTATATAGCGTAATGTTGTGTAATGTGAAGGTAAATAAACCAGTAAGTAAACTTATGTACGTGGCACTACCATCCCGCAACACGGATAGAAACAGACCATTAACATCTTTGTTCTCCATAGGCGATGCTCTCTTTTCGTTAGGAGAATCATATGCTTGTTTCTCTTATGAAATAAAAAAATATTCAATTGAATAAATAATTCCGATTTTTGATTTCAAGTCAACCGAGTAACTACATCTTTGCTTATATTTAAAATCGATTAAAAATTGATTTTATGTTTATTTTACGAGTCCAAAATGACTGAGCATTATTTTTCAAATTAATGGAATTTCGCCTCTCACCATCAATATTAGGGTCTAAATTTCGATAGTGTGTATATTTTACTACGTCATAAAATATTTGGTATGTATTTGTACTAAAAAGTCGATATGCGGCGTAACATGGTCACTTTCATGATTGTATGGAATGCAGTTAGCCAAAAGGTCCAATAAAAATACAAATTTATGTTTCCTGTGTCAGCAGCCAATTTTATTGTGATGTTAATGTACTGAAATAAAATCTAGACGTCTCTTAAATGTTGTGTTTTTTATGGTTTCAACTAAATTATTATAACAATCTGAGGTAGATATAGATGACGTAGATATTCTAGTTACGTTATGTCACATACATATCATAAAAGAAAAAACAAGGAGATGCCACTTCTGTTGGAAAGAAGTAAACATCGTCTATAGTTACTGCAGTGTATTTCAAAGTGTGGGTCGCGGCACCTAGGGGGTGGCGAGCCCTATGCAAAGGGTTCGTGGAAGGTAGTTTAGTGTTGCTAAAAAAACCAACGCAAAATATATATCAAACAACAAAGAAAAAGGATTTGATTTTTTAAATCTTAATTTAGCTGCAGTGGATTTTTTGTAACATGCTAAGGGGTTGCGTCTTTAAAAAGATTGAAAAACACTGGTCTATAGATATTAGAATTTGAATGGTGTGTCATCTGTGTAACGAGGATAAACGTCACATCGCATGCATACCGCAAAGTACATAAGTGATGCGGTGGTTTAAGCCAATGCAAAGCACTACAGAACTCTATCGCCTAGTTGTCATAATGATCATTTTTCAGTTTTGGCCAATCATTCGCTCTTTGCAAACTGCCTAGCAAATGTACAAACACTATTCTTCAAAAGCGGCTAACATAAAGTAAATTTAATTCTAAGATACTTGCAACGTATTAAACTGCTAATATCTAAATTAAATCATAGAGGTCTGCCCTTGTGCACGTAGCACGCTAAAAGCGACTGCATAAATTTCATTTTTTTAGATTACTAATATACTTGGCCTTTATTTTTAAAATATATAACACTGTTTTTATTATAAAAGCTATAAATTAAAAAAAAAACAATCAATTGTGTAGGCAGTATATGTTGAGCGATACGAGTTAATATAAGAATCAATACAGACGAAGTCGCGTGTGTGGTACACATAATAAAGCCTTATATAAACAGTTTTTGACAAATTCAGAATCCCCTTTGAAAATACAGGTATAGGTGATTCGATTAGTATTATAATTTGGTTTTAAATGAGAAATCAAAAATCAGAAATCAGAAGAACGTTATTCAATAAAACTTTTTACAAGTTATTTTGACACGTCAACACTTCAAAACTACCACCGGATCGGAACGCGGCCACACATTGAGAAAATCCGGCGGAAGAAACTCAGCGGGCTTGTCTTTTTTTTCATATAATTTTTTGAGAATGAATGATTCATCTAAATTCGACTCTACAATTTGACTCGAGTTAATATTATAAACAATGCAGACGAAGTCGCGGGTATCGCATGGCCTGACACAAACAGTTTTTGACAAATGCAGAATCCCCTTAGAAAATTATAGGCGATTCGATTAATATTATAATTTGATTTTAAATGAAAATGAATGATGCATTTAAATTCGACTCTACAATTTGACTCGAGTTAATATTATAAACAATGCAGACGAAGTCGCGGGTATCGTATAGCCTTACATAAACAGTTTTTGACAAATTAAGAATCCCCTTTGAAAATTATAGGCGATTCGATTAATATTATAATTTGATTTTAAATGAAAATGAATGATGCATTTAAATTCGACTCTACCATTTGAATCGAGTTAATATAATAAACAATGCAGACGAAGTCGCGGGTATCGTATAGCCTTACATAGAGTTTTTGAAAAATTCAGAATCTCCTTTAAAATTATAGGCAATTCGATTAATATTATAATTTGATTGTAAATGAATGATGCATTTAAATTCGACTCTACAATTTGATTCGAGTAAATATATATTATAATCAATGCAGGCGAAGTCGCGGGTATCGCATGGCCTGACACAAACAGTTTTTGACAAATGCAGAATCCCCTTAGAAAATTATAGGCGATTCGATTAATAATTTGATTTTAAATGAAAATGAATGATGCATTTAAATTCGACTCTACAATTTGACTCGAGTTAAAATTATAAACAATGCAGACGAAGTCGCGGGTATCGTATAGCCTTACATAAACAGTTTTTGACAAATTAAGAATCCCCTTTGAAAATTATACGCGATTCGATTAATATTATAATTTGATTTTAAATGAAAATGAATGATGCATTTAAATTCGACTCTACCATTTGAATCGAGTTAATATAATAAACAATGCAGACGAAGTCGCGGGTATCGTATAGCCTTACACAGAGTTTTTGAAAAATTCAGAATCTCCTTTAAAATTATAGGCAATTCGATTAATATTATAATTTGATTGTAAATGAATGATGCATTTAAATTCGACTCTACAATTTGATTCGAGTAAATATATATTATAGTCAATGCAGGCGAAGTCGCGGGTATCACATAGCCTTACATAAACAGTTTTTGACAAATTCGGAATCCCCTTTGAAAATTAAAGGCGATTCGATTAATATTATAACTTTGTTTAAAATGAGAATGAATGATACACTTAAATTTGACTCTACAATTTGACTCAATAATTATATAAATATGTATTTTAAAACTTCCATTGTATTTGTATTTTAAAATGTTACGGTTCAAAATTGATATAATTATACTTTCTATTTATATGCAATTTGTAATTTTACTTGTATAATAATATTTTAATTTTAATAATGTTTTAAAATAACATTTCACTTTTCAATTTGAAATTCGTCAGCTAACAATTTCTCTTTTAATTCAAGTTGAAAGCCACAAGGCCGTGGAAAAAACATTTTGCGATTTTGCGTAGGTATGTACCTGCTTTTATATTTAATGAAAATGTTTTTAAAATAAGATTCCTAATACTTTGTTTGAATTGTCCTAATTGCAACCTCGACCAAAGGAATCCCAAAGGTTTAGATTATATCTACCTATTAATAGGCATGAAAATGTTTCAAGGCGTATTGTGTTGGTAGGTATGTTATAAATAATATTTCTAAAATTTAATGGCATGATTGTGTTTCATACAGGATTTTGGTATAAAACTGAAATTTAATGTCACACCAAATAAATTACAAGTATTGTGACGTGGACGTAGGAAAGTCGAAAGCTCTTCAGGATGGGAATTATTTGCCGGTATAATAAAAAACTGTAGATAAAGTGATTCCAAAATAAGAAAGTGTATATAAGGATGCCAAATCAATTTAAGATTTTAACTATGTTTAAAAGCTGAAGGATGAAACCGAATGCTATATAAAACTATTAAAATGACGTATGTACGTATATAGGTTTTTCATTTTTTTCGCATCACTAATAATTCAGCATTTAAGTGTGGCAGACATATTCCAGTGCAGGTGGATTTAAGATCAACTTTTTAGGATAACGCAGGTGCCAGTTTAACTGTGGTAAATAGATACGGCTAGACACGATCGGTATTTAATAGGGATGTCTTGTGGAGCACCTGCACTTTGACGAGGTGTGATGGTTGGGCGGGAGTGAAGTCTGAGGGGAAAGGGGCCGTGCGCCGCTTTAGAAAGGCGCGACCATAGCCACAGGCCCGGGCCGCATTCTACGGCCTGTCATTCACACCGCGTAACTTGCCTATGCATTGCATTCTATCCCCATCACGCTGGCACTATAAGCGTAAAACCATACCCCGATCTATAAACCAAATCTCGAATCATAGAGAACAAAATGAATCAATTTTATGGCCTCCTTAAACACGTTCTAAAGCCGTTCACTGAATAAAAAGAACTCTAAAACAATATTGAGCACGACTCGCATTCCAAAGGATAACAATAATATGATAACCATAATTTGTGTTTAGGTCATTTGTTGTTAGTCAATTGTGGAATGTCGTGTGAAATCGAGGTTGATTCGCATACTTTCAGATAGAGGGCGACGGCGCAGCACTAAGAACAGTTTGTTTTTCACAATTTATTCTATTTTAAAAAGTTGTTTACTTTTCACGACGCGCACAGTAACTTATATATGAATTAACCCTTTAATTTAAGCGTATCATATAGTAGAGTCTGATTCTATAGCGCTAAAAAATACATTGGAATGTGAAGTTTTGACATGGGGCTCTTTTTGGGTTAACACTTCTCTTCGGAAAACTTACCTGTCTCGCGGGTCGATCCACGTCGTTTTTCTACTATTGTGGTCGATGAAATATAGTTTTCCATCAAAGTCCCTCGCATAATCCCATCCGTCGGGCAAGGGTATCTCACCGTTTCGTCTCCTTGGCATATTTCACTGATTAAATCCATTCAAACGAATAACGAAGCACACTCGCGAACTAGCTACACGGCCATGTTGAATACCTCATTACGATGAGTGACGTCACGCGGGATCAGCCAATGGCGGCAAAGGGCCCCCACGATGGAATGCGGCGCGTACGCGATCACGAACACAGTTCCGCACGTCACTCGCCCGACACGAAATACACGCGACCGTTCTACGCGAATCCGCGTCGCCGACTGAGGCGCGCGGGCTCTACGCCACCTTATCACACTCATGATAATATCCTCGAGCACCTACTGTCTAAACTAAATGCATTCCTTCTGACCACAATGTTTACATTACATACGGTGCCCTGGTACACACGCCAATGATCTGACTAAGCTTTGTACGCCGCGATGCTGCAAAATAAACCTACAAGCAAAAAGTTCGTATATATCCATTCAATCTATTTACGATTCATCTATATGTACTATAGAGATATTTGTATTGAGCGCATTCCACATCGCATGTAGACATACAGTGCTGATATAACTAGGTATACATTGAATATTTGATCAAGATAGTAGAGAACCGTCGTCGTCAGGATTGTGAATTCAATTTATATTTGCATACATTCAATCTATTGCTTCGATTAGATGACGTTAGAACCAGATTGTAGATAGCCCAGATATAAAGATACTCCTTGAGTTATTCTAAAGCTTTCATTTACTAATGATAATGCAAATCTCAACATTGAAACCGATAGATAAATAGAAGAAACATATCTTGAATCTAAGAAAGCTCTACAATGCTAATTACGTGGTATAACATACGTATTTGTATTGTAAAAAAATATCTATATTTTCTTGAGACATTTACATAAATGACTTTTCTAATTGTGGGAGATAACTTTCGCCTACAGATATCAAAGATGTTACTGACGATTTGCCTAATGGAAGGCGGAAAATCGCTTAAAGCAACCAAAGATGTTAGTTACTATCTGTGTGGCAGGTTGGTGATGTTACATGCATGAGTTTACTGGCTACGTTACCCCCTAAATCGGACACAATAGTGACAAGTACTAACGCCATTGTGGCAGGAATAAGTATGACGATGGTACCAGCCTCAGATGGGCCGTTGCAGGACTCTACCACCCATTAGCCACTATCGTAGCGATAAGTTTAGTCAATCATTCGCCTTTTATGAAATGCCTGGCAGCACGGAAAATGTTCTATTCTTCAGATGGGGTCTGGACTAACACGGAAAAATTAATGGTTACCATCCGTGTGTTTAGGATGTTATATTACGGCATAAGTTTGCCGACTACCTTATCCTCCAAACTGAAACACGATACTGCCAAGCAATTATTTCCAATTAAAAACCACTATTTCAGCAAAAATATATAAAAATATTATATAATAGTAACAATGCAAACCAACTCGTTACAGAACTCTACCATCTAGTAAGAATTATGATGGTTTCTCACGTTTAGTTGCATGTAGTTAGTAGCTTCTCACGGTAAGTACCAAACCCGAGCGAGCCAATTCAGAAATCTACCACCTAGTAGCCACGATGGCAGTGACTCGTATAGCCAATCGGTCGCCTTTTATGAACTGCCTGTCAGAACGGCAGTTGGCCTATTCTTCAAAGGAGCCCGGGACCAATACGGGTATAAAGTGTGGTGAACGAGGGTGGATAACTGTGCCGCTGGGTACTTCATTATTTTTCAGACCTATGGTGAGTTTTTTCCATTTTTACACCGCTTTCATATGTTTTCCGTTTCAGTGACATCGCAAAGATACACTTAAAAGTTCGCGAACATTTGCAAAATAGCTAGTTTTCTTTATCTGCCAAAACAAATCCATCAAGAATACAAGGTCGTCCTTCCTGTCAAGCAGCTTGTAAAATGTGGATAATGATTAATCGTGGTATTTTATAGGGTCTACTAAGTGGTAGAGTCCCGCAAACCGCCCAGCCTTTGCCTCGCACTACTCTGTTGTGGAATTAATTACCGGCAGGGGTATTTCCGACATAGGGACCTTCAAGAAAAGAGCTTACTCATTCTTAAAAGGCCGGCAACGCAAGTGCAAGACCTTTGGTATTGCAGATGTCCATGGGCGGCGGTGATCACTTACCATCAGGTGCATCTCTTGCTCGTTTGCTCCCTCTTCTATAAGAAAAAAAGCTACGACACAACCGCCTTAGCTATTCCAGCTGTAACAATACTCTGCCTACCCCTTCGGGGATATGGGCGTGAAGAATATTACGTCCTGAAGATGCTTTAAAAAGCGAAACCGGTCGATAAAATTAAATAATTTAGTATATAATAATAGTGAAATAAAAGTACAAGTATGTGATAAACTAGTTTCAACTAAAAATAATGGAATTTCACCAAGTGCCGACGATTGGAAGTGTAAAATCTATTTTACTTAGTAGTAGAGTTCTACGATGTCTCACAAGGATTTAGTATCATCGTCTTATTTATTTCTGCTACAATAGCGTGTGTTTTTATATGCATTACATTTCTGTGACATGGACGGCAAAACATCTTTAACAACAGAGGTATTTGTAGCACCATGCATGCTGCGCGTGTGATCAACTTGGTTGTACGTTTAGCCCATAGGTTATCTGACATGAGCAAACGTGACTTCCCCAATTCCACTTCAGATCGTCAGCTTTATGGTGGTCTGATATTATCATAAAGCTGCCAAACTGTTCACCATCAGTGCTTGTCATTGTCGTGTTCCGGTTTAGATGGTAAGGTAGCCAATACTTATGCATGTGACATTAAGACCCCGCCATAAGGATAGCAAAGCACCAATAACATCTTTGATGTATATACGCGATAGTTCATCTTTTAAAATCATGAAAGGTTTGTTTGCTATATTATACGATATAAATAGATATACATACATTTTTACATATTTAGGAATCCGATTTTAAAGGCGTTGAATACAATTATGAAATTGAAGTCTGTACGCTCTCTCTACCACACCGATATCCAGTTTAATCTGTGGACTCTACATTCATTTTTTTATCAAATTTCGTGATATGTTTTGAAGAATTATATTTTTCTGTGTGTCTGAATATTTGTAAGTCCCGTTATAACTCAAAAACAAACAGACCGATCTTGATAAAAATTGGTAAACGGTAAAAACATATGATTGGGTCAGGTTTAAGCCAAAGTCATTTTTTTTTTGTCTGCATGTCTATATGTCCCATTATTATTTAAGTATAGCTAAAATAATCTTGAAAGTATACAGTGAGAATGAGTGAGAATAAATATAATCAAATAAAAGGCCTTACGACCACCCTCACCCCTCCAAGCGACGAGACCTCAAGTTCGAATTAATCACCTCGCCCGAAGAACTGGACACACTTGGAGAGCAGGTACTTGCATTTACAGACGGATCAAAGATCCAGGGAAAGGTCGGGATGGCTGTGTCCTTGTGGAGAGGGACACAAGAGATCAAATATTCTACGCGCAGGCTTGCCGATTACTGCAGCGTTTACCAGGCTGAGCTGACAGCAATACTTAAAGCTACGGAAATGCTGGAGAGGTATGATGAAGCCTGCATTCTCAGCGACTCAAGATCCGCCCTCGAATGCATATGCCAACCTGATACAGAAAATCCCATCGCGGCAGAGATTCGGAATAGAATTGACAAAAGGGCCGACTCAAGCGGAGGCATCAGTCTGTTCTGGGTCAAAGCCCATGTGGGCATCCCAGGCAACGAACGGGCCAACCACCTGGCCAAAAGAGCGGCTCTCAATGACAAGAGAGCTCCCGTATGCAGCAGGCACCCAATATCCTTCGCCAAAAAAATAATACGGGAGCGAAGCATAACACTTTGGCAGGAAAGATACGCGGGCACTGATGGCGGCTCCGTCACGAAAACCTTCTTCCCAAGTGTAGTCAAAGCCCACAACATCCTAAGAGAGTTCCCAAAAGACAACCTGACATCACTCGTTTTTACGGGACACGGAGGGATAAGACAATACCTCCACCGGTTTAAGCTCAGGAATGATCCCCACTGCATTTGCGGAATGGGAGAGCAAGAAACTGTGTTTCATCTTCTATTAGAGTGTCCCAGGTTCGCCAGAGAGCGCCACGACGTAGAATGTAGAATGGACTGCCCTCTGGGGAACCTGAGACAAACAATAGAGGATAAGCGGATTAACCAAATCTTCCTTAACTTCTCAAGGAAGATCTTAAAAACGGCAGCCCAAGCAAACGGCTCTACGATTAAGTAGCGGGAGCAATAGATGTTAATTCACAGTAGCAATTTAATTAAATTGGTAATTTAATAATTTAATTTAATTTAATTTAAATTTAAAAACAAAAGACTATATTAAGGATGTAGTTATAAGTCATTAAATTAATAATGTATTTTTTGCAATGTAACAATGTAATGTATCTTTTATCGCATGAAAAGATAATAATTGTACAAAGTAATTATATGTAACCGCATGCACGCGCGGTGGCGCGGAGGAAAAACAAAAAAAAAACAAAAAAAAAAGCAAAGAATAATTGAGAATTTATAATAAAAGACAATTGTATAAAGAATAAAGGTTGCTGCAACAGCCATAGCAGCAGAGCATGCGGATAAAAAATAAATAAAAAAAGGCCTTATAGTTGTTTATACTGACAGTAAATTACGCTCAGTAAAGCGGGCAGGAGTTAGCGGTTAGTCTACGTAATAAATGCCCAAGCAATTGGCCTTAGAAGCATACAACTTGTAAAAACTTGTAACAAATCTAACTAAAAAATCTAACAAAAAATGGGTCGTAGAATAAACGTAGAAAATCCAAGGCGGATCGTGAATTAGCCCAGGGTCCCCCTGCGCTAATTCTACTTACTTTATGCTTCAATTACCATTTTATCAAAAAACTGTTTTCTATAGAGAAAAAAAAGAACAAAATTTTTTAAAGTCAGATTTTATAATAATCGTCAATATCGCCTAATATTTTAGTGAATGCTGGGGGCCTTTTTATCTACGAGGCCCCGGGATGCAGCCCAAAAGCTCTTAAGTAGATCCATCCCTGAGAATAGGTTTGGCCCGTGACGTGACCCCGTGGTGAGACCCAAATAAGTAGACAAAGGTATTAAGTTTAATAGTGTGAGAGCTATGACCAAACTATCGGCAAGTCGGGCAACCAGTTTCGAGGAAGTTTTTTTTTTCAGTAAAATCTAAAGCACACGACGTGATAGTGTTTTAGTTTTGAGCAGATATTAACACGTAGGTAGTCAAAGATAACGGGTTTTGGTGCTGTGTTCCTTGAACAATCGATAAAACGCATAATTTCAAACCAATTTTATGCAATTTTTCGTGTCAGTCTCCGAGGTAAATAGCATGTAGTTATAAACATATCTAGCGTTATTCACCATAATTTCAAAAAGTTTGGAAAATCCAAAGGTGCAATCATAATGCTTATTCGATAATAAAAAAAATAGCGCTGTTTGAGGCAAAAAGACACAAGGTTGCCTAGAAAGCTGTGATTTGACATGAATACATATTAATTCTGCTGCTTAAAAATATGTTAATAGGATTTTATTCTACTAATTTGTAGAATATAATCCTATTAAAATATTTTTAAACAAATTACTTTTTTTACCTCGCATAGCCCTAGATATTAATTAGTGCAGGCCAACAAAAAGTTTTTCTGTTCAGAACAGAATCCTGCCGTCCCATCTGACCATCTGCCGTTCTGCTAGACAATTCGTGAGAGTTGAAGGATTGACTATACGAGTCACTACTATCGTGACTACTAGGTGGTAAAGTTCTCCATTGTCTTGCCTGGTTCTGTTACCACCGCCTTTCCTATTCCTGCCGCAACAGCATCAGTACTTGTCAATGTCGTGTAAATCGGAACACGACATTGACAAGTACTGACGCTATTGCGGCAAGCAAAGAGGCGGTAAACTTATATGTGTGGCATTAAGACCCCGCCACGAGGATAGCAACACAACGTTAACATATTTGGCGACTGTAGGCGATGATTGTCTCTTTCCATTAGGAGAGCCGTCTGGTTACGAGTATTTGCCATCTAATGATACAAAAAAAAAATAAGCTTTAAAGTTCTAAAGTGCCAAATGTCTCTCTGGTCCCTGCCTCCTAAACATCTGTTTCTTGATATGTTAAAAGATGTCGACAGGAGTGTACTTATATGACAAAGTTAATAGGTAAAATATTACAGTTAAGAAGGTTTTCAGGTAAACGCATAACAGTCCACTTATAAAAAAGACGGTGAAACGAAAAATGTCATACAATTCTACTGAAAGTTATTCAGATGAAATTGTTAATTTTTTTTAACTTCGCGACTTTCGAAAATAGAATTTTCAACTGATCTCTGCGTTTTGATGTTCTAGAAACCTTTACTGACTATTTTCACGATGTCTATAGTTTTCATCTATTTATACTGGATTAATACAAAATCGAATCAGCTCTTTTTTCAGCTCATCTCGGCTATGCAAAACTGTGTCCATTGCCATCAGTTGCATCAAAATCGATTTGTTCGTTCGGAAGGTATTGTTGACGAAAAATTTTGAGAAAAGGTTTTTTTCGGTATATAACTTCAAATTTTCAAGCAATCTATTTTGAGCTACAATACAATATTTTATTACTCAAAAAACTGTAGTGAATGCCGTTTAAAAAATCTGTAAGCGGATTGACCTGCAGGCCATCCCTGAAACTTCCCGCTAAATTAAGATATTTTAAGCTGAAAGTATCAAATATTTTACCTAAGCATAGCTTTTTGAACTCTTCAGACTCAAAAATCAACCGAATTCAATTCGGAGAGTTCAAAAATCAAGTTTGTAAAAATATATTTAAATAATGATATTCAAAAAGATGTTACATATTTTTTCAAAATGATGATCAATTTCGAACTTTTGAATGGCATTCAACGCAATTTTAGAGCTCTAAATTGTTTTATTAGCTACAAAAACGATAGGTTAATGAATGTTGAAGAAATGTAAAAAAATTGTAAGTTGTCATTGATAATTTCCAAATGAATCTACCGATTTTAATCTGATTTACGGTATTTGACGTAGTTTATTAGTTACAAGACCTGACTAGATTTTTAAATAAATCGGTATATTAGGCTGAAAGTTATTTTACAAATTGTATGTAAGTTTGCTATAAATAAACTAATTTTAATATTTGTCGTGTGCCGTAAATAATACCGTGATAGCTAGAAAGCTGAAATTTTCACAAATTATGTATTTCCGTTGCCGCTATAACAACAAATGCTAAAAATAAAAGAAATGAAAATATTAAGGCACGGGAATAGTAATAGACCACTCCGCCAGATTCTAAGCTACTACTGAGGCATTAGATTTTCGAAAAAAAACCTCCAAAAAAAACCTCAATACAAACCTCATGTTCCGAGCCGAATACGCTATCCCCGAAACCATGAGGTAGTCATTATTAATTAACAGTTTTTTTTTTTTAATTAAATGTCAAAGAGCCGAGTTTATCGGCACACGTTATACTACCAGTGTATATTAAAACAGCGCCTGCTTCAGCACCATTTGGAGGAGAGTTACAATAATTAGCATACAACGAAAACCTTCTCCACAAAAAAATACAAACATAACTATGATAAATTTCATGGTGATCGGTCATATCATATATACAAATATCCATTTTGTATATACATATTTACTTGATGAAATTAAATTCTGTAATTTTTTTATATTATATAAAAAAAATATATGTATTTTTATTGAGTAAATAACTCAAATAAAATTTAAAGTAATTCCTAGGTATCTTCTTGGAACGAAGTTCCTTATGGGGCGTCGCGGCGGGGTACCCTAGCCGGCAAAAAATGTCCGTAACGGTAAATAAGGAAGGAAGGATAAGGAACTTCGTTCCAAAAAGATATCTAGGAATTACTTAAAATTTTATTTGAGTTATTTACTCAATAAAAATACATATAATTTTTTTTATATAATATAAAAAAGTACAAAATTTAATCTCATCAAGTAAATATGTATATACAAAATGGATATTTGTGTATATAATATGACCGATCACCATGAAATTTATCATAGGTAGGTTTGTATTTTTTTGTGGAGAAAGTTTTCGTGGTATGCTAATTATTGTAACTCTCCTCCAAATGGCGCTGCTGCAGGCGCTGTTTTAATATACACTGGCAGGATAACGTCTGCCGATAAACTCTGCTCTTTGGTATTTAATTAAAAATGATTAAATAAATGCTAATTGATGCCTGCCTCGTGTTTTAGGGATTAGCGTATTCGGCTCAGATTATGAGGTCCCACGTACGATCTCCGGGTTGAGCAAAAGTGTTATTGAGGCTTTTTCGAGGTTTTTATCGAAAATCTGGCGAAGAGGTGTATCACCACTCCCGTTCCTCGGATAAGCACGTTAAGCTGTCAGTCTCGGTTATAGCTAGAAATAGTCGATAATTGTTAGTATCATCGTTAAAATGCAGCGACGAGGCTCATCACTTATCTGGCCAATCGACAAACCGGTGAATCGCGGTGAACCGGAAAGTCTGTAGACGTTCGTATTACTCTGCCTACCCCGCAAGGAAACTGGTCGTGATGATACATTTTTTGTCTGTTTTTTAAATGCTTATTTACTTAGATTATTCAAAAAACAATCCCGAATCAGCCTTGTGTTGTTTTGGATCCCTTTTGATCGAATAAATTAACTCTCTTATTGCTAGGTATCACTATAGAAAGAAGCAAAAAAATATGAGACATCGTAACTCCCAATTAGGTGGAGGAGTTCTGCAACCTTCTCTTCTTTAACGGGTTTCAGTTCACCGCTTCAACTATTCCTGGCACAATAGCGTCGGTGCTTAAAACTGCCGCGTTCCGGTTGGGAGAGTAAGGTAGGTAGCCGGTAAACTTATTATTAATGCGGCATTTCAACCCCGCCACACGAATAACAACGTATTATTATCTTTGGTGTTTATAGGCGATGCTTATTTCTTTCCATCTGGAAAACTCTCTGCTTGTTTGCTATCTTATAAAAAAATATAAAAATACATTTCCTTCGTATTTTTAAAGAAAATTGATTTTCCGACCTACCAAGCAGTTTGTAAAAAGTGAATGACAAACCAAGCCTGTCACAATGAGAGTAAGGATGGTTGGTTGACGGTAGAGTTCTGTTTTTTTTTTTTTTTTGTAATGAACTTAAGCAGTTGATCCAAATGACCGCTACTGCGAAACTGGGCGCAATGACTAGCTCGAGCTTAGTAAATACCACCGCATTACCTTTTTATGCTGCAATAACATCAGTGTTTGAGGATAAGATACTCGGAAACACATATGCCATTACATCGTCGTCATACGGATGGCAACACTCCATTAACATCTTTGATCTTTATCACTTATCCCTTTTATCAAGATTTAACTTGTTTGCTATCCTATGATTTTAGAAAAAATACAATAATCAAATAAAAATCATGCGTTTTTTACTAGGCTGAATATAGACAGTTTCGGATCCAAACGTATTGATATGCATCATTACATAGTATAAAACAAAGTCGCTTTCTCTGTTTGTCCCATAATATTATATACTAGTCTATGGTCTGTCCCTATGTCCTTATGTCCCTATGTTTGCTTAAATCTTTAAAACTACGCAACGGATTTTGATGCGGTTCTTTTTTAATAGATAGATTGATTCTTGAGGAAGGTTTAAGTGTATAAACCTTTCCGATATTCCCACGGGAACAAAAGCTGCGCGGGTGAAACCGCGGGCAGGTTGCTACTTAATCCTACTTGTAAATTAGCTCTCTTTTTGCATCTATTTTGATGGAACCTTACGTGTCTATAAATCATTAGCATCTATAGTAGTCTGTACTATAAAAAAAAAACACGAATTAGCTTTAATTTACAACCATACACATAATTTGAAAAAATATTCGACGAATGGTTTGTTCTTTAGGTTACATCTTTGGCGTTGCTGCATACTATTTCAATGAATGAATTAAATATTTTATAAATCCTCTCATATCCGCATCTTATTATAGTTAATGTTTCAGAATTAGATATCATAATATACGTTACAATGTTGCAACGACATATAAGGTATTAATGTTTTTTACTAAAAACCAATGCAAGATCTTTATTTTTATGAATTGCATAATTACAAGAAAAGCATAATCGATTCCAAAGCACCGCGCCGTATATAAGAGGTAAAGTAACGCCAGACAAGACATCGCAAACTGTACCATAGTATGTAGTCACATTGGTATTAACAAATTTGGTCAACCATTCATCATAGTAAAGTACATAGCATAATACCAGACCGTCAAAATTAGTGCTAAAGTTACGGTGACTTTTGTAAAAAATATGATATAATATAGTTTTAACTCCTAGGCCTTAGAAATTATAACTATTGCTCATTATTAAAAAAAACAAAGTTGTCACGTAGTAACCATGGAAAATACAGTAAGAAGAACCAATTATATATTCGAGGAAGCGGGAAAGGTTACGAAAATATTCAGCTGTTTACTGTATACTACAAAGTTTCAAATGCCTACCACACCGGCACTGGCGTAAGACAAATTTCGATATGTACTTCACTTTTCCTATAACATAGCTACTGTAGACGGATTATCGTGTACTGAGCATAAAGGAATATTTAACAGCGCTAGAAGCGCTATTTGAACAGTTTAAGTAGGTATTGGAAACGTATTTAAAAACGCTTTCACGGCTTTTTTTTATATAGAAGAGAGGGCAAAAGAGCAAGAGGTGCACCTGATGGTAAGTGATCACCGCCGCCCATGGACATCTGCAATACCAGAGGTCTTGCAGTTGCGTTGCCGGCCTTTTAAGAATGAGTAAGCTCTTTTCTTGAAGGTCCCTATGTCGTATCCGTTCGGAAATACCCCTGCCGGTAATTGGTTCCACAACAGAGTAGCTTTCTTTCTACAAATTCTTATGCGACGGACGCGCTACCGCCAGGGTCGTAGCTACCTATTGCTTTGTAAAGGGGGTTTCAAGGATTCCAAAATTAACAAACACCAACTGAGGGGTATAGAAGCAAAAGCGCTTCAGTCCAAAAATGCATTTTATTACACTGAGTACACCAAATTGTAGCGATAAAAAATTGCAAAAATATATTATAATCGTCACCATGCAAATCCAAATCAATCCTACATAAAATTCACTTAGAAAGTGATGATTACATGCAAAACCACCTCAATCCAAAATTTGTTAGGAGCAAATCCGCCTCAGTCACAATCAACCAATCAGAAGCAGCCATTTCAAAATTTCTAAGATAGCGAATCAATTACTTTTCATAGTAAGTTGACTGCGCATAGCGCGTGTTTAATTTGTGTTTTTTATTAAATTACTTATTGTAATGAAAGAAAAAATTACACCAGCACGTGCAGGACGAACACGAAAACGTCTGGTAAATAAAAATCAGTGGCGACGAGTGAAGGAAAAGGCAGAAAAGTAACAAACAACTGCCTAATATTTTGGCCGTTGTGATAGGGTAAAGTAGGGTTTGCATAGAAAGCTTCTTCTAAATTTTATTTAAATTTTTATTAAATTAATAATTATTGCAAAAAGCTCCTAACATACTAACATTTTATTCACACTATAATGAATTGTTTTTTTCTGCTTTTAGTAATGGGTTTTATTTTCTTTTGGTTAAGGTACTCTGCAAAAGATCTCTCGATTTAATTCTTTTATTTAATTTTTTTTACAATGAGCAAGAATATTATTTTATCTTTACTTTCCATAAATAATTATAATACAATATAATGTACCTTACCTGTAACTAATTTGTTAAGAAAATTAACAAAATTCTATATTCTAAACTTTGTTTTATTTTGCAATCGGTGCTTTACGCTATTGCCATTTATTGACAGTTGACGAATTAAATAGTGACATGCAAATTCGCTTCGATCCAAAACAATGAAAAGCAAACATGCTTTAGTCCAATGCTTAAATGCAAAAACACCTCAGTCCTACACTATTTCTTAAATAATAAAGAATTTATGTATATTTGATTTGATTTGATTATTGTTATTTGAAAAATGTATTCTATTGAATGTACTAACATCCGTTTCTGATAAAAAATACAATTTATTAAGACACAGTGGAAATTTGCGGTTTACTCAGTCTAGATGTTTTGTGACTGAAGCGCCTTTGCTTTTATACCCCTCAACTATTGGTCTCTGCCTGCCTCGTAAGGGATCTCGCGTGAAGATTTGTATGTGTGTTACTAGTTTTCCCGAATTTCTTACTCTTATTGATAAACCTCATGTCGGATACAAATTATAGATACCTATTTCGTGGATACCAGGGCCGTTTTCTTTAAAAGGTCTGGACCCCCTAAACCATTTAATAATTACGCCCATGGCAAAACCTATAGCATACTTTTTGATGAAAACTTAACTATCCACACATTGAAATAAGAAAGGTAAAGGACAAGCACTAAGTTGCATACTTATATATTTTTTCGTTATACAAATATGATGCAAATATGTATCTCAGTAACAAAAACATATCTGTCTGGTTTTAACACTATTTTTTACATGAATAATGGATAAAAAGCAAACGTTGAAATCAATGACGTTGATTTCAGTTTTTTGATTGATATTTTTCGTGAGTCTAGCACACTGTTTTCTAAACGCCTTTATACGATTTCATTTTCAAAAAGTAATTTTCCTATCTAATATCTGTTTTTTGCAGTATATTCTAAATTTTGCAGTGAAGTGTGTGTGTTTTGTAACTTTTTGGTGTGTTTGATTATTTAATTGAACTAAAAGCTACTGATAAAGTGTTGCGTCAGAGAATGTATGGGCGGAAGCGACGCCATATTTGAGAAACATTTGGCTTCAGGGTTACGTGACCTTATTGCTTATCCTCTATAATTATAAGAAATGTCCATTTTAATGAATGGACCTTTCTTATAATTATAGAGGATATAAGTGTATATGTGATAAAATATTGCATTAAAATGGAGTTTCACCAAGTGCCGACGATGACAAGTGTAGAATATATAAGAAAGGTACTTTCTTATAATATTAATCTATCCACAAAGTTGGTTTTCCTCATCTTTACTCTATGTTGGCTGTCAACGTCATATGTTATACGTCAATATAAACTGTCAAGTCGAACAGAAACACGTAAAGCCATCGTAGAACAAAATAATAAATTATGGACTGGTAAAGTGATCCAAAATTGTTGAAGTTAAACTTTTATTGTAATTTATAAATTATAACATAATGCCATCAAGTGATAGTGAAGATTTTGAAAGTGCTGACGAAGGAATCAGTAGTTGCAATAAAAAAGAAAGAAAGAAACATTTATCCTCTTCAAGTTACAGTGACAAGGTATCTGATTCAGAAAACAAGAAACAAGATGAAAAAGGCTTGCTTGCATCAGAATCTACCAAGGATAAGGTAATTTTATGATATCTACAAAACTTCGCCACCATTAATCAAAAACTATATGTAACATCGACGTCTTCAAAGCAAGAATGTATACTAGAATATCTTATTCTACCATCTGTGACATACCTTAGTTTCCACTTTACTGTCACAGTAAAACTAAGCACCTTAATTTTCACCCGTGTAATAAATACCTTGTAAAAATAATAATATACTTGTTTAAATTTAATACAAACTATACTATGTATGTAACTGTGAGCTTCTATTATGGTATAATACCCAATAACTGTAGTTGTTGTAAAATATTGAAGCCATTCTTGACTATGCCGCAAATTATAGAACTAAAAATAAAATATTTCAATTGAACTGAGTTAATGGTTGGATATATTAATTAGGGGGCATCTACAAATTACGTGAGATGTTTAAGGGGGAGGGAGCGTCGAGTCAAATCTGCTCTAATCTTACATTGAAGGGAGGGGGGGGGGGGGGTCTTGCCAAATATAATGCATTTTTTTCTGATTGAAACAAAAAAAATATACTATTTTGGTCCATTATCCAGATTGTACATGCTTAAGAGGCATTTCACAAAATCGCCCAACAGAAATTTAGATATTTTCTAATCGATGCGAGAACTGGACGTTGTCGTCCATATAGTGCACCTAGAACTGGTAAAATGAAAATAGTATTGATACTTTTAATATTTTATTTATTATTATGCAATACTAATTTTGGCACACGGACATAGCAGATTTTATAGTATTCTCTTTTATTTATTTTTGAAGTAACGAGGTGGTCATTTGATTCATACTTCGACGTTATACAGTCTTAACTAGTCGTAAATAAAAGTACGAAGCAAATTTTAAACTAATGTTAGGGAACAGTAGCCTTAATTGAGGCCTGTTGAATGTAGTGAGGACTTCTGGAGTGTCTTCTGGTTACTATGTCTAAACCCCATTAGCTTTTTTGCTTTGTTCTTAAATTAACTACAAGTACATATTATACAATTTAGGCATTTACATTACAACGCTATTACATTACAACCTACATAAACAGGTTGTGGGTTTGATTGTTGTCTTTAGCTCCCACATCCAGAAATAGGAGCTACCTATCTTATTAAATTAATATCTATAATAATATAATATAAAGGTTTAATAAGTCACTTTGTGCAGTGGTAAACCATCTCAACTAAAAAGTAACTTTAAAAATGTATACATTTTCTATCACAAATTTATCTCACAAAAAACTAAACATTTCCTGTGGATTCCTGTACACTCTATCCCTTTATTGAGGCAGTTATTTTTATTGCCTATCAGTATTAGTGTATTTGCAGAGATAAGGTTTTTCATAACAGACTATGTTTTAAATACCTTAGTTAAATGTGTACACTGATCTAGATAAATATTATGCCTAATGCTAAATTCAAACTGACTCAAGTTTCTGTTTTTGATAAAGTAAACTACATTAAAATACTTACCTTACTTTACATTCTACTTACCTTTACATTCTACACTTAAAGCTGTGAACTTTAATCTTACCTTGAACAGCCTGTCCTGTTATTAATTTTATTAGCGATCCTTACTTGTTACCAATTCTTTAAAGATTAATTTGAGACTTGTACTGTTTTACTTTGTTTTTATGTACTAACACCAACCGGTTTCATGATTTAATGCATCTGATGCATGCTGATGATGCATTAAAATGTGTTAACCATGCTTGACGACAACTACTAGCCAGCCAGATGTACGGCACACCTGTGTTATGCACCTGTTTGAGATGATGACGTCATAACGGACAAAATAGATAACAAATGGTATAAATAAGCGGGGACATCATGTTTTCGATTCATTGTAATTCTATCGCTTGTTGAGGGCATTACTCTGCCCAAAATTATACTGTGAGTGTAAAAATGATTCAAGTGTTTTATTTGGCCAAACTGCTTCACATTAACAAATGTTATGCGAAAATACAAATGCTTTAAATACTATATAAATTCAAGTTAACATGGAATATTACCAAGTGTCGATGATATTTAGTGTAAAAAAAACTAATTTGAGACTTGCTGCCAAATACAAAATGTTCTTTGACATTATTTTTCATATAATCATTTGTACTATTTGCAGTAGTGAGAAGTAAGATATACAAACAAACTTTTGCATAAGTATATAATATAATCATTTGTACTATTTGCAGTAGTAAGAAGTAAGATATACAAACAAACTTTTGCATAAGTATATAATAATAGTAGATCTATATTCTACTTATAGTTTCATATAAACATTTTTTTTATCTATACATATAATAAAATCGTAGGAAAGTCAAAACTGTTCATTGAATATTTTTTCTAAATGATACTTGGGGCATGATCTACAATCGATATTGAAGCCTAAAATATAGTTTTTAGAATTTTTGTCTATTTGTCTGTTTATCTGTTTGTCTTTTTGTCTGTATGTATGTCCGGGGTAAACTCAAAAAGTACTGGATGGATTTACTTCAAATTTTGCATGAATATTACTAACAAGTCGGGTCAACATATAGGCTACATATTATCACACTATCACCTACGGGGGAGGTGCTGTGCGGAGTAAACGAAGTCCGCGCGGACGAAGTCGCTGGCAACAGCTAGTATATTATAAGATAGCAAACAAGGGGATGGGTCTCCTGATGGAAAGAGTCAACCATTGCCTATAGACACCAAAGGTGTTAATGGTGCTTTGCTATCTTGTGGCAAGGTCTAATGCCACATGCATAAGTTTACCGGCTACCTTACCCTCCAAACTGAAATACGATAGTGACAAGCACTGATGCTATTGTGACAGGAATAGACAAGGTGGTGGCACTAGACCCGGGTGAGACAATGCAGAACTCTACCACCTAGTAGCCACGATAGTAGTGACTCGTATAGCCAATCGGTGGCCTTTTCTGACATCTGGCAGAACGGCAGTTGGCCTATTCTTCAAAGGAGCCTGGACCAACATGGGAAAAATATATACATATATAAGGACAAAATCATTCATTAATATAATTTAATTCATTAATATTATTAAAATGATGTTAAAATAATTATTACAGGATAATCCAAAAGAAGACTTATCTGCTAACAGTAATATAGTTCAAGAAAGTTCAGGTTGGGATGACTTTGATGATTGGGGAGACACAAATGTAATAGAAACAAATACTGTAAGTATCATATATTATAAATTGATATTGTATATTGCCTTTGATAAATCTTTATTAAAATATCTGGACATGCTGAAATATTAAAAATAATAGATTTTGTCCCTTAAATATATGTAATGGACTTTTTAAATATTTTTTGTTAAAGTATAACAGTATTATTGGTTTTCAGAGTCAAAATAATTATTCTAATTAAGGTTTTTTATTCCAGGAAAAAGTACAAAGAGACAGTACAATTGAAAAAGAAACTTGCAAAACAGCTCCAAAAGATATTAGTGAGAGTTTAAATGCTAAAACACAAGAAACGTCTAACACTTCAACAAAAGAACATGATATCCAGTCAGTAGCAGATAAATTAGCAGCTACCTCAACAAAGAGTGAAGGCTGGGGTTGGGGATGGGGGATGGATTCCCTCCTTAGTACAGCTACAGCTGGTATTACAACCCTCACTAATCAAGTATCACAAGTATGTTTAAAATAATACCACTAATACCCCACTGTAATATTTATTTAATTCTTCTTTTCATAGTCTAGTAAGGAAACACCTTGTAGTTGAAAATTTGTCCATATTCATTAAAAATTATGACCAAAGTATCATATGACGCAAAATGGCACCTGGAAATTTTTAATTTTTTAAAAAAAAAGAATTGTAAAAGTTATGAACAATTTATTAAAAAAGAGGTTTCGTTTTTTGCAAATATCAAAAAAAAGGATTATAGATATCACAAATGAGAATTTATCAAAAAAGAGTAGGGAAAAACAACCAAAACTTAATAACATAAACTTTATTGGCCTTAATTATATTTTTTTATTTCATAAGATTGCAAACAAGCAGATGGCTCTCTTGATGGAAGGAGACATCCATTGTATATAGACAACAAAGACGGTAATAGTGCATTGCTACTTTTGTGGCAGGGTCTTAGTGCTACATTCCACATTTGAATGCATGAATAGCGGCTACAACATTTAGTAGTTGTTAACCAAATTAGACTATAAAAAAATAAACATGCCTTTAGAGTCCTGGTAGTCTTTTACAATTAACAAATGTGATTGTAACTTAGTGGAACTAATGTTATATTACTTTCTCTGTTATTATTGTATTTTAATTCAAAGAAGTGTTGAAGCAAGTTATAGCCATTCCTTTATTATTTAAAATTGATATCACCTAAAATAGTGGTTTTGAACTGGTGGTCTGTAGGCCATTTTTGTTGTTTGGTGGGTTATTAGATGTCACTACTGAAGTGTTAAAACCTAATCTAAAATATCATTACATTCTAATCAGAAATCAGAAGTACTTTATTCAATAAAACTTTTTACAAGTTATTTTGACACGTCAACATTTTTATGAACTACTACCGAATCGGAAACGCAGCGTATTTTCAAATCTTTCATATTCTACCAAGTGTGTCATGCATAAGCAATGTGGCTTCGGCAAAACCCAACACAGATTGGCAAAAAAGTTATTAATTGTTGCTTTGTGTGTGGTGGGGATATGATGCCGCATGTCTAAGCCTGCTGACTTAAATATACAAATTAGACTTTCTTACTTAAGAGGTTAAGAATCATTTACCTTAAGTCATAAGATTGATTTTCCAACCACCAGTAAGATTCTATCTTTAGAATAAATTCACGAAGATCATGGTTAAAATGGAATCACTTGTCAAGAAAAGTAACATTAAGTCTTATTTACATTACTTTTCACTTGTTCTAGCTAAATAAGGAAAACATAAGACAAAACTTAATTGTGCATTCTTTATTATTTTAATACACAATTTATATTTAATTACAGGGTATCTCAACAGTTTTAGAAACTGGCATTGGTGCACCAGATCCAGAGGAATTAGCAAGGAAATCTGTAAAAGAAAATGTAAATAAATCAAATAAAACTGATAAAGAAGTGGATAATGTTGAACAAAGGCCAAGTGGCGATAATGCTGAAAATGCTTTTCAATTTGGAAATTTATTGTCTGGTGTCACCAAATTTGTGGAGACTACTGGTGTGTATATTTTAGTATATGCAAATGTATTTCTATGTATTGATATTATTGGCTAACACATATATCACAAGTTAATGATTTACTTTGGAGCTAGATAAATTATATATTAAGACGTGAAATTTTTACCCCTTTTTACAAAAAAATATTCGAACTGAAGAGTTTCAAATTTGACACAGTTAAAGTTTTTAATAGAAGAATTGCGGAAAGTTAATATTTTTAATAATAATATTAAATTAATAAAAATTAAACTTACACATACTACCAAGCATTTGACAGATACTATAATATTCACAAATATATACTATTTTGTTTATGGAAAAAAGTTCGTTGTCAAACTTAGAAGTGATTTTAGTATAGTCTATGACCAAACTCATGGTCAAATTTCGACCAGCGGTTTATCTCTTGTTTATATTAATTTATGCATAGAAGTTGTTTAATAAGTCATGTTGTTTAATAAATCAAGAAGTTGTTTTAGTGCAAAACATCAATTTAGATGTAATAAATCCGAAAAGCTTTATTAGTTAAACACACTTATGCTTAAAATTCTCTAGAAATATGTTTTCTGTATGAATCAATATGGCTGAAATAAAATGCAAATTACCTTTTTTCGAAGCCAGATCTCAATTACAGAGTTTTTATGTAGTTAATATAATTTCATTACAGGTACCAAAGTTTTATCTGGCGGCCTAGATACTCTAGAGACAATAGGAAAGAAAACAATGGAAGTACTACAAGATGGTGATCCTGGATTAGCAAAGAAGCGAGCCATGCTTGGTCTAGACTCTGGCAATAAACCTGTTTTGTCTCAATTACTAAGAGAAGCCAAAGCGAAAGCTGATGAAGAAGATAAAGTTAAAGAAGCTAAACGTGAGGCAAAAGAAGTTCATTATGAAACATTATTTGATGATTTTGAAGGTAATAAGATATTTAAGAATAATTAAAAAAGTGAAAGTAACGTGGATTTGTTGTAGAATTGTAAAAATAATGGAAAATTCGCTACTTAAGCAGAAAAACTACACAGGTCAAAGGCTTTGCTTTACCTGTAATAAACTACAACTGTGAACGCACCTTTATTACAATGCCTGAGGTTTCAACTGAGAACTCTGAATTGGTTCACAAGTACATATACAGGTTGTTAGTGTAAACACCATTATCCTTGGGAACAGAGGTTTGGTTTCACTTATAGAATGTAAATTCAATGAAACAATATATATTTTTTAAAGTAGTCTCCATTTTTCCTCAAAATTATTTCACCCTGTAAAAGTGCGCGGAAAAGTGGACGGCGCGCGGGAAATGTCAGCGCTTGATCAGACACCGCAAGTGGCGCGTACATAGTATCCATGAATTTACGGACGGTGTCGGAAAGAAACTTTCTTATATTTTTGAAAGAAAATAATGTTTTTATTATTTTAAAATTCATATTAACATATTTATAATTAAGTCAACTACCTATGATTTTAGTGACACAGTGTTTATCCTTACAGCCTGTATATCTGGCCTGCGTGTAAGCCACCCGATGATACTCCGATACTAGTTCGGTAATCCGACACATGCCCAATTTGTTATAATACTGTGATAAGAAAGCGCAGTATTTATCACATTGAAACAAAGTAAACGAGAAAATTTATAAACGTCTACCCAAATGACAATTTATCCTCAAGTTCACTTTACGTGAATCAATTTTTTTTAACAAAAGAACAACCAACACAGTATTTACAGATAAAATTAATTTAAAATGTGTTTACTCTGGTAAATATGTTTTAGTAAAATAATTCACACAATCGATGGCATGTGCTTCTGGTACTAGGTAGGACTCTGGAACTCAGAAAGAACTGCCATAATATACTTGCCAACATATTAGATTTTTGTGAGATATCTAAGTTTGAGTTGGCAACTGTGTCTCATATGCCCATGTTGGTTTTATTGTATATTTATTATTTGTACAGTTTATTTTCATCGAAGTTAACTGTATTATATGAGTAGATCCATATACATTTAACCCATTCATTGCGCCGTTCAAAACTACGATTTCTCCTTAGATGCAGCAGTCATTTTTAAAGGAGCGCCAATCTGCATCCGCGGCACCTGATATTTAAATTTTTAGACGCCTATCGGCGTTTTTAGCGCTCGGATAAGATTTCAAAAATTTTTTGCTTAGTTTTGTTGATTAACCTTACAGTAAGCTTGTAAATTGTAGAGAGGTATACGCAGATTTTTATAAATCATTATTTATTTTTGTCACAAATAGTTAAAAAGCATAACCTATTAAAACTTAAGAAATCAGTGTTGTGGTGGAAAATTAAGGAAGAAAACAGTAAGTAAAAGTAAAATACTATATAATGATCATTTTGCATCAAATGGTCCCAATATTTAATAGATATTTGTCTTTAAATTTAGTTTTCTTATTATTTATTGATTTTGCCAGAATACATCAACCTTCGGTAACTTCTTAATTATATTAAAACTTAATATTATATTTAGCTGCAAAATCAAAAAATGTTATCGTTATAGCTAAATTGTAGCATATTTTTATAGTCGTCACTGTTCACCCTATTCACAAAATACTTTTGATGATTATTATGTATTTTGATAAATAAACAGGTACTCTGAAAATAACTTTTGGTTTGCTCTAAGAAGTTTTTTTGTTTCAATTTGTTTTTTTATTACATTAATTTCTGTGGGAATCCAGCTGCCAACTAGCGCCATCACTGAATAAAATATCTTCAATAATACAGTCTATATTTTAATCTAGGAACTAGGAATTTGTTTGAGTAGTAATCTACACTTAAAAGGTACCTTTGGGTACAAGAGCAAATAAATATTAAAAATTCTTAAATAAGTTATGTATGCTAATGTGTAATATTGAAGTATATTTATATCTGAAGGTTTGCTTGTGAAATTCCCATAACAAAGATTTCCATTAAGTTCCGATGTCTAGGGTCATAACTATAAAAATACCTAAATAAACTTTGGTAAAAAAATTACAATTCTGAAAATGTATATATGTTGTCTTAGCGAAGGTGCGATATATTTTGTGCCAAATGTGTGTTTTAAGGCCAGGTTGTTAAAAATTGTTAAAAATGATCGTTTATAACAATTATAAATAAAAATCTCTCACTCATCAAACAAATAAAACTGATGGTGATATAAAGATGAGTTACGCAATAAGCTTACACGTCAATGCATAAATATACAATATTGTCTAAATTTTGCATATAAATCCTTAAAACTGTATGCATGCAAAAAGATAAAAGCAACACAAATAGAAATGTTGCTAATTTCTGACATACGCCGATCGGCGTCTTCCTTACTATACTTAAAAAAAAAAACTTGTTGAAAATAAACTCATTAAGAATTTGGCGCCGATAGGCGTCCAGTGCATCTGTTAAGAAACAAAAAAACGCCCATCGGCGTCGGCCGCAATGAATGGGTTAATATATTGCATATTTATTACCCAGTTACTAGGATGAATACAGATCTGGTTCCTCAAGGATAGTCCTTTGTCTTTAATAAAAAGAAATATTTTACTTTCAAAAATATTTCTTTCCATCCGTTTATAGGACTTGAACATTATTTATAGTAACTATTAAATATCTTTGGGTGGAAATGTAATATGTATCGATTTTTTCTCTGTCTTGATATGTCAGTTTTCAACTACTTTGTTGAATAACAAAGCTGTCTACATAGTGTTTTTCAATCTTTGTCAAGACATAATGCCCTTAACATGATACAAAACATTGCGACCCACTGCCGCCTAACTTACATTAAAATACATTATCAAATCCATATTTAACATTTTTTTTAATTATCAAGTAAATATTTTGTCATTGTTTTTTTAGGAAAACTAAACTACCGTCTACGACCCCCTTGCAAAGACCTCGCGACCCCCCAGGGGGCCGTGACCCACAATTTGAAAAACACTTGTCTATACCATTCTGTAGCCTATAAGAAGATTGACTTAGTTTTGGCTTATCGTCAAAAGCCATAATAAGTAAAGAAAATAAAGTATGGGTATAAGAAAATAGGAATAAAATAAATTATTTTTTAAGTATATGTCACATACAGATTTTTTATATACAAATTCCTTTCAATTTCATAATATGTATTGTTTTAATTTCTAGGTCTGGTTCATTTAGAAGCCCTAGAAATGTTATCAAAGCAGACGAATATGAGAATACAGGATTTATTAAGAACAGCATCTCCTGACAAGAAACAAGATATCCGGGAGACGTTGCAACAAGTTGCTGGTAAGAGCCTATAGTTTTTTTTTTTTTATTAATCTTAGCTGTTATTTTCCTGAAAAGTGGGTAGAATTATCAAGGACTGACATTGTTGCAGAGCAAATGGGAAAAGAAGTGGTGCAGATATACCACCATATTACTGGTCTCTTTGGTCCAAGGGTTTAGGCTGTGCGACGGCTGGATGTCAGTCTGTCACTTTTCTTTTTATATATACAGATATGCTGCAAAACTGGGTCATTATAACTATTTTTAAAGTACTATTTTTCGGCGAAAACATCCGAATTTGAAATAACCTTATCAATAAACAACCAAGATGTTGTAGGTTGCTATCCATCTTACAGGGATACAATGCCATATGCTTGAACTTCAGTAATCCTACCCTCTAGATCGGAACACGCCAGTAATAAGCACTTACGCTTTTCCGACAGAAAATGTAAGACAGTTGGTACCAAAACTTGGCGAGATGTTGCAGTATATAACCATCTAAATATCTACGCCTTACCTTATTCTGCAAATAGGGACATACCAGTGATAAGCACTAATACTATTTTGACTGGAAAAAGCAATGCGGTGGTGGTGTTATCCCCCGTGTTGGTCCCGGCTCATTTGAAGAACAGGCCAAATGCCGTTCTGCCAGGCAGGTCGTAAAAGGTGATCGATTTCCTATACAAGTCACTACCATCGTGGCTACTAGGTGGTAGAGGTCTGCATTGTCTCGTCCGGGTTTGGTACCACCGCCTTATCTATTCCTGCCACAATAGCGTCAGTGCTTGTCGCTGTCGTGTTCCAGTTTGGAGGGTAAGGTAGCCAGTAAACTTACGCATGTATCATTAGACCTCACCACAAGATAGCAACGCACCATTAACATCTTTGGTGTCTATAGGCGATGGTTGACTCTTTCAATCACTAGACCCATCTGCTTGTTTGCTATCTTATGATATATAAAAAAACTTTATTCAATATAAAACATAAAAAAATTGAAAAGTAGATTTATGTCAAAAAATGTATAATTATCAGTATAATACGTTATAGGTAAATGTAATTCCAGAACTCTGTGAAATGCCAGAGGAAGAGGAGGACGAGGAAGATGAGGAATCAGAAACCAAACCCAGCGCGACAATGGATGATGACTTCCACGACAGACTCCAAAAGGCCACCAAAGACATCGGCTGCAAAATACAATTTCAGCCTTTGGTGAAGTACGTAGTTGTTTTTGATGCTCTTACAGTAAATTAATATTATGCTATGTACTAAATAATAAGCCATCTAAAGTAATATAATAATGAAAGCAAATTGTAAACAGTATCCACTTTATTGATACAACTTCTTGGAAATAATATTTTTAGATCACATATAAAATAATTAACCCGATAAATCAAGACAGAAAACATTTTTAACTTCCCGCTACGTATTTAGATAAGGAGGTTACTGATTTTGCCCCTATTGACCGCTTGACCGACTCAACTTAGACTTCCTGAAAATATGAACGATTTCGGACCAGGAGATTTTGAGAAATTTTCGAAAATCCTCAAAAAATATTTTGGGCATACAGTATTTTTAATATAACTCCCAGATTAATGAGTAAAAAAGTTACCGATTAATGTACCGATTGAATACCTACAAATGCTCTTTTCCTCAAAAAGCTACGTCTAATGCGTTAATTCCATCAAAATCGATTTATCCATTCAGAAATTCCCGTTGACAAGAACTTTCAAAAAAATGTTTTTTTGACATCACTTCGCGATTTTTTAACAAACAAATTTTTCGACCTTCTACAATATTTAAGTATTTGAAAATCTACGGCAAATAAAATTTCGAAAATCAAAATCGAATTAAGTTATCAGGAGTTACAGCTTTTCAAATATTAATATTTTGTTGCTTACAGCAAACTTTTTATTTTCAAATAACTTTCAGGCTAATAAACAGATTAATTTAAAAATCCAATTAAAACTGTGTCAAATACCGTAAATAGGATCAAATTCAGTCGATTTATATGGGATTTACCAGTAATGATTTTGGATATTACTTTGACATTTTTCAACCTATAGATTACGTAAAAATCGATCATCGTTTTCAAAATATACAGCTTTTCAAAAATGAAATTACTGTACATTTATAACAAATTTAGATTTTCGAACTCTGAAAAAATCTATGCTTAAGTATAGTTTTGTTCCTTTGAGCTTAAAATCTTAATTTACCAGAAGTTTCAGGGATGGCCTGCAGGGTTAACCTTGTTAAAGATTTTTTTTTTAGATTTTACGCTGTATATTCCGAGTACTAAACTTTGCTATTTCGTATTAACTTGTAAATAATTTACTAAGAATCTAGTACTACACTGGCTATGTTATCTCTTTCCATTTAGAGTGTATCGAGATTCACCGGTTTTAAATCAAGGGGCATTTTTTGTTATCTTGTTTGCATTTCGTTAAGTGTTTTAATCTGCGTCTTATAAAAAAGACTCATTCATTTAAACACTTTTTCATTTAAAGTTTTTTATTTAGTCTTTTTCATTTAAAGACTTATTCATTTAAGACTGACAATCTAGTACTACACTGGCTATGTTATCTCGTTCCATTTGGTGTGTAACGAGATTCACCCGGTTTTAAATATGGGGCATTTTTTGTTTTGTTGTTTGCATTTAGTTTAGTGTTTAAATCTGCATCTTATAAAAAAGACTCATTCATTTAGACTTTTTCATTTAAGACTGACAATCTAGTACTACACTGGCTATGTTATCTCTTTCCATTTCGAGTGTAAAGAGATTCACCGGTTTTAAATATGGGGCATTTTTTGTTTTGTTGTTTGCATTTCGTTTAGTGTTTTAATCTGCATCTTATAAAAAAGACTCATTCATTTAAAGACTTTTTCATTTAAAGATTTTTTATTTAGTCTTTTTCATTTAAAGACTTTTTCATTTAGGACTGACAATCTAGTACTACACTGGCTATGTTATCTCTTTCCATTTGGAGTGTAACGAGATTCACCGGTTTTAAATATGGGGCATTTTTTGTTTTGTTGTTTGCATTTCGTTTAGTGTTTTAATCTGCATCTTATAAAAAAGACTCATTCATTTAAAGACTTTTTCATTTAAAGATTTTTTATTTAGACTTTTTCACTTAAAGACTTTTTCATTTAAGACTGACAACCTAGTACTACACTGGCTATGTTATCTCTTTCCATTTGGAGTGTAACGAGATTCACTGGTTTTAAATATGGGGCATTTTTTGTTTTGTTGTTTGCATTTCGTTTAGTGTTTTAATCTGCGTCTTATAAAAAAGACTCATTCATTTAAAGACTTTTTCATTTAAAGATTTTTTATTTAGTCTTTTTCATTTAAAGACTTTTTCATTTAAGACTGACAATCTAGTACTACACTGGCTATGTTATCTCGTTCCATTTGGTGTGTAACGAGATTCACCGGTTTTAAATATGGGGCATTTTTTGTTTTGTTGTTTGCATTTCGTTTAGTGTTTTAATCTGCATCTTATAAAAAAGACTCATTCATTTAAAGACTTTTTCATTTAAAGATTTTTTATTTAGTCTTTTTCATTTAAAGACTTTCATTTAAGACTGACAACCTAGTACTACACTGGCTATGTTATCTCTTTCCATTTGGAGTGTAACGAGATTCACTGGTTTTAAATATGGGGCATTTTTTGTTTTGTTGTTTGCATTTCGTTTAGTGTTTTAATCTGCGTCTTATAAAAAAGACTCATTCATTTAAAGACTTTTTCATTTAAAGATTTTTTATTTAGTCTTTTTCATTTAAAGACTTTTTCATTTAGGACTGACAATCTAGTACTACACTGGCTATGTTATCTCTTTCCATTTGGAGTGTAACGAGATTCACCGGTTTTAAATATGGGGCATTTTTTGTTTTGTTGTTTGCATTTCGTTTAGTGTTTTAATCTGCATCTTATAAAAAAGACTCATTCATTTAAAGACTTTTTCATTTAAAGATTTTTTATTTAGACTTTTTCACTTAAAGACTTTTTCATTTAAGACTGACAACCTAGTACTACACTGGCTATGTTATCTCTTTCCATTTGGAGTGTAACGAGATTCACTGGTTTTAAATATGGGGCATTTTTTGTTTTGTTGTTTGCATTTCGTTTAGTGTTTTAATCTGCGTCTTATAAAAAAGACTCATTCATTTAAAGACTTTTTCATTTAAAGATTTTTTATTTAGTCTTTTTCATTTAAAGACTTTTTCATTTAAGACTGACAATCTAGTACTACACTGGCTATGTTATCTCGTTCCATTTGGTGTGTAACGAGATTCACCGGTTTTAAATATGGGGCATTTTTTGTTTTGTTGTTTGCATTTCGTTTAGTGTTTTAATCTGCATCTTATAAAAAAGACTCATTCATTTAAAGACTTTTTCATTTAAAGATTTTTTATTTAGTCTTTTTCATTTAAAGACTTTCATTTAGGACTGACAATCTAGTACTACACTGGCTATGTTATCTCTTTCCATTTGGAGTGTAAAGAGATTCACCGGTTTTAAATATTTTGTTTCCTTGTTTGCATTTCGTTTAGTGTTTTAATCTGCATCTTATAAAAAAGACTCATTCATTTAAAGACTTTTTCATTTAAATACTTTTTCATTTGTCTTTTTCATTTCAGAATTTTTCATTTAAGGCTTTTTCATTTAAGACTTTTTCATTTAAAGACTTTTTCAATTAAATACTTTATCATTTAAAGACTTTTTCATTTAAAGACTTTTTTTATTTAAAGACTTTTTTATTTAAATCGTTAATTCAAGATATAATTTAACAGGCAATACACAAATACCTTGGAATGGCTTAACACGCCCAACGAGGATTTAACAGAGAAAGTCATATACAAGAGGGCTGTCAGTGGTCTTGCGGAGACGACAGCGTTGGCAGTGGAGATATACCACAAGACTGCCGAGATGCTGCTCGTCAAAACTAGGAGGTCCACAGCTGATGAAGCTGATGCTCTCACTCAGTAAGTATAACATTTAAAGAAACGGCCAAGTGCGAGTCGGTTCGCACACGAAGGGTTCCGTACAAAGAAAACCACGTTTTTTTGTATTTGTTGTTATAGCAGTGACGGAAATACATAATTTGTGAAATTTTCAGCTTTCTAGCTATCAGGGTTTATGAGATACATGCATAATCCAAAGAGTATGCATATGTATATAGTCACGACGTGATGTGATTCAAGACGCTAGACAGTCCAGATCGTTTTCGCGGTAAATTTTAATTTTAAAACGTGAAATTTTCAATAAATCTATACATATAATAAAATCGTAGGAAAGTCAAAACTGTACATTGAATATTTTTTTAAAAGAATACTTGGGGCGTGATCAACAATCGATATCGAAGCCAAAAATATAGTTTTTAGAATTTTTGTCTGTTTGTCTGTTTGTATGCCCGGGGTAAACTCAAAAAGTACTGCATGGATTAACTTCAAATTTTGCATGAATTATTACTTAATTACTTATGCAATGCAAAACTGTTTCTCAAATTAGTAGAATTACTTAGTAGTAATTTGCGAACTACGCATGGCCGCACTTATATATGGCGATTGGCGCTTTATCAAGTAGAAAGAGACACACTCCACTCATGTCATGGTACTCTTCGGAACGATTTTGAAGCGCGGGTGAACATTCCGGGTAGAATGTAACTTCCTTGATTCTGACAAGAAACGCCATTTGTAAACGCCTTCTTTTTCATTTGCAAATGGCAAATATCAGATAATTCTGCCAGTGTCATTTCTAAATTTCAGTTTTTATTATCTTTTACAGACTAACAGTAGTCCTGACAAAGCACATAAGCGACCTGGCCTCCCAGTTTACCGAAAAACTTTATGGATTCCCCGAGGAAGACAAGGATCAAATAAATAATTATATTACAAATGTCTTCTTGGAGGTAATTATGTTTTTTTTATTTCATATAAAAAGCACAAACAGATAAATCTTTTAATGGAAAAAGATAACCACCAGACATCAATGTTAACGTGCATTGCCATCAGATTGGCGAACATGTAATTATCACGTGACTATGTTTACCAGCTACCTTATCCTCCAAACCGAAACACAACAGTCAAACAGGCAGAAATAGGTGAAATGGCAGTAAGGAACCCGACTGAGACTTTGCAGATATCTATAATATTCATGATGGTAGAAATATGTCTGTTTAATCGTTCGTCTATTATGAACTGTTTTTCCCCGTGTTGGTCCCGGGCTTCTTCGAAGAATAGCCGTTCTGCCGGGCAGGTCGTGAAAGACGACCAATTGGCTATAAGAGTCACTACCATCGTGGCTACTAGGTGGTAGAATTCTGCATTGTCTCGCCCGGGTCTAGTAGCGCCGCCTTACCTATTCCTGCCGCAATAGCGTCAGTGCTTGTCACTTTCGTGTTCCGGTTTTTAGGGTATGGTGCCGGTAAAGCAGCATTCGACTAGATAGCAACGCACCATTAACACCTTTGGTGTCTATAGGCGATGGTTGACTCTTTCCAGGAGCCCATCTGCTTGTTTGCTATCTTATGATGTAAAAAGACATATGGTCTATCTTTCTAAAGCGGCCCTAAAAAAAACAGAGAACAGTGTACACTTATCCCCGCATTTTAACAGCCTTATAATGATTTTTTAACGACTACTAGACTGCGGTCCCATGAACAAACTTTTTTTGATCAATAACAAGCTGAATTTTTGTGAATAGCTTCGTTTTGACGAGACAACCATCTTTTCTATCTTCGAAAAATGTCGAATCTGGTATCTAATAAATTTAGGAGACTTCGAACATTTAATGTTTCCCCGTGTTGGTTCCGAGCTCCTTTAAAGAATAGGCCAACTGCTGTTCTGCCAGGCAGGTCTAAAACGCGACCGATTGACTATGAGTCCACTCCAAGCATTCGGAATTATGATATTTATAAATTAACTATCTGTTGCCTGCGACTTCGTCCGCGCGGACTTCGTTTACTCCGCACAGCTCCTCCCCCGTAGGTGATAACGTGATAATATGTAGCCTATATGTTGACCCGTCCTGTTAGTAATATTCGTGCAAAATTTGAAGTAAATCCATGCAGTACTTTTTGAGTTTACCCCGGACATACATACAGACAAACAGAAAAAAAATTTAAAAACTATATTTTTGGCTTTGATATCGATCGTAGATCTCGCCTCAAGTATTCTTTTAAAAAATATTTAA
The DNA here is from genome assembly GCA_036924255.1 of Apodemia mormo. Taxonomy (NCBI): domain Eukaryota; kingdom Metazoa; phylum Arthropoda; class Insecta; order Lepidoptera; family Riodinidae; genus Apodemia; species Apodemia mormo. The sequence goes on along the minus strand of JAUPFN010000022.1, from coordinate 20,659,541 downwards.
TGTTCAGTTTTGAATTTCCTACGATTTTATTATATGTATAGATAATGTCAATTATCTATAATTTTGGAATCTTATATTATTTTAGGAAGTTGATCTGTTAACTAATTTTTTATTTTTACAGGCCGGCAACAGCTCCAAATATGTAGAAAATGCATTCCATTTGACATTGCCTATTATACAAATCGGTGCTGTCTAGAAACAAATCAATGTATGTGGCATATCTGACTTTTATGTATTGTCAATGTGTTATTAATATTATTGGAAAAGTATACAATTTTGTCTAATATCAAAATCGGTGTATCAATATTGTGGGTACCGCCACGAAACACGAATTACGAGTGGAAATACCACGTGGCAAATTTTTGCTATCACTAAACCCACACAAGAAAACGTAAAGAAAATTTTATACTCGAAAAGTAATTATAGTCGTTGTTTTACAGAAAATTAACTGCAAGAAATCATCGAAAAAAATCTGTAATATATCTACATAATATAATTTAAACGCAGTAAAACTGCAAAAACCGGCTTTCAATTTCGTATATCTCTAAAACTGGATCACATCTTTACCAAATTTATGTGGGAGCAAATGAGACATGGGCATTGTCTCATTTGCTCCCACATAAATTTGGTAAAGATGTGATCCAGTTTATGTGGGAGATCCCCAAATTTATGTGGGTGTAAATGAGACATATGCCCTCCTACACAAAATTTTCAAAATTGAAAGAACCTCTTTTTAGGAAGTCGGTTGATTAAGCGTATTTTGTTGTAGTATAAAATATATTTACGATATATTAAAAATATCTGTTAACAATTTATACTCTTTTTCAAATTAAAATAGATGGTACTACTCTAATTGATGCGATTCTTTCTGTAAAGTATTTTTATACTTTACATTTTTACCTTAAGGGTAAGGTATTTTATATGTTTAACCTGTTGTTTAATAGCTTCGCAGAATATAAAGCTATTTCTATTTAAAAGTGTTAAAAGAATATTAAGTGGCTACATGAATTAGGCTGTACAATCTAATCTCTTTACACTTACAAAAAAAGACATTTTTTGTATGACATTTATTTTTCTTTTTTTATAGCTGGTGAAGAGATTTAACTTTTGAACCTCCTTCCTAATCAATTTTCAAACTATAAAAACTGCTGCAAAAAAAACGTAGGTACTAAACGTAAAAAATACCTAACATAAGGTAACAAATTTTCTGCCTTGTAATTAATTTTAATATCGTAATTTTCGGCATCATTTAGATACTTTCATTCGAGTAAAATATATCTAGTCTAAAACAACTCGTACAAATGTATAATGTGTTACATAGTACATATCCTTTTTCGCTTCAAGTAGAATTTATAGCACGAGTTGCACTCCCAAAATGGAGGGTAATTTATAAAGTTCAATTCCAGTAGGAGTGGATCTTGTACTATAAGTTCTACTTGTAATCGAAAAAAGTATAATTACTAACGGAAATACTTACTTCCCATACTTAAACAGGACTTTAGATATTCATCATTATGTTCTCGACGTCATTAATCATCATGACAAATAGTTATCGCTAATTTTAGCAGTATTTGGACACTCACATGCTTTCCGATTTAAAAGGGTGTTACTTTACCACTTCTGAAATCGCTTTAAACAGCAGCTTCTTTACAACAAAAACGTAGTAACTTCTCTTTTGTCCGACTTAAATTATAACTCAGGGCCTAAACTTAATTGTAATGTTTTAGTAAAAATACCCAATAAACACAAATAATCTATTCGATGTTGCATTTAAATGCCATCGGTTTGTTGGTGTATGTAATTTTTTAATTAAAAATTCCTGTATACGTTACCTTTTATAAATATAATAAATGTTGTATATAATAAGTCTTGTTTTATTTATTTTTTTAATTTAGTGTAATGATAATAATATCGCTGTACAAATTACACGAATTGGTCTAAACCCAAAGTAAGCAAATTATTTGCTTATGATGTGGTTGTTATTCAACGGTATTAATATAGAGAAATACATATAGTATTGTGAATTCTATATGTATTTCTTATACGTATGCAAGCAAGTATTTGTTTAGTATTTAATCCAGATATACAAACATCTATGCTTATTACACACAAATACACACACAAATGTCTGTCACCATCGGTAATCGAACCCGAGCCCCATTGAAAGCATAGGGTCGCTAACGACTCGACCAACGCGGCGGTCAAAAGTAACAAAGATTTTCTCGTTAATCTATTGCTAAAAATAAGGAAATACAAACTGATTTGTCCAAATTCCTTCAATAACAAAAAAACAGCCTGAGGTGAAAATTGAAATTGCCAAAATAACTAACGACATACCTTAACATTTTCAATACAAGATAATATTTCAAAAACCCCTGACACACTTTCTTATCCTCAAACCGTCATTCTGATTAATATGCATCATTTTAAGAGCAAAACGTGAAAGGAGTTGATGATATTCGAAAAGGAATCCTGCAGTATCAGGTTAAGGTTACCATGGTTCCTTAATCAACGAGCTTGGGATGTTTTATTGCAAGCTCCCATGATCTCCTTTAGCTCCACCATGCAACCCTGGATATAATTCTAATTTACAGTTTTTTTTTATATCATAAGATAGCAAACAAGCAGATGTGTCTCCTGATGGAAAGAGTCAACCATCGCTTATAGACACCAAAGATGTTAATGGTGCGTTGCTATCTTGTGGCGACGTCTAATGCCACATGCATAAGTTTACCGACTACCTTACCCTCCAAACCGGAACACGACAGCGACAAGCGCTGACGCTATTGCGGCAGGAATAGGTAAGGCGGTGGTACCAGACCCGGGCGAGACAATGCAGAACTCTACCACCTAGTAGCCACGATGGTAGTGACTCGATAGCCAATCGGTCGCCTTTTACGACCTGCCTGGCAGAACGGCAGTTGACCTATTCTACAAAGGAGGCCGGGACCAACACGGCCAAAATATAACAAGTTAGACCACACTCGATGGGCTTATATTATTTAGTTTAGGAGTTCCATGGCTACCTTCTAGTTCTGTTATCAAACACTCCGACTCTTCTAGCAATAAAGGCCTACTATATGAGCCCAAAAGTAGATGGCCAGTTCCATCGTCAGATTCTAGAAAACATCTAGCACCTAAGAGTTTGTCAAAATAGACCGAATTAACCCACACCCATGAGCTTAACCGAATTATCTTAGGAGTTCTCATGGACTTTTTTTCAGCTCTATCTCAATTGTAATTCAAAGTTCCAATGCCGGCGTAGGGATGTGACGACCTCATCGCCCACTGGTGGGATAATTTTTGTGACAAAAATTATTTAACACCAGTGCAGTCATTCAACCAAATTAGAGGGAGTGCCATACTGCAATTGCCGGTGAATAGGCCGTACTGAATAGGCCGGCACGCCTGGGGAGATACTACTCTCCCACTTGACACCAACGTAAAGTAGCAGCTTTGCTGCTGCATTTCGTTCAGTTTGTGAGAGTTCCGGATGCCAGCTTTGCTCTTCTTGAGCGAAACACAGTTATCTTCTCCGGCTGATACTTCCTACCTCTCCTACCCGGGGTGCAAACTAGAACATTCCTTTGTACCGCGGGCTGGTGTGTGCGCCTACGTCAGAGAAGATATCTCTTACCGGCGCCTCGGCAGACTTGAAAGTCAGGACCTATCCACCCTCTGGTTACGCGTAGCTTGCGACGACCATCCACGCAGCTACGCGTGCCTATACACGTCCCATAGTGGGAATACTGAAGTTGACCGGCTCATTGAGCATTTACAAACGGCTGTAGATTCCGTGTTAAAGCAGACCCCTTCGCAGAGATCGTGATCTTGTGTGATTTCAATGCCCACCACGCCGAATGGCTATATTTACGCACCACCGATCTTGCGGGGAGATCTGTTCACGACTTTGCCTTGACGTATTGTCTAGCACAATTGGTAACCTCGCCTACGCGACTTTCCGATGTGGATGACTATATGCCTATACTGTTGGATCTCCTGCTGACTTCTCACCCGGACCGTTATCATGTATCGGTGGACGCTCCACTTGGCACGTCAGACCACTGCCTAATCTGGAGCAAAGTGCCGGTCTCGCGCCCGTGACGGCCTCCCTTTGTAGGGATCGCTCGCGTTTGGCACTATAGGCCAGCAGATTGAGACGGGATGCGGTCTTTCTTTGCACTCTACCCATGGGGGTGGTTGTGCTTCTCGCTAGACGATCCGACTGCGGTGCCCATCGGTGGCAAGTCTTAACCTTGGTTTGGTCGCCACTGCAAAGCGGCTTTACGCCGAAAGCAGGAATGCTACCGAGCCTGGGCTTCTGCATTGGCATCTCGTGATGTAAAAACTAGCGCATTACGAAAGGAGTACAATTCCTCCTCGACGTCCTTCAAAATAGCTATCGCCAAGGCAAAAGCGGAACACATTGGCAGAATTGGTGAGAAAATAGTTCGCTTTCCTTCGGGAATTTGTGCGTTCTGGTCTCTCGCCAAGGCTGTCTTAGGGAATTTCTCCCAGCCCTCATTTCCATCTTTGCACAGAGACGATGACTCTCTGGCCCATAACGCAAAGGAAAAAGCCGATCTTCTGGGCTCATTCTTTGCGGCCAGCTTGACTCTGAATGACCAAGGGAACGCACCGCCTACGATCCCGCAGTGTGATAGTTTCATGCCAGAACCACAACTTCGGCAGTCATCTGTGCCTAAAGCACTACTTTCCTTGGACATCCACAAGTCGAGTGGGGCTCATGGCATCCCTCCGATTGTGCTTAAAGTATGTGCTCCAGAGTTGGCGCCAGTATTGACGTAACTATTCCGGCTTTTCTATTCACTCGGTGTGGTGAATAATTCATGAAAGACAGCTTTAGTGCATCCCATCCCTAAAAAAGGTGATGGCTCTAATCCATCAAACTATCGGCCAATGCCATAACCTCCTTGTTCTTCAAAATCATGGAGACACTCACAAATTGTCAGCTCCTGAAGTATTTAGAAGAGCGCCAGCTGATTAGTAACCGAGTGACCGTCAGTACGGTTTCCGTCGTGGCTGCTCAGCTGGTGATCTTCTAGTATACCTGATGCATCGTTGGACGGAGTCAGTTGAGTCCAACGGGAAGGCATTGACAGTTAGTTTGGACATAGCGAAGGCCTTCGATCGGGAATGGCATAAAGCACTTTTCTCGAAGCTGCCCTCCTATGGGCTTCCCGAGAAATTATGCAAGTGGATAATGGACAAGGCTAAAAAAGTATTAAAATATAATATTCATCAATAAAAATATAGTAAAATATATCAGTCTAGCCGTTCATCTAAATATATGTATATATAATAATAATAATAATAATAATAATAATAATAATAATAATACTGCAAATGCATCTACTGGCACGGCTAACATGGAAAGGGTAACCCATTAAAACATGGAGCAAAGTTTAAATAGTACAAGACAAGGGCCGCTGCCCGGGGAGCGCCGGGGCACGTCTGGAGCTGGCGCTGGACGTGGCAGCATGCGGACCGCCAGTGGTCGGGCACTGAACAGGCGGGTGACGACCAATCAAAATGCTACAGCCGAATCAATAGCCCAGAATAACAATACAAATACTGACCTACTGACAAACAACACTGTTACACAACCTGTAAGAAGTGTTTTGCAGGACATGTGTCCTACAACCACTCTTGCAGGTAGAAATAGACAGCGGATGAAATGGACTGATGAAGTGAACAAACAACTGCTCCGCTGCTATTATAAGGTTACAAGTTTAGAGAGTAATTTAACAGGATACCGTCAATTACTATATAACAAGTTTCTAGAAGTTTACCCAGAACTTAGTTTTCTTACTGAACAAAGACTCTCAGATCAAGTAAGGATCATACATCGAAATAATAGAATAAATGTACTTGAAAGAGAAAACATTAAACGAGAAATAGTTTCAGAAGAACAAAATATCACCTCTGAGGAAACACCAATCATTAACACTTCAAATGTTATGTCTATCTGTGACAATGAAAATGCAGGAATGAGCACAATAAATAATTACTGTACCGTCTCGACGTTGCCTGTGGAACAAATATCTATCTGTTCAACAAGTAACGCTGAGATGACTACGCCACCAATCATAGAGACACAGTCAACCTTTACGCAAACTTCACAAAATCGCTTACAAATACCTGATGATGGCTATACATTAGACCCGTATGAAATTGTAGCCCCTGAATCTCATATAGAAAACTATGACATACAAGATATTTCCCATACCTTCAAGGAGTTTTTGATTAAGTACGCAGGCACTGATCCTACAAAACGCCCAAGTATTCCAAAACTTACTTTTTCTAAAAATACCGTTGCAACTATTGATAAGCTCAACCAATTAATAGACGCTGAACTATCTATATATAATTCACCAAATTTAGAAACGATACATGATGTCATATATTGCGCCGCCATAACTGCGATTACTCTACAAGGAATGGATCCCACTAAAATAAAGCCAAAAAATATAAATAGTAACAAGCCACCATGGGAACGAAGAATAGATAACAAAATTAAAGTATTAAGACGCGACATAGGTAGGATAACACAATATATCAATGGAAATTTATCAGCTAAAAATACAACTAAAATGAGAAGTAAGTACCGCAATGAGGATGAGGCACTAGATGACAAGGATAAAAAAATACAGAAATTACAAGCGTTATCGAAAAGGATACGCAGGTATAAAAAGGCCGAACAAAGACGAAAACATAATTTACTATTTAATATGAATGAAAAGATTTTCTATAGATCACTACAAGGTACAGAATATCAAATAGAAAAAAAACCGAACATGACTGAAATACAACAATTCTGGAAAGGTATATGGTCAACAGAAGTTGAACACGATAGCCTAGCGGAATGGATTCATGAAAATATTGAAGATACTCAACATATAAATCCAATGCCAGAAATAGTGATAAATACACAAGATATAGAACTAGCAGTTAAGAAAACCCATAATTGGAAAACACCAGGTCCAGATATGATACAGAACTACTGGTTAAAATATTTCATTGCCGCACATTCATACATAGCACAAGCATTTAATATGCTAGTAAAAGATCCACAAAATATACCTATATTTTTAACACAGGGAAAAACATACTTGAAACCTAAAGACAAAAATACCTCCAACCCAGCAAACTATAGGCCAATAACCTGCCTCCCTACGTTATACAAATTACTCACTTCAGTTATAGCACAAAAAATAGAGGTACACTTAACAACTAACAACGTGATTGCAGAAGAACAAAAAGGCTGTAGAAAAGGATCTAGAGGGTGCAAGGAGCAGTTAATAATTGACACAGAAATACATAATCAGGCGAAACAAAAACATAGGAACCTGTTCTACGCATATATTGACTATCAAAAGGCATTTGATAGCGTTCCACATTCATGGCTGATACACGTCCTTAAACTATATAAAATAGATTCAATACTAATTAGGTTTTTAGAGCATATCATGAAGAACTGGACCACGGTTTTAAATATAAAATTTGGTACGGATGTTCTTAGGTCGGATGTAATAAACATATCCCGAGGTATTTTCCAAGGGGACTCATTAAGTCCCTTATGGTTCTGTATGTCAATAAACCCTCTATCCAAAATATTAAATAAAACGGGATATGGATATATGTTAGACTCACAAACAAAAACAAAAGTCACACATTTGTTATATATGGATGACATCAAATTATATGCTGCCAACAAACATCAATTAGACTCGTTGCTTAAAGTCACAGAACAATTTAGCTCATATATAAAAATGAACTTTGGCATTAATAAATGTAGAATAAATAGTATAGTACACGGAAAATACCATGAGACACATCCATATAGTCTAACCCATCAAAACGCATTTATTGATAAAATGGACTACACAGACACATATAAATATCTAGGATATGAACAAAATATTAATATAGACCATAGCAAAATAAAAGCCGAACTAATCAAAAACTACGTAAACAGACTTATTACAATCCTCAAAACTGAGTTATCTGGACGGAATACAATTAAAGCCATAAATTCATATGCGGTGCCTGTGTTAACCTACTCATTTGGGATTATTAAATGGACAGACACAGATTTGAATAACATTAATAGATTAACAAGAACCACATGCAACAAACACCATATGCACCACTTACACTCAGCAACAGAAAGGTTTTACCTGACAAGGAAATTGGGAGGAAGAGGTCTAATCGATATCAAAAACTTACATGACAGACAAGTACGAGATCTAAGGAAATATATGCTAAATAAAATTAACTCCAGTCCACTACACAAAGCGCTCACAAAAATAAAAACTTCGGGTACACCCTTAAAGCTGAATGATCCCATATTCAATGTAAACGAACCATCATCAGAACGACAGATTACCGAAAATTGGAAAAGTAAGGCCCTGCATGGCAAATATCCCAACCAGCTACACCAGGACTACATAGATAATAATGCATCACAGGCATGGTTGCGGAAAGGAAATATTTATAAGGAAACGGAAGGGTTTATGTTTGCTATACAGGACCAAATTATTAATACAAGAAACTACCAGAAATATATAATCAAAGACCCAAACATATTAACAGATAAATGTAGACTGTGTAATATTTTTCCGGAAACCATAGACCATATAACTGGAGGATGCAGTTTTCTAGCTGGCAAACACTATCTTGATCGCCACAACAATGTAGCTAAGCAAATTCATCAACAATTAGCAAAAAGATATAAACTGATAGATCAAACAGAAGCATATTACAAGTATAACCCAAAAAACATTTTAGAGAATAATTTAGCAAAGTTGTACTGGGACAGAGAAATAATAACAGATAAAACTATACATAACAACAGACCAGACATAACACTGACAATAAAAGAACAAAAAATAACTTACTTGATAGATATATCTATACCGAACGCAGACAATATGAGAAAAAAATACTCCGAAAAAATACAAAAGTATATTCAGCTAGCCGACGAAATACGTGATATGTGGCATCAGGATTGCGTAAAAATCATACCAATAATAATTTCATCTACAGGAATAATACCGAAATCCATACATACTTCTATAAAAGAATTAAATCTTCAGACAGATTCGTACATTGCGTTACAAAAAACGGTAATCATAAATACTTGTTCAATAGTAAGACGATTTCTCACATCAGCCACCCAGATCCCTCAGTGATTAATAACGAACCAAGTCACTTGGTATAAGCCCGTGCTTGACTCGTCAAAGAACACCAACATTATTTATGTTGAGAAGAAAAGAAATAATAATAATAATAATAATAATAATAATAATAATAATAATAATAATAAAGGGCTAATTATAAGAAATAAATATATAAATGGAGATAGACTTACTGACATAAGAAATGAAGTACAAAACGAGTTTCAAATACCTGAGGATGCCGTAGACCCTACGCCGACAATTAGCCCAAATGACACATTTATACAATCAGCAGATATTGAACATGGATTATTAGATATTAATACAGATAGCAGCGACAACACACCTATAATTGAAAATTCTAACGATACGTCAACTAATCAAGTAATAGATGATATTTTTAAAAAAAGCTTAGAAATGTTCTCTGAAATATACCCCACAAAACGGGTATATATACCAAAACAAAGATACTCAAAAACTCTTAATAAAACAATTCAATATATCAATAATACAATATTGCCAAAATATTTAAATGAAAACACTACGTTTTTAAAATTTCAAACAGTTATTTATTGTGCTGCATGGACTACGGCCAAAATTAATGGAAGTAAACTAAAGAACCCTGACGAAACTGAATATGCCCAAGAAAATTCAAGAGATTTCAAGCCAAAATGGCAAGTAAGGCTAGAAAAAAAAGTAGATAAATTAAGAGGACACATTGGAAGATTAACGCAGTACATTAATGGAAATAGACACAAAAAATTGGTTAAACACATAGACTTTATTTTAAATAATTACAAATTACACTCTGTACACGAAGAACCTAATACACAACTAATTCACTTTTTAGACACTTTAAAACAAAAGTTAAAAGTAGTCAGCAGTAGACTGAAAAGGTATATAGCGTGTACTTTACGAAAAAGACAAAATAAGCAATTTAATATCAATGAAAGACAATTTTATAGGAATTTCAAAAATACTACTGCTACTTGTTCAATTAATTTAGATAAAGGTAACACTACACACTTGTCAGAAAAATTAAGACGATTCTGGCAAAACATCTGGGAAAATTCAACCGATTATAACACTGAAGCTAGTTGGATATCAAAACAAGAACATTTTTTACAGATAGATAATATGGAATTTGAAGAGGTGCCTGTAGAAATATTTCAAAATGTCTTAAAAAATTTACACAATTGGAAATCTCCAGGCTCTGACTTTATACACAACTTTTGGTTAAAGAAATTTACTTACATCCAACCTTTCCTATATAATTTCATTAATTATTTTATTAAAACACCGCACAGTATACCTGAATACATTACTGCAGGAACAACATACATGATGCCAAAAGACATTAAAGATCAGCTTAACCCTGCAAAATATAGACCCATTACATGTCTTCAAACAATTTACAAAATAATAACAGGATGCTTGACCCAGTGTATATACAAACACATCGAAAGGAATAAAATAATAGCAGAAGAGCAGAAAGGATGCCGTTTATTTAGTCAAGGGTGCAAAGAACAATTAATAATTGATTCAGTCATCCTTAACCAAACAAAACAAAAGAGAAGTGATTTATACAGTATTTATATTGACTACAAGAAGGCTTACGATTCTGTACCACATGATTGGTTGATTAAGATTTTAGAAATTTACAAAATAAATAGTCATATTATTACTTTCTTACAGACAGTTATGAAGACATGGACAACACAAATAAAACTTAAATCAGGCGGAATAACTATGATTACAGAACCAATAAAAATACAAAGAGGTATATTTCAAGGGGACTCATTAAGCCCATTGTGGTTCTGTTTAGCTCTGAACCCTTTATCTTATTTATTAAATTCAACAAATTTAGGATATGTATTTAAAAACAATATCACCGACACAGACAGACAAGACTTGAAACTGAATCACCTCATGTACATGGATGATATTAAATTATATGCTACAAAACAAGAAGATCTGGACTCGCTAATATATATTACAGAAATGTTCTCAAATGACATTAGAATGGAATTTGGCATCGACAAATGCAAAATCAACTCTATTCAAGCTGGTCAGAATTGGATTCATAGTTATAGATTAAGCACTGGAGAAATAATTACAGCTTTAGATGCCAACGAAACATACAAATATTTGGGATATAACCAGTCGAAATATATTCATGTAAAAGAAACCAAACAAACACTTCAAAACCAATTTAAACATAGATTACAGTCCATACTTAAAACTCAACTTAATTCTAGAAATTGCATTAAAGCGGTAAATTCATATGCTATACCTATATTGACTTACTCTTTCGGTATCTTGAACTGGACTAAAACAGAACTGAAAACGCTACAGCGTATAATCAATACCACAATGACAAAGAACCGAAAACATCATCCCCGATCCTGCACGCAAAGACAGACATTACCACGTACTGAAGGTGGGAGAGGTCTAATTGACATAGTTAACTTACATAACAGGCAAATATCTACACTCAGAAAATATTTCTATAACAAAGCTGACATATCACTGTTACACTCAAAAGTAGTGGTCAATGATATTAAATTTACACCCCTTAATTTACAAAATAAATTTATACAAAATAATGAACGTATAGTTGACAATAAAACCAAAATAGATGAATGGTCTCGGAAAACGCTCCATGGAAGGCATCGACAAGATTTAAACCAACCAACAAATGACAAAGATGCATCAAATAAGTGGCTCAAACGTGGTGAACTTTTCCCTGAAACGGAAGGTTTTATAATAGCTATTCAGGATCAAGTGATAGAAACCCGTAACTACCAGAAATACATAATGAAGATAAGCTTAGAAACTGAACAATGCCGTCGATGTTATAGTGCTTCGGAGACCATTCAGCACATTACCGGATCATGCAAATCAATTGTAAATACAGACTACAAGTATAGGCATGATCAAGTAGCGTATATCATCCACCAGCTGCTCGCTTACAAGTACAAACTCCTGGATAATACTTTAGCACCGGTCCCGTATTATAAATATATACCCCAGACGGTACTTGAAAACAGTACCCACGTACTATACTTTGATAGGGCTATTCTCACAGATAAAACTACACATTATAATAGACCAGATATTACCCTCATAAATAAAGATGAAAAAATAGCACATATAATTGATATAGCAGTACCAAACACCCATAACCTTCAAAATACAATAGTTGAAAAACATTCAAAATATCTGGATCTTAAAGAAGAAATTTTAAGAATGTGGGGCTTACAAAAAGTATACGTGGTACCAATAGTCCTATCTAGTACGGGTGTCATCCCAAAACAACTACATCAAGCGCTTTCAACACTAGACTTGCCATCATACACATACATTAATTTGCAAAAATCTGTAATTTTGAATACCTGTAGAATAGTCAGAAAGTTTTTAGATGTACAAAAATAACAAAACACATTCATTTATGATTTACACTTGGTTTAGGCCCGTGTAGATCAGTTTCAAGCCGGGAATACCGAGCAGAAAAGATACAAATAAAATAATAATAATAATAATAATAATCTTTATTGTAACAATTAATTTTAAACGTTGACAATGTGCTGCTATCATTTGAGTTAGCGTGAGCTGTGTTTCAAATGATAGTTCCTTCCCATTTTTATACGTATCACATTAATAGTTACAATCACAGAAAAAAGTACAGAAAGATAATAATACCTACTATAATATTGAAAAGTACGATTATATGTAATGACGACCTGTGCATGTGGGTGGGGTGCAACGCGCGAGTACATGCGTGACAATGTGTGTGAATGTGTGTGTATGTATGTGTGTGTGTTTGTGCGTGTGTGTGGGGGGGGTGTGGTATAAGCGAATATTTGTTTATCTGTACGTGTGTGTATAACTGCCTGTAATCCTTGTCACCAATTTCATGAAACTGGGTACTATGATACACGCCAAGCTTGTGAGGATAATAAGTATTTTAATTAATTGTGTGTTAGAATCATGCTATAATGAGTATAAGTATTTAATTATTTGTGAACAAGAATCATGCCAATATATTAAAAAGTTCTTCAGTTTCTTTGTAGCATTGAGCACTGAGCCAAAGTCGTGTTGTTATTTGACACTTTATTTTAGTACATGGAAACATGATCTGATGGAAATCTCAATAAAAAATATACCAATTAGAATAAAAATATTTTTTTTAAATATTTTTTTTCGTTAGAATTTTTTTGCACACCTTACTCATCGCTTATGAAGTTTTTGCAAAACGCGGAGCAATATGTCATGTCATCCTGACAGTCCTATTCTCAGTTGAAACGCATAGTATATGATTTCTGTGCAACACACAATGCGCAACTGCAAGTATGCGGAAGAAAATTGAAAGAAAATTGAAATGGGGGTCAAAATATGAAGTGTGCTAAGTTTGAGATTTTACATTCCCGCAGGATGCATCTTATATGCGCCTTGAGTTTCCTTTCTAATCTCGTACCTTTCCCATAACCAGTATTTAATAATTATAATAACATTGCTAGACAAGATAAACCAGATAACCGATTCGTTTATAAACGTAATCTTACGGGATATTATTACTTTTAAATATTTATCGCCTCTGTGGTCTAGAGGTCCAGCGTTGGCGTTGACCACATGAGGTCCCGGGTTCGATTCCTGGGTCGGGCACTTTAAAAAAAGTGTTTTTTCAGTTTTCTGAGAAACACAAAGTTGCCCGGGATTGGAAAGTGCCCGGTTGGCGATAGGCTTGCCACCTATCACATTTGTGGGACCAAGTATCTTCGGCTAATCGTGGGTGCACTTGTTGTACCTCTGCCTAACCCTTCCGGGATATGGGCGTGAAGATACTTTTTTTTTTAATATTTAGAAAATATTTAATATCAGTTATGATGACACTCGGAACACATATTTAAATTGATTTGTTACCTGCTTTTCTTGAATTAATTTTAATTAAGATTAGATAATTTGCACGTACAAAACGAATATACTGGAGAATGGCATTACGTAAAATAAAGAGGCCGAATATAAATTATAAAGTCATGGCTAAGTAAAGTACACAGTTAATTCTCGACTAAAGAATACAAGAGCTTACAAAAAAGTCTCTTTTTCCAGAGCTAAACATAAAAACTTACTTCATTATTAATTATTACAATATTAATCACAAAGCTACTGAGTCAAGGGACACCAAAATAATTCTAAAGTCCTGGCGATTCGGTTTTTAATCAGAACACCTAAAACTGATTATTTTTAACCGTCTAATTCGAAGTTATTTTTGAATAATTTACGATTTGAAATGTACATTTTATGGCTTAATAGTTTCTGATTACTATTTCCTTAATTACCATATTAAAAAAGACTTTTGTGTGATTTTTCGACTCAAACATTAGGCGATCCAATGCGCCTCGGATCTACCCTAATTTATATGTTCAATTCAGACCAATAAAAGAATGTAATGATGACACCTCTCAAGCTTGAATTCGTCAAGCCAAGTTTAGGCTGCAGCTATACATTAGAAAAACCTAATCCTCCTTTTATCACAATCGGGTAAAAAACTAGCCCACTTAGTTTCTTTCGCCGGTCGTTTTAAGTAGTAATTTGCGCTGCATGGCGAGTCAACAAGACGTTGACTCGCTAAAAGCACGTGTAATTTGTAAAATACCGATATTGAGAATTAAAAAATAATTATAATTTGATGTTAAAGTTACTCTGGATACCCTTCAAAGGTCTTGGCGTATTTTTTTAAAAATAACATTCTCATCTAAACGTCTGTTTTTGAATAGCGTCCCACTAGCGCACCTGTTGTTAGTTTGAATACGTTGGTAATAATATGGATATGCCATGAATTATAATTACGACAAATATAAAACTGGGTAGACGGATTAGGGTTAAGTACGCCTTTCTTGCTACTATTGTAGGGATAGTATTTGGTAGGGATAGTATTGGAGTATATTCATTTTCATAACAGAATCATATTGTAGCTGACATACCTTCATATATTTTCTGTTGGAAGGAAGGAGCTAATTGTCATCTATGGACACTAAAAATGCTGTAGCATATTTTTATATCGCAAGATAGCAAACAACCAGATGGAAAGAGACAGCCATCGCCTGTAGAACCAATAATGTTAATGATGTGTTTCTATCCCTGTGACGAGATGGTAATAGAACATACTTAAGCATGTGTTTTTAACTTTGCCACACTAATAGCAACAAACCACTTATATCTTTCATTTCTATGGACGACGTTCATCTCATCCTATACGAAAAACCATCTATTTGTCTGCTATTCTATTATATAGAAAAAAAAATTATGTGTGTGTAATATGTATGTGTGTAATATTTACGCGTGATTGAAATAAAACTTTTTCTGTTAGATAAAATTCACTATTTTAAAATACACTTTACTGTTAAAATAATTTTACCCATTTTATCAAATTTAAATAATTTTATCACATGTAAATACAAATAATAGTCGGGAAAAAAATTATTTTCGTTTTTTATAATTAGAAAGTTGCAGTAAAATCTATTTGGTTGTACCGTTTTTGTCTGGCTGGCTTTGAACCTATTCTATTTAATAATTCCTAGCTCTATTTCTAGCTCGCCATAGTCAACCAAAGTGGTAGAGTTCGCCCGGCAAGTGTAACGTTTGCAATCCGCCAGCGACCAGCGATGATTTTTAAACGTAACGAAAAATCATCAAAAACGTCGCCAATTGCTTGCTGGTCACTAAATGTACTTTTTGCAATGTCACAGCACCAAAACTAATCAAGCGTCAACGACTGCCACTAATATACAAGGCTGTTATGTTTCTTGCAATAACTAAACAATTACGATAGTTTTGCATTGTGAGTTACGTGATAGCCCCGCGGGTTTTGGTACTACCGCCTTACCTATATATGTTGAGTCTATCTGCTGATGATAATAACTCATTAAAAACATATTTTTTCTGGTGACCTGAGATTGAATCTGAAACAAAAATTTATTACGTGGTGGGGTTCTGCAAACTTTCGTCCGGGTTTGGTGCCCCTTATCTATTTCTGCTACTATATGGTCAGTGGTTATCACTGTTATTTTCGGGTTTGGAGAGTAAAGTATTCGGCAAACTTGTGAATGCAGCTTTTCAAACCGCTACACGGATGGCAATATCTTCAGTGTCTATAGGCGATAATTATCTCAGAAGAGCCATCTGCTTGTTTCCTATGATATAATATAAAGAATTAAACGTATTTTTTAACTTCCCGTTACGTATGTGGATATGGAAGATACTGATTTTGATCTGATTTTCAAAGATCGAGATTTCACTAGATCTCCACGTTTTGAGGTCCTAAGAACCTTTTTGGCGTATGTAAATAAAGATGTCATAACTTTTGAATTACTTGACAGATCAAAACGCGGTTGATGGCATTTGATTGGATTCCACTTACCTTAGACTTTAGAAAGTTTAAAGATCGGGAACATCCGGGGGATTTTATGAAGTTTTAAAAATGTTAATTAGATTTTTTCCTTATATATATATATATATATATATATATATATATATATATATATATATATATATATATATATATATATATATATATATATATATATATATATATATATATATATATATATATATATATATATATTATAAGTTCAAAGTTATCAAACCTCTCTCTCTTCTCAAACCTAAGTGCATATCCAGTGAATGATACTTGCTAGTTATAAGACAGGGAATAATTACTATTATACAACAATTTTATCATTTAGATATTCGGCAATATTGTAGTAAGCTTTTTGCGTTAACAGTTTAGATAATACATTTTTAAATTGTCTTAATGGTAGTTCGCGAAATGTTTTAGGTAATTTATTGTAAATATTTATTATATATATATTAATATAGCATGGCAATTTTTTGAGTACAATGCAGAAGAACTCGTTGGGACTTGTAGCCTGGTAGGATCCCTAGACCATACCCTTTAGTTTATTGAATAGTTCTTGGTGTTTTCTAACAAATAAACATGAATCTAATATATACAATCCAGTTAAGGTTAACAAGTTAAGTTGCTTGAACAATGGCTTACATGTCTCAGTTGGATCCGCACTACACAAAGCTCGAACACATTTCTTTTACTCACAACATTCTATTTTTAAAAAGCGGATACTGTGTCAACAGAACAGATCGTTATTTCCGTTTGAAAAAATCTGATTTACTCTCAAATCCTCAAATCGCACCGAATGGAGTTTTATTTCAATTAATAAAAATGAAACAACAGTAAGAAGTTTTACGTTTCTAGATCCATTGATATAGTTCATGCGTTATCTTCCAAAGAGATAATTACTGTTAGTATGTTACCAAATAGACTATTGCAATCGAAAACTTGTAAGAAATATCAAGTCGATATCTATAGCGTTTCCCTATTGATAATAAAAAATGTCTCGCAACTCCGTTCTACCATGAAACGTTGTGATATCCATGTAATACCTAGTCAGTTAATTTATTCAGTCCCTATTTATGGGTCCTTCATACTAAATAAGCTAATGTACTTTATATAACAAACGTTTTTGAATGTTGAATGGTATGTAGATTTTCTTCAGTTAAGAGGCAAATTAAATTGGGTTTTGGGTAAGTCCACATTATTTTGTCTGTAACTCCACATTCATAAAAGGAGAAAACAGAAGGCGTTCTGTCGCATCTGCTACAGAGAAGCAGCTTATTCGCGAATTCGGCAACATCTTGCGTCGTTTTTCAAAACATGTTAGCCGAATGCTTTGCGGTTTCAGAATTGCTTCTGGGAATTACAACGGTTTTCCTTATTTTTATAGTAGCTGACCCACGCAGTTCCGCCTGCTAGTATAGTAACTTTCCCGAAATAGGGGTAAGTAACACTTAAGGGTTAATTTTGAAGAAAAAGCAATCGTTTTAATTTTTATTTTGAATTAAATAAATTCGTAACAGGACATCAATATAATTTTGCATACAAACTCCCTTCCTATTATAACCCCTTAGGGGTTGTTTTTCAAAAAAAAACCATATTTGAACCCGGGTCTTCAAACAGCTCCTTGCCTTTCATCAGAATCAGTTCAGCAGCTTAGCCGCGAAAGCGTGACAGACATACAGACCAACTTTCACATTTATAATATTAGCGTAGTTATGAATTAGCTGCGTCTCAAGATTTTGCTCATAGGCGATAGGAATTTGGCACTTGAGATTGAATTTAATTTTTTTTTACACAATACAGCGTGTATTTGAAAGAAAGTGCGAAAGAAAGCATACACAATACACTTTAATACAGCATGTATTTGAAAGAAAGTGTATTTGATTTCTGTCATCGTAGTTTAATGATTCGGCATAGATCGTGAGTTCCTGGGTTCGATTTCGGGTCGAGCCTACGTACTATCAAGTTTTTTTCGAGCTTCTCCCTGAAAATTCATAGAGTAATTATAGCAATTTAGAGTTTGATGCTGGTATGTGTATGCGTAGGTTTAAAACCTGCTGTGGATGAGCACGTAAAAAAGGTGAGTTCCAGTTATCACAAAAAAAGCGATAGCCGTTAATTATCAGTAAAGCATAGCGATGATGTTCATCACTAATTTCGCCAAACGACAAACTGGTGAAACGTAGTGAACCATTGACGTTCGTTAACTCTACTTAAATCAGGGATTCCCAAACTGGGTTCCACAAAATCTATTGGTTCCGTAAAATGTAGAAAAGCGCAAGCTAAGCCACACGTAGAGTACTGTTCGCACCTTTGGACCGGTGCACCCCAGTATCATACCCTCCATTTCATAAAATTCAACGCAGACTGGAGCGTTTTGTTGACAACCCTGTTCTTGTCAACGGTCTTGCACGAAGAGACGTTGGATCTCTACGTGTGTTCTACCGCCTGTAAAATGGGGTGTGTTCTGATAAGCTTACCAGCATCCACTTTCAGCCATCGCACTACACGCCGTAGTGAAGAATTCCACCTATACCTTCTTGACGATTGGTCATCTACGACTGTTTGGTTTTTTTATATCATAAGATAGCAAACAAGCAGATGGGTCTCTTGATGGAAATAGTCAATTATCGGCTATAGACACCAAATATGTTAATATTGCGTTGCTATCTTGTGGCGGGATCTAATGCCACATGCATAAGTTTACCGGCTACCTTACCCACCAAACCGGAACGGATTTCTTTTTATGCAATAATATGGTATATATGTGTCCAATCTTATTTTGTTTTAATAAATATATGTCCATTAGAATCTATATATTATAACTTGAGACAAATGTGTACGTTTGTATAAATATATATGTATTTTATGTCTAAGTAAGTAAATGTATGTATATATGTAAGTATGTTTAGGTATTTATTTATCTATATGTATATATATAAGTATTATAATATGGATGTATGTGTCCTATAATATGTATTAATTTCATGTAATCTAAGTTGCTAAGTGGCACCTTCACAGCTACACTCTGTCGGCCCAAAGGTTGACTGGTGGATAAAGCCAACAGGCATTAAGTTCGCCTTTTGTACAAAAATGTATATCTTTGGTGTACAATAAAGTTTAAATAAATAAACACGACAGCGACAAGCACTGACGCTACTGCAGCGGGAATATGTAAGGCGGTGATCCTGACCCGGGTGAGACAATGCAGATCTCTACCACTACACACTACACTCTATGTCTGCTAGACTAAATTACTTAAAAATATCGTGTGTTTTAGGTTCTATAACATCAGGTCAAAAAATATCCCTACTAATTTATGAATGCGATTGTAAGATTGTTTGTTATGCTTTCACGAGAAAACTACTTAACCGATCATCATAAAACTTTGTACACATATTCTTGGAGGTATTAGAAGTAATATTGATTATTTTTATTAAAAAAATCTTATTTAATGGCCTAAATGCGAGAAAAGCCGCGGGTAAAAGTTAGTACGGAATAATTCCGTAAGTTAATCACTTTTTAATACAAGCGTCACATATGCTAATAATAGAAAACAAATCACATAATCATTAAACACAAAATATTAATACCAAGCTCTCGAGATACATTTTGACATAATATCCTCAGTAATAAATTACTTGAAAATCTCATATCTCTTCAATTCTATACTAACTTAAGGTCGAAGGGTGTACATAATAATTCCGGAAGTTAATCCCTAATTAGCTTTGTAATACACGTGCCATATATGCTAATAATAGAAATGGTATACACCACATAAATCATTGAATACAGAATTAATATTACCACATAAGCTCTCGAGCCATATTAGGACACAATGTCCGCTCAGGATATTTCGATACCTGAATCACAATAAGCGATAAAATGTTGCGTGCGCTTGTGAATTCTAAATACACCTTTCGCAAAGGTGTCCGAAACATCTGTAGCAAATGATTGAAGCTTAAAATGGATGAATTTGTTAAAGCACGCTTACCCAATAATCTTATAGCCATTGATATAAATTATTTCAGATACAATTTAATATAGCAAAACTGCAGCAATCGTCCTCCAATCTAATTTATCTCTATATCAGATCCTTTAATCAGATCTACGCCAAATTAATATAGAACCAAATAAGAAGTACATAATACGTATATCCTCTCAAAATACCGTCGGCATTTGGTAAAACTCCATGTTAACGATTATTTTTATAATTTTATAAACACTTGTATTATTGTTTTACTGTGATTTATTAATTAACACCACACGGTTCGCGTTTAAACACATTAAATCAGCGTCCATTTTGTCTTAAGATAGTCACTAGTTCAAATCCACGTCAAAATTATTCTTTTTGAGTTCTTTTTAAGAGTTTCAAATAATAGTAGTCGATATTCGTAAGACACAAGAATAACACAGTTAAAGGATGACCATAATTAAGGTGATTTGGACTTGGGATAGCAGAACCCAATTGAGCAAACGCTTCCGGACATCTGTGTCGGCAAAAAATAAGTGCAACGGTCTCGGCATCTTTTAGATCTGTGAGATTTCAAGACTTTGTTGTTTTATACTGCCCTATATACATTCTGGGCCTTAATTCATGTAACAAAATAGATATCTATACAATCGAAATCATGGATTAACCTGGATACGCCTTTGCAGTCCTTGATTCTTTAGCTAGGTAGCTTGCATTAAAAAGTATCAACCTTCACTCTAACGAACTACGAATAATTTTAATTCTCAGATTCTAATCCAGTGTTTAAATTACAAATTACTTAGAAAAGTGTCTTCGCGCCCGTATCCCCGAATGGGCAGGCAGAGGTACAAGAAGTGCACCTGCGATTAGCCGAAGATACTTTATCCAAGAAATGCGATAGGCAGAAAGCCTTTCGCCAACCGAGCATTTTTAAATCACGAAGGACATTGTTTTTTTTTAAATTTCCCAACCCGAGAATCGAACTCGGTACCTCATGTAGTCAATGACAACGCTGGACGCCGCCGGATAAATAATTGTTAAAGTGTAATGGATTATAATAAAAACTACCATTTTAGCAAAGCAGACTAGAGGTGCCACTAGTGGTTTTACCCAATACCAAATATCCGGCTGGCCCTTAGGCGAATACCGAATACCCATTCGGTGGCGTGTTTGTTTCATTAGCGAGTTGATTGTGTCACCATACATATTATATTGTAAACATATTTGTTTATGACATTGAGTACCAAAGTCTTGCTGTACTGATACTCAAAGTGCATTTCTAAAAATATTGTCTATGAAATTTTCCAAAAAATGTCTAAAATCTATGTTAAAAAATGCCGAAAAAAATTGTTTTTATTTATAACAACTTGCCTCTGATAAATTTTAAATGAATATGATTTTTCTTGGTAAAATATATAGAAAGCCATCTGCTTATTTTCAGTATGATATTAAAAAAGTGAATTACTTTATATCGTGGGATTTTTCAAACAGATTTTTTAGTTTATTGATTATTTCAAAGAAATGCGCAACACCTGAAGTGTACAATGTGCAAAAAAATCGCATTAGTGTTCCCGTCACAGGGCGTGAGACAATACCGCCACTTCCGAGAGCCGCAGGTACACCAGACGGTACAGGCATCTACTGAAGTGCACTCATGAATTAAATATTACTATCATAATTGGGTTACATTGTTGTGTGAAGATTCGTGGTATGTTATCGAAATAAAACTTCAACCCACCCTGCGACTCATTAGGAATTAATAAAAAGAAAGCAAAAATTTTTTTCGATCGTGGAACACTCATGTTATAAAGCATATAAGTCATGCAGTTAATTTTATAGTAAGTATTACAGATTCTGGGCATTGCCATATGGTGGACGTTCCATGCAGCCGAAAAAACCGATTCGACTCGATATTCTTTATTCGAACCGCAAGGGACTAGAATATGCTTGCTGAGTCTTAGTTCCCCGACGAGTACAATCTGGGGATCTTCAAGAGAAGAGTGAACATGTACCTTCTAGGGAAACGCGTTCCATCTTAGGCCACATCTTAGCTTACCTTCAGGCGAGATCGTGGTCAAGCGCTTCCCAATCGACATATCGACAATAAAAAAAAAATAGTGCTACCAATTTATCCAATCAGTAAATGGCGTCGTCACCGAGGTAGATATTTAGAATGAATTTTACTAACAAAGAAAAACTGACAGACCGCATTTTGTCTACAGAAAAGTATGTTGGCTGGATAGTTCGTACGTATACACAAATCCTTGCCTAACTACAAAGCAATAATGCAATGGGTAGTGTGTACCTATATAAATAAAAGAGTAAGTTCGAAAGCTTATGTATTAAAAGATTTGATTGTACGCCTGCTACGAGTACGAAATGTTTTTTTTTTATATCATAAGATAGCAAACAAGCAGATGGGTCTCCTGATGGAGAGAGTCAACCACCGCCAACAGACACCAAAGATGTTCAGTCTCGGGCTCCTTTGAAGAATAGGCCAACTGCCGTTCTGCCAGGCAGGTCGTAAAAGGCGACCGATTGGCTATGCGAGTCACTACCATCGAGGCTACTAGGTGGTAGAGTTCTGCATTGTCTCGCCCGGGTCTGGTACCACCACCTTACCTTTCCTGCCGCAATAGCTTGTCAGTGTCCTGTTCCGGATTGGAGGATAAGGTAGCCGGTAAACTTATGCATGTGGCATTAGATCTCGCCACAAGATAGCAACGCACCATAAACATCTTTGGGGTCTATAGGCGATGGTTGACTCTTTCCATCAGAAGACCCGTCTGCTTGTTTGCTATCTTATGATATAAAAAGCCGTCGTTGGTCGAGTGGTTAGCGACCCTGACTACAAAATCAACGGAGCTCGGGTTCGATCCCCGACGGGGACAAGCGTTTGCGTGATGAGCATAAATGTTTGTATTTCCAGGTTTGGGTGTTTATTATGTATGTAAAAGTATTTATATATGTATTTCTATGTATTAGTATCGTTGACTAACATCCATAACACAAGCAAATAATTTGCTTACTTTGGGGTTAGATCAATAAGGGTAATTTGTTCCGTGAATATTTCTTTATTATTAATAATATATATATATATATATATATATATACCGTTTCACTTCTATTCAAGGTTTGTAGTTTAACATAATGAATGATTATTACATTTGACAATAATTGTCGCTTGTTTTTGACGTGACAACGTCTTATAATTCGATAGAGCTGGCTGCACGCACGAAAAAACATGACTCATGCGACGTTACCTCGCTCTGAGGCGTTCCGTTTAAGGCTTGGAGTACAAGCGAGAGCTTAAGACGTTGTCACGTTCAACTATCGTCTGTAAACCAACTTTACAGACAACCGATTTTTTTTGTGATAACTGGGACCGACAGCAGCGTTTTTTTAATTCACCCACAGACTACTCTCTTTACTACTGAGATTTCGATTTTTAAAGCCCTTTAAACTTTAACAATATTTTATTCGACGTGTAGATCAAATCAAGAACTTCGTGGTCCGATCGAATAGACTAGTGTCTGGGCTCCTAGATAATATCAATGAACAGGTGCACTCACTTTAAAGTTGTCTACTCGCCTGTACCGGAAGGCAGCGGTGTAAGTACTCATTGTATCCGTTTCCGCCATTTTTACGGTCTGAACGAAATGAATGAAAATAAAGCACTCGACGTCCCTTGTACTACTTGTACTCAGCTTTTATCTATGTTGCTATATTTTGTTATGTAATAAATACAAATTCTAAGACAGTCATGCCTCGTTTAGAATTATTAATACGGGTTCTTCCTATCAATTGGCCTATTTTTCGCCATAAATTTACCCTGACGTGGGAATGCACAATAATCTAACGACATTGACTAAAATTTTCAAAATTACAGAGAGCTTGTATGTTTTGTTGTAAATCGCCTCTGTGGTGTAATGGTCCGGTGTCGGAGTTGACCACATGAGGTCCTCATGTGGTCAACTCCGACACTGGACCATCCGGGTTCGATTCCTGGGTCGGGCAATTTTCAGTTTTCTGATAAAAACAACATTGCCCGGGATTGGAAAGTGCCCGTTTGGCGATAGACTTGCCACCTATCACATTGTAGGACCAAGTATCTTCGGCTAATTGTGGGTGCACTAGTTGTACCTCTGCCTACCTTTTCGGGGATACGGGCGTGAAGATATTTTTTGTATGTTCACTTTTTATTAGTTTATGTTTTACATTTCAAGGAGCTTCCGATTCTGGGACCCCAAATTTGTTACGCAGTCTTTAATTTTAAGCTATAATTTAAAAAAAAAGAAAATATTGAGTTATTTAATCCAGTCAAATCGACGTAAGCACTACATTTCTATTTTATTCTAGTCTAATAAAATATCCTATTTTAACGTTAAAATTCATATACCATTGTATTAATTTTCCGTGTCTATTGCGTTTGTTGTCTGTATGTTTGGTGTGAAAAATTTTGCCAAACGCGATTTAGGCAGTAAATTAATGAAATTATAAAAATAAGCTCGCTTACATGCGAACGCAATGGAGACGGCAAATTGACAAAATCGTAAACACAAAAGCACATGTTAAATTGGTAAAGACCTCTATAATAATTCCGTGGTATACAGCCTTTACCACGTAATTATTATCAAGGTCTCTACCGATGTTAAATCGTTAGAGCACATATTAAATTGGTAGAGACCTCTATAATAATTCCGTGGTATACAGTCTAATTATTGTAGAGGTCTTTACCGATTTAACAAGTGCTTTTGTGTTTACGATTTTGTCAATTTACCGTCTCCATTACGTTCGCATGTCAGGGAGCTTATTTTAACGATTTTATTAATTTACAGTCTATATCGCGTTTGCCTGTAGTGTCAAGTGTTTACCATTTAATTAGTTTATTATCTCTATCGTTAAGTGTGTCAGAAAACTAAGTTTTCATAATTTTATTAGATTAGTCTCTTTTTACCCGACTGCAGGAGGGTATTGTGTTTATCAGTCTATATATGTATGTATGTATGTTTGTTGCATTCTAGAGGCCAAACGCGTAGGCTGATTTTGATGATTCGCATGTCAATCGATTCGTCTAAACCTTGCGAGTGTCACTAAAGACATGACATTTATTAAAACCCACCATGGAAACCACCAGGCGCCAAATTGTCAAAATTTAAAAAAATATATTGATGAATAATATCATGTGGGGTATCGTTGAATAGGTATTTAAAAATAATTTTAGGTTTTTTATCATTTTTCTTTTTAAATAATAGTTTTAGATATATAACGATTTAAAGTTAATTTTCCTATTTATATTCACGTACTTTATACACACCTATATAGCTACCTACTTCAGTATTTGTTATTCGGTATTCATTTCATTAATCAGTATTTATCATCAGTTAGACAATATTTTCAACCGACGAAAAAATGGAGGTTATCAGTTTGACATGTATGTATGTAATATTGTTGGAATTGGATAACATTTGAGTAGGTATGATGATATATATAGGCGTCCAAGCACGTGTACTAAAATTGCGTAAGTGTATGTATATTTGTATGTTGGTCCAGGAATTTTTCGGGTAATAAAAGACATATCGAGATAATTATTTTTGATTTAAAATATAACAATTTAGAGAACTGTCTAAGTTTTATCAAAATCGGTTTTTTTTTATATCATAAGATAGCAAACAAGCAGATGGGTCTCCTGATGGAAAGATTCAACCATCGCCTATAGACACCAAAGATGTTAATGGTGCGTTGTTATCTTGTGGCGAGGTCTAATGCCACATGCATAAGTTTACCGGCTACCTTACCCTCCAAACCGGAACACGACAGTGACAAGCACTGACGCTGTTGCGGCAGGAATAGGTAAGGCGGTGGTACCAGACCCGGGCGAGACAATGCAGAACTCTACCACCTAGTAGCCACGATGATAGTGACTCGATAGCCAATTGGTCGCCTTTTACGACCTGCCTGGCAGAACGGCAGTTGGCCTATTCTTCAAAGGATGCCGGGACCAACACGAGGAAAACAAATACGTCGCCAAATATTCACCAAAATCAAATGAATATTTGGCGACGTATATTCGTGGCATCTCTAATGCTGCGGCCGCACTTGCGTCTATCGTCACAAAGCTTCGCTTGGCTATTTAATCAGTATTCAAACCAGAAATACAAACATACGTGCTTTTCAATCAAATACTTGTCCCTGCTTAGAATCAAACCCAAGTTACGATAGTAGCCGTTATATTATTGTAATCTGTCTCCAAGCCCTGTTGATTGGTAGTTAGGGTCGCTACTAAAGCAAAAACGGGGCGGTCAGGGCGTTAGTTAGTTGGTTTTATTAGGTACCTACCTATTTAATAGTGTGTTAATACTTTTACTTTACCTTTTTTTAACTTCCCACTAGGTAAATGAAAATTTTCAAAATTCGGAACGTCCTTGATTTCACCCCATTTTCTAAAATAGGGTATTTATCAGATCTCGAGTTTTGAAATCATAAGAAGATGCATAATTTTAAAAAGGTAGGTACAACAGAGGTAGGTATTTAATAGTTTAGGATATAAGTACATATTATGTATAACGATTTAAATTTGTTTAAAACCATTTTCCTACTTATAACAAGTACCTACTTTATACGTATACATTAATTAGTGTTTCATTATTCTGCGTTTACAACGGGGGGATTAATGCAAAATATAAATAAAAGAGGTGAATTGAATATAATATTATACAATGTAAAGGGAGCAATGAGAGTTATGAGGACAATAGAGTGACCAGTTCTTCGAAGGGACCAATTGGAAGACGGAGAATTGCCATAGGCTGTTTACCTACATAGAATTTGACGACAAAGCAATTAAAAACAATGTTCCTGGAGTAAAATCAGAAGAATCGAACCTAACCCGGCTCAAAGCATGCGCTGCTTTGAGCCGGGTTAGGTCTCTAGTGGAGCTAATAATAAATAGTTTAGACCACCATAAATTACTTAATAATCCCCACGATATTTATGAATGAAATGACAAGATTGCGTAATTTACCATTTTATAATTTTAATATCGAAGTTAATGAATCCAAACTAAAAAGTGTTAAATAAAAAAAATTATTGAAAGCAAAAATCCCGACTGCATTTAATCTTTAGAAAAGGTTCATTGCCTGAAATGAAAGCTAAAAGGAAAGAAACAAGCCCAGTAGTTTAGAATCATGTTAAGTAATAATGAATAACTTCACAATTGAAATAGTTTTATAATCGATGTAGGTACATACATATAAAACAATTCATGAATTTTAATTCATCACAGAACGATTAACAGTCGGGGCCCATTGTGAAAATTTGATAGCAAAAATTGAATTTGTATATCGATATTTATTGTGTCCTTTTTTGTGTTGTATAAGTCCTGCATATATCATGTAAATCCATAACTGGCCATAAGCCCAAGTTACGCTTTGTATGTAGGTACATATTTTGTATATATATGGGCGTGAAGATACTTTTTAACAAAATTTTACTCCAAATATCTGAGCTCAGCCGGTATCGCCTTGGACACACTTTATGTTTAACTGCCAAAACGACTGTTTAAATGGATACGCCTTTCAAGACAATTTCTTAGTTTGTCAGTGTAGTATGCATTTACACACAAAAATACAGAGTTATATTGCTTACCGATTACATAAAATTATTTCTAGGGTAAGTTTTAACTCTTTCAGTACATTTGGTAATATATAACATGGCTTATTTCTATTTTTTATTATTATATTTATTATTATATTATATTTTATTTCTATTTTTCCTAATATAATATAACCTACAAATGTATGACACTTTTGACAGTGATAGGAGCGTTTGCTCATATACGCGGCGACACGTTTCCTTTCCAATGGTGTGTTTATTAGTATTAATGTGGTCTGTGGCCAGAACCTATAGAAGAAATCTGACATTTCTTACACAATGGCGCCAATATTTAGAAAAAAAATGTCTTTGGAATATTTTCAAGTGTATATAAAGTGTGCTGGCAAGGTTTTAGCTTAGAATTCTAACTATCTAACTTGGATGTCTGAGCCTAGAAATTATTAGTATAACTTAACACACCCATTATTTGTGAATCATAATTTTGCTCTACTCTGACGGCGAGCTGGAAGAGATTGCTGCATCTCTAATTTCTTCCCCCATGCGCGACTTATTTCACTTTACATGGCCTAAGCTGGCTGATGGCAAGTTGTTAATGATGCGTTACATTGCGTGATTAATAAAACCCCACGTGTCTCTGAACTGCAAACCTGTGCCAACAACTGTCAACATATTATTACAAATAAAAAAACATAAATCAAATAACACTCAATTAACAATCTGTTGCCTCGTGTCCTGCCATGAAAAACAAATCAATATTGTATGGGATCATTACATCGTAGACAAATTTAAATTTCCTAACCTATTTTGAGGGATACAGAGTTGAAATTCAAAGAAATATATTTAACCTTTGACAGGTGATCCCCAGGCCAGTATAGTACTGGCTAGTAGGGTTGCCAACGTTTATTTTTGAAATAATATATAGATAGGAGCATAGAACAAAAAAAAATAACCATGCCATTGTGATTAAAATAATAAGTTTTGATTGCGTTACTTCATTATCATGTATATTATATATGTATATATTTCTGGCGATTTGGGAGCTTAGACAAAGTAATAGTATAAAAATTATAAACGATAGTTTTCTCCCGTGTTAGTCTGGGCTCTTTTGAAGAATAGACCAAATGCCGTAAAAGGCGACCGATTGTCTAAATACATGTCACTGCCATCGTGACTACTAAGTGGTAGAGTTCCGCAACATCTCAACCAGGTATTTGGTACCATCGCTTTGTCTATTCCTGCCGCAATATCGTCAGTGCTTGTCACTGTCGTATTCCGGTTTGGAGGGCAAGGTAGCACGCATTTGCATTTGGCATCGCCATCCCGTTACACGGATAGCACGCACCATTAACACCTTTGGTATCTATAGGCGATAGTTTATCTCTCCATGAGGCAAGCTATCAACTTGTTTGCTATCTTATGGCATAAACAAAGAAATCGGAAGTAGAAAAGAATAAAATGAATATTGTATTGGTAGGTTGACATAATTCGCGCCAGTCAGTCAGACGGAGTCAGTCGCCATCGTTATCGCAAAGTAGTAGAAAATTTTCTTATTTGTATCGAAACCATAAGTAACGGATTTTTAAACACATAATTTTACTGTCTAGATTTTGTGAAATTCATAAAATTACTATTAATAATAATAAATTATAAGACATCAAAATGTAGTATTCTGTATAGGTATATTATCAGCATACAGAATGAATATTTAAATCGTGTCTTTCAAAAGTAAAGTAGCTTGTTGCTTTCATGTTTCAGTTTGGAGACTGAGATAGCCGGTAAATTTGACACGCATATTCCCTTGTATTCCTGACAAACAAGCTGTACTGCACCGTTGGAATTTGCACGGCAACGCATGCACGGCAACCCCCATAACATCTTGGTACCTGTATGTGATGATCAGCTGGTTTGCTATCTTTGATATAAAAAAAGGAAAACAAAAAATAAAAGATATATGAAGATTGACAACCCTACCGACCAGCCGTTCCTAATTTCACGGTAGGTGACCCTAAGTATTGGTTTGTATTTTTCAGTTATTAATTTTTGCTTATAATGATTTCCGATGAAATTATATTGGGGTATTGTTAAATTAATAACGTGTCCGTCTGTTTGGAAAATCAATTAACATTATGGTGGAATTTGCGAGTACATTTACGTCGTGTATAAACAAAACTACATAATATACCATATACTTAAGTTTGGGCTGTGTCACTGGATAGCAAGCAATCATATATCACTACCATCGTGACTACTAAGTGGTAGAGTTCCGCAACATCTCAACCGGGTATTTGGTACCATCGCTTTGTCTATTCCTGCCGCAATAGCGTCAGTGCTTGTCACTGTCATATTCCGGTATGGAGGGTCATCCGGTTTAAGCCTCATCTTAGCATACCATCAGGCGAGATCGAGGTCAAGCGCTTACCTATCGATAATAAAAAAAAATCAAATATCTATCTTGATGGAAACAGACAACCATCGCCTTTAGGCACCAAACATTTTTCCCGTGGTGTTCCGAGCCCCATTCGATGTATGGTCATCTGACATTCTGCAAGGCATTTTGTGAAAGGGAAATGATTAGCTCTACGTGTCACTACTCACTACCATCGTGACTACTACGTGGTGGAGTTCCACAACGTCTCGCCCGGTTACATGCAACCACCGCGTTACCTTTTCCTACCGCAATCAGTTTTGGCAAACACGTGAAAAATTATTATTGTATCAGGGCTCGACCGAGTCAGGTAACACCGCCTTAACTATTCTTGCCGCAATAGCTAGTCGCTGTCGTGTTCCGGTTTGGGGGGTAAGGTAGCTGGTAAACTTATGCATGTGGCATTAGACCTCGCCACAAGATAGCAACGCACCATTAACATCTTTGGTGTCTATAGGCGATGGTTGACTCTTTCCATCAGGAGACCCATCTGCTTGTTTGCTATCTTATGATATAAAAAAAAATTAAAAAAAGGGCCGTAAAATTATTTTATTTCAATACAATTATTGTACATTTCGAAATTAGATTTAATTGTCGTCTGAAAGCTTTAATTTAAAAGAGAATCACTGAAGTAGTTTTATTTAAATGATAATCCAGCAATTCATTAATTTTTTAAATGCAATCTTTTCAGTCAAGTACCTATCTACATAGGCTTGAGATCTAACTAGTTTTTGGTAATTTGACTCAAACATTTCAATAATAATTATTTTTCATAGAAAATATTAATTTTATAAAGAAAATTGCTATCGTTCAAAATTATTGTATTTTTGCCAAGATTGTACGCTTAGGATGGCGGATTAAAAAATTTATGAGATTACTAGCTGTGCCCGCGACTTCGTTCGAGTGAAAAAAAATTCTAAAATAAAAACCCGCATAGTTCCCGTTCCCCTGGGATTTCCGGGATAAGAACTACCCTATGTCCCTTCTTGGGTCTCAAACTATATTTGTACCAAATTTTATCCAAATCGGTTCAGCGGTTTAGCCGTGAAAGCGTAACAGACAGACAGACAGACAGACAGACAGAGTTACTTTCGCATTTATAATATTAGTATGGATGGTATATCTACAATAATTATTGTACATCTGCTGACACTGGCCGCAATAGCATCAGTGCTTGTTTATCGGATCCACTTATGCACGTGGCATTGCCACCCTGCTTCACGAATAGCGACGCACCATTAACATCTTTGGTGTCTATTGGCGATGATTTATTTTTTCATCAGGAGAGACAATTGCTTGTTTACTATCTAATGATATAAAATAATAAGAAATTGCGTTCAAACGAGCTTTTACTGTGAAGTAATAACAAATGCCTACACTCACGATTCTTAACGTAAGTGAGATTATTTGTCCCTCATCATGACTTCTTGGTAGTAGAGTTCCGCAACGTCTCGCCCGGGTACGGCACCATAGCTTTACATATTCCTGCTGCAATAGTGTCAGTGCTTGTCACTGTCATGATCCGGTTTAGAGGGTAAGGTAACCGGTGAATTTATGCACGTGGCATTAATATACTGCCACGCACCATTCACACGCACCATTTACACAACGTGACAAGCTGAAGCTACCTTGACTTTTGAAGAGTATGATATGACAACGCACTTGACTCTAACTTCACAGACGTATCCCATAATCGAAAAATTGATATAAACTCGTAATACCTATTTTAAGATCTACCAAAGACATTCACACCTTAGCTTTCTAGTAAAAAGTTAGGCTTTAGATGGACGGACATGGCGATACTATAAGGGTTCCTTATAAACTACGGAACTCTAAAAAGTCTGTCGACTAAGGCCTTACCTGACTAGTTATATTTATGGGTAGTTGATATAGAACCAGAACCCTATCTGATTTGTTACAGGAAAAAATACGCAGTAGGCGGTTGACTTTACCTCCAACACCGAAAGATAAATTACCATAAGCAACGTTCATTTTACGGTACGGTTCTATAACTTTTCAACCAACTTCTTAAAAAGGAGGTCCTCCACCACTCTTTTGGTCCTCTCCACTCAGTCATTTATGAACCGATTTTGAAAATTATTCATTTTTTGAGAGGGCCTTTAATAGATACTTTTCGAATGGCCTCATTTAAAATTACTGAAGACCTGACGCTGGGTTCCAGAGATGTAACAAATGGAAAGCAGGTTGTTGCAATTTTGCTGCCTTTAAATTATCCTAAACTAACTGTGTCCGTGACTTCGTTCACGTAGAAAAATTTCTAAAATAGAATTAGGTAGCCTAGTTCCTCCTTATTGACATCGTTTAAAAGATAGACGAAGAAAAATAGTTATTTTGCAAATTTCCGCGAACTTTTAAGTATACCTTTGAGATGTCACTGAAAAGAAAAACATATAAAAGCGTTGTAAGAAATGGAACATACTCACCGTAGCTGT
Source organism: Apodemia mormo (assembly GCA_036924255.1). Classification (NCBI taxonomy): domain Eukaryota; kingdom Metazoa; phylum Arthropoda; class Insecta; order Lepidoptera; family Riodinidae; genus Apodemia; species Apodemia mormo. The sequence goes on along the minus strand of JAUPFN010000022.1, from coordinate 20,626,465 downwards.
AGGTCTGAAAAATAATGAAGACCCCAGCGGCACAGTTATCCACCCTCGTCCACCACACTTTATACCATGACAGCACCAAACACAAAAGCACACAATTTACGCACTCAACGCACGTTTCACTTCGCAACCGAAGCATCTTCAGGAGATACGAGCACTACTACTACACTCAATAAGAGCCGCAGTATTACTACTGCGGCTCTCGTTAAGTATATTAGTATTCGTTTTTTCAGTTCTACGCTAAGTTTGTCCCATTCCATACACCGCATTTATATTTTTTCCTATTCAGTGACATCGCAAAGGTGAACTTAAAAGTTCGCGGAAATTTGCATAATAACTAGGTAGTTTTCTTCGTCTGAACAATGGATTTCCGCAAAGTAACACCTGAATCTATAAAATAGTTTAAAATATAGACAGTCCCGAGGTTTCACCTCATAATTCCCGTTTCTATGGGATCTCCGGGATATAAACTTATGTCCCTTGTCGGGTTTCAAACTATCTTTGTAGGTTTATATACTAGCGACCTGCCGCGGTTTCACCCGCATAGCTTTTGTTTCCGTGGGAATATCGAAAAGGTTTATATACTATAACCTTCCTCAAAAATCAATCTATCTATTAAAAAACGGCATCAAAATCCGTTGCGTAGTTTTAAAGATTTAAGCATACATACAGACATAGGGACATAGGGAGAGACAGAGAAAGCGACTCTGTTTTTATACTATGTAGTGATTAGCAGGGATGTTGTCCGATTATTGCCCGTGATAAAATTTACTTAGGCTAACCTTGCGAAGTTTCACACGCAGCTTTTTTATATAAAAAAGTAATGTACACGTTCATACGTGTCTATCGTCAGCGGATGCGATTCGTGCGTGACTTATCCCAGTCGAATTACCGACCTATAGCGGCCATTTCACGAAACAATTACGATAATCGACTTCCAACTAGTGACACGTGATTATCATCATGCGAACTGTTCAGGGAAATGATATTCTCTATAAAACAGGGGTTGAGCCTTGAGAGCTACCATGACTACGTATTTGATCGGATCTGGATTCGATTCTCGACTCGGATAAGCATTTGAGTGATGTGTTAACCACTTACAGATCCTATAATATACTTTCAAGCTATTCTGTCATACCACTGGAAGCAAAATTAAGTAGGCCATTTTGGTAGGTCCCTAATTTCCAAACTTCCGTGGTGCAATAGCAATCAGGCTTAACCTGATTGTAAAAGTCTCATTTCTAGCATTTTTATGCTTTCCTTTCCCTTTTATGTATAACAGGATGTATTTTCCTATTCCTCCTCTGATTAATTTCGTTACGGGTTCCAAGACAGCTTAACTTTTCCCCAGGGCACCCTGAGCTCGCAACTCAGTGGTTATCAGGTTGGTTGCCGCTGTTGATTCTGGTTTACAGAAGTTGCAGTGGTGGTGGTTAAGAGGTGGGCGAATTGCCCTTTTAATAAACCACTTACAGATTCACCCAGAAATACATCTAGTTTAGATGTATTTCGTATGACGAATCAGTTAAAGCGGTTTTCATTTGTAGTTAACTAGCTGTGCCCGCGACTTCGTCCGCGAAAATGTCTAAAATAAAAACTCGCATAGTTCCGTTTCCGTGGGATTTCCGAGATAAAAACTATTTTATGTCCTTTCTCGGGTCTCAAACTATATCTGTGCCAAATTTCATCCAAATGAGTTCAGTGGTTTAGGCGTGAAGAAGAAAGAGACAGACAGAGTTACTTTCGTATTTATAATATTAGTGTGGATATATCTTTTTATTTTTGCCCCTGTTGGTCTAGGCAATATGAGGAATAGATCTTATTTCATTTTGCCTGACGGTACGTTTAAACCGAATGATTAGCTATATGTGTCATTAGTCACTACCATCGTATTACTAGGTGGTAGAGTTCCACATCGTCTAGCCCGGGTGTGTGGTACCACTGCTTTACCTATGCCTGTCGCAATAGTATCTATGTTTGTCATTGTCGTGTTCCGGTTTGGAGGGTAAGGTAGTACGTATGCAAGGGATATTAACATCTCGCATCACGCTATCTTTGGTGTCAAAACGCGATGGTTGTCTTCTTCCATTAGGAGAGCTTATTTGCTATTTTGTAGTATAAAAAAAATATTACCCGTGACTTTGTTTACGTGACCTAAAGATATTACTCCTTTGTGTTAAAACCTATAAAAAATATTTCATATTGCTCCTGGATGGAGCGTCATAATGGTTAAAGATTGAAATAGGTGTAGTAGTTATTGAGTTTCTTTATTACTAAGAAAATAAATATTAAACGCAGCAAAATAGCAGCAACCGATTTCTTATTTACTCCTGAACCCTGCATCAGATCTAAATCTAATTAAAATGGGACCAAACGGTGAGAAGGTACACCCTCTCAAACAAAAAAAATCAAAACCGGTTCATAAATGACAGTTTGATGATTACAAACATAAAAACATACAGGCAAAATTATAACCTCCTTTTGGGAAGTCGGTTAAAATACAAGGTTTCTCCCCTAAAAAGATAAATTCTTACTTTAAGATAAGAATGGCATTTATCAATATTAATGTTTATTTATCTAAAGTTCTAAACAATGCGAAAATTTGGATGTTTGGATAGATGGATGTTTGTTACTCAATCACGCAAAAACTGCTGGAAGGATTTGGATGAAATTTGGCACACAGGTAGATGATAACATAAAATAGCATACATGCTACTTTTCATCCCGGAGAATTTGTTGTTCCCGCGGATTCATCAAAAACTGTTTTAATGCACGCTGTATATTTCTGTGTATCGTGTAGTCGACTAACATCTATACATATAATAAAATCATAGGAAAGTCAAAACTGTACATTGAATATTTTTTAAAATGAATACTTAGGGCGTGATCTACAATCGATATCGAAGTCAGAAACATAGTTTTTAGAATTTTTGACTGTTTGTCCGGGAATATATGTCCGGGGTAAACTCAAAAAGTACTACATAGATTTACTTCAAATTTTGCATGAATATTACTAAAATGTCGGGTCAACATATAGGCTACATATTATAGCGCTATCACCTACGGGGGAGGAGCTGTGCGGAGTAAACTTAGTCCGCGCGGACGAAGTGGCGGGCAACAGCTAGCCCATATTACAAGCAAATAACTTCCTTACTTTAGGTTATATCAATTCGTATAATTCTATACGATCCTAATGATCCAGTCACAACCTTCACTTCACAATTTACACGCACACGCCAAAGTCCGCCGGCGGCGCCTCGGCCCACTGTTTCTCGAGACGCCTGTTTGTTAAAGATGAACACACACTTATCCGAGCCGAACGCGTCGAACGAAACGAATTTTAGAATTCTATATCCCCGTGTTGGTCTCGGGCTCCTTTGAAAAATAGGCCAACTGCTGCCGGGCAGGTCGTAAAAGGCGACTGAGTGGTTATTAGCGTCACTACCATCGTGACTACTAGGTGGTAGAGTTCTGCATCGGCTCGACCGGGTCTGGTACCACCGCCTTACCTATTCCTGCCGCAATAGCGGTCACTGTCGTGTTGCAGTTTGGAGGGTAAAGTAACCGGTAAACTTATGCATGTGGCATTAGACCTCGCCACAAGATAGCAACGCACTATTAACATCTTTGGTGTCTATAGGCGATGGTTGACTCTTTCCATCAGGAGACCCATCTGCTTGTTTGCTATCTTATGATAAAAAAAAAATGAAATCTCATGAATTCGATGTCTATTCGACGCGTGCAAGTATGCGAGGTTTCATGAGATTTCAATTGAACGCACACTTATCCGAGCCGAACGAGTCGAACGAAACGAAATTTAGAATTCTGTTTATGAAATCTCATAAAACCTCACACACTTGCCCGCGTCGAATAGACGTCGAATTCATGATATTTCGAATACACAGAATTCTAAAATTCGTTTCGTTCGACGCGTTCGGCTCGGATAAGTGTGTGTTCACCTTTCATATACAGAATTCTAAAATTTATTTCGTTCGAATCGTTCGACGCGTTCGGTTTGGATAAGCGTGCGTTCACCGAATGAGTCCTGATGCAACTTACGCTCCCACTTAACGTCAAGATACTATCCTACGCCGAGGTTCGGTCTCACAGGAGATAGCCTTAGAAGTTGAATTTATCTAATAGAAATTTCATTTTTATTCTTCGTATTATTAAAATATCTATAAAAATGGAGCAATTTTCATAAATCGCATTTTTTAATTTACGACAACTTACGTAGAACCCGTCAATTTGTTGTTATAGCGGCAACGTAAATACATAGTATGCAAATTTCAGTTTTCTAGCTATCACGTTTTATGAGATACAGCCTGATGACAGACAGATAGACGGACAGACAGACACCGGCGACTTAGTTATAGGGTCACGTTTTGCCTTTTAGGTACGGAACTCTAAAAACGGCCGGATTGAGAAATTCTTTTCGGGAAGTCGGTTGAAAAGCGTAGCCACTGCGCGATGTATTAACGACTAACGAGTCTATTTGCCAGTTTGAAAATCGCTGTTTCTATGCGCCTGTGACGTGCGCGGGGGTCCGTACTAGGCATAATTATTGGAAAATAACGTCAAAAGCGGCCTTAGATCAGAAAGTGATAATTACAAAAAATATTTTACATGTATTATGCACTACGTACATATATATTATTATGATCAAATGTAATATTCTGTTTTTTTAACTTAGGGGGCGTCCATAAATTACGTGAGGTGTTTTTTTTTATTTTCTGTCCCTCCCTCCCCCCTTGGTGAGATGTCGTGAGATTTTATTCAACCCTCTCCCCCTACCCCCAATCTCTTGTGAGGTTTTTCAAAATTTGTGTTTCTTTAATATGTAAACGCGTTGGATTTTTATTATAAAAAGAAAAAAAAATTGCTTCGTGATTTTATTTACGACTAGTTAAGACTAGTTATCAATATTGCTGAGTTATTTCATAAAAAATTAACAATAGAATACTTAAATCGTAATTACTGTGATTAAAAAAAGAATGTCTACTCCTCTGACAGTGGCGCGAAAACAAAGGACGGGCTACACTGTACCGTAAATTCAGATTAAGTTGAACTATTTGGTATAAAACAAATATGATGGTTTGGCAGTCAGTAGTAATGTATAGCGTCGAAGTATGAATGAAATTATTTTCTTTCGCACGAATTAGTGAATAATCTTAATCGTATTACGATTACGCTTAAGATTAAATCTTAAGCATGTGCAATCTGGATAATGGACCAAAATAGTATATTTTTTTCTGTTTCAATCAGAAAAAAAATTGCGTGATATTTGCCGAGACCCCCCCTCTCCCCAACGTAAGATTAGATGAGATTTGACTCGACCCCCTCTCCCCCTTAAACATCTCACGTAATTTGTGGACGCCCCCTTATCTTGAAATGTTCATAGAATGTAAATGTTCATTGAAGAGTACAATGATTATAGAAATATATTTATCTGATCAAATGATCTGTTTTTCGCAAAACTAATTGTATTATATACTAACATTATTTAGCAAAAAGTGCACTTATGGTCTGACCAATGGCCACAGGATTAAAGTACCTACCAATTTTTTTACATATTTGGTAACAAAATCGAGTACTGAATATCCTCCTGTAGACGTGAATTCTTCTACCAGTCCTGTATATTTCTTGTATATTATCTAATTGCTTTTGCTCTGAATGTCCACTATCCTGCCGTTTTTCATCCGGCTTCTGCGACGTGCCCGGATGTATTTAAAAACAAATAATGTGTTCTAGTTTTATATTTAGCGCGTAGACACTACTCATTGTCAGCGCAAATAGTTATTTTTAATGTTACCTTAGCAGGAGGTGTTAGGAGTACTGTCACAGACTAAATTACTATAAACATATAAATAGTTCGACGATTTAAAGGTATAAGTGACATTTCTACCCATAACTATAAATTAAAAACCCCGCGACGCTTTCCTTTATCGTAACACCGTCATTCTGCCACATGTGCGTCATTGAGTTTTCTACGAGACTTCTTCGTTGGTCACAATCTATGTCTAAATTATCTTTCCATACGCAGCATTACATATCAAAGGCTTCCCGTTAGCATCTTTCTTTCTATGTAAGTATCCAAGTTCCAATTTTCATTGATTTAGATATTATGTCTATTGAAATTCCGTGATTGTTAGGTAAATATAATATACCTACTAGCTGCAGCGTGCAGCCCGCTGCATTAAAAATGTTTTTAGTGAATCCCGCGGGATTATCTAACTTTTCCGGGTTAAAAAATAGTCTATGTGTTACTCTGGATCTTCAGCTACCTACATACCAAATTTCATGGTAATCGGTTCAGTAGTATTTGCGTGAAAGAGTAACAAACATCCATACATACATACTCACAAACTTTCGCATTTATAATATTAGTACGATAAGGCACGTGTACATTTTTTTCAAACTTATTAATAAGATCGATAATCAGTAAATCAAAAACCGGTTTTATTTTAAAATATAAGTGTATAATGTCATACAAGGCTTTAAATATTGGTTTTATTAATAAACATGTTTAATTATGTGCGTGAGTTAAAGCTCATTCATTATCACGTATTGCTGTGTCATAGTTTATACGATGGAATAAGCGCTAATCTCTACGCATTCACAAGTAGGTTTATTAGCAGCACTATACAATTATGCGTGCTTTTATATCGATATACATATATATGTATATGAGTGTAATTAAATAAAGTTGCATGTGTATTATCCATATTCTATACCAATACTATAGATGCGAAAGTCTGTCTGTTTGTTACGCTTTCTCGGCTAGAGCGCTATACGGATTTTGATGAAATTTGGCTTGAAGATATTTAAAAGCCCGGAGTCAAACATAGTTTTGTTTTTTTTTATCAAAAATCAACCCGTAAAAGACTGAAATAGGCGATGAAAATTTGTTTGTTAGATTAAAATAATATTTTTACTTGCGAACGAAGCTACGCTCGTTAACTAGTTTGCTATATTTATTTTAAAAACAGTTTTCTACGTGCCAGTACTTTTGAACGTTATTTGCATATGACCTCAGCTTTGTAAAACTAATTAGAGTTTACAGTAGGTATAATAAGTACAGTGTACGATCTACAGTCTTGCCACTAACAAAAACTGTTTGGACTTGATGTTTAAAAAGCATTTTTTGGACACCATCCACGCATACAACATTAAACTTAATTAAACTTGAAGCTTTGCTTTGGAAAAATAAACGGTTTTAGATGTTTTTATTTCACTTCACGTCGTTTTTTTGAAGTAGCGTTTTATAGCTGCATTTTTAAAAGGACAAGAGGTCCATCTGATAGGCAATCACGCAGTTTATTAGGTGGCAGAGTTCTATAACATCCTCATCCTGGCCGAGTTTAGTATGGTCTTATTTTTATAAAAAAATATTGGATAAAAAGTTGACCACCACGTTGGTCGAGTGGTTAGCGACCCTGACTACGCGATCGACAGGGCTCGTGTTCGATCCCCGACGGGGACAAGCATTTGTGTGATGAGCATCAATGTTTGTATTTCCGGGTTTAGGTGTTTATTAAATACTAGCTGTTACCCGCGACTTCGTCCGCGCGGACTTCGTTTACTCCGCACAGCTCCTCCCCCGTAGGTGATAGCGTGATAATATATGTTGACCCGACCTGTTAGTAATATTCATGCAAAATTTGAAGTATATCCATGCAGTACTCTTTGAGTTTACCCCGGACATACATTGACTTTCCTACGATTTTATTATATGTATGGATATAAACACCCATAACACAAGCAAATAATTTACTTACTTTGGGATTAGATCAGTAAGTGTAGTGTGTCCCAAAAAAAAGTTAATTTTATATACCCCCATGTTGTTCTTGGCTCCCGTAGAATAATATACCATCTGCCGCTTTGCCAGCCAATTCGTAAAAGGTGAACTTGGCTATATGTGTCACTAATATTGTACTAAACTTTACTACTAGTTGGTAAAGTCGTGCAACGTATTGCTCAGATCTTGGTGCCACCGCCTTACCTGTTCCTGCCGCAATAGCGTTAAGATTGTCATTGGCGGGTTGGAGGGTAAGGTAGCCGCTAGGCTTATGCATGTATTAGTGCCATCCTGACACTATTAACATTTTTGATGTCTATAAGGGATGGTTTCTCTTTCCATTCTTGTTGCTTTTCTGCTTTGTTGTTCTGCTTGTTTGCTATCTTATGATGTATAAAAAACACGTTAATATTAACGTAACTATTTAAGGTAATAGTGTTCACACTATAATATATATACTAAGATACCAAGGATGTTAATTGTGTTTTGCTATCTTGAAGCGAAGTCTAACGCCACATGCATAAGTTTACCGGCTACCGTACCCTCCAAACCGGAACATGGCATTGACAAACACTGACGCCATTGCGGCAGGAATAGGTAAGGCGGTGGTACCAGATCCGGGCGAGACAATGTAGAACTCTACCACCTAGAAACCGCCGAGAGATAGTCGGTAACTTATATTAATTAAGATTAAAAACTATCTTTCTTTCAAGTTAGACCAAACAATAGATCTACACAATTTGATTGAAATCAGTTCAATAGTTTAGGAATCCATAGATGACAAACAACGTGACACGACCGCTTCATTCTCCAATTAGTTAGCGAACCTCAATACGAATTGACGGGGCTCGGGTTGATTCCCGACAGAGACAAGCATTTGTGTGATTTAATAAGCGAAACCGGTTGGATGTGAATAGTAGAAAATTAAAAATATCCGTGAACTGGAAGTACAAACTGGAGTTTATTTGTAATACATAATTTAAAATGCAGTTTCACCAAGTGCCGACGATGGAAACTATCCAATTTATTTGTGTGATGAGCATAGATGTTAGTCATTGATATAAAAAACCCTAGATGCACAGCCCCGAACAAAACTGACACTCGAAAGTGTCCCTAATTTCATTTAAGTAGTTATAGATATGGCAAAAGCATATGTCTTTGCATATCCAACCTTAAGTGCAAGATTTATAGTTGTTTTTACAAAGCAACGTACGATAAGAAATAAAATTGACAGTGTCGCGACCGACGCGATTCTATTTGAAATGAGCTCATTTTTGGAGGACGTTTTTGACACACTGATTGTGTATCTTGGGTTTTTATATCAATGATGTTAGTATTTCTGGGTTTGGGTGTTTGTTATGTATGTAACGGTATTTATCTATGCATTTCTATGTATTTGAATCGTTGACCCATAACACGAGCAAATAATTTATCTAACCCCAAAGTAAGTAATATAATTTGTCTAGCATTATCTATACATATAAAAATCAATGCCACTTTTCGTTGTAATTTTATAACTCAAGAACGGGCTCACCTATCCAAACCAAATGTTTAGGATTTGTTCGGAGTAGTAGATGTTTGTAGATGTAATGTAAGTAGATGGTTTATGTGAAGTTTGCACAAAATCGGTAGAGCGGTTCTTCATTTATCACAGTTTTTGTAACAAATGAATTCAATAAATGGCGATACGTAGCGAAGCACGTAACGGACTGCTAGTTATCTATATATTAATATCTATATATTAATACGTGAAGGATAAACTTTGGATCCTTTTTTAAGACAATTGCGTGAACAGTAGAGTATGAAATTTGGCACAATTAAAGTTTACATTGCAGATGACTGCAGAAACCTAATATTTTTAAATAAAATGCATTAGAAATACATTAAATTAATAAAAATAAGAATTACACACACTATATTCATGTGACTTACACGATAATATTACACACATGCAGGATTTAATATATAAAAATGCTATTTTCTTTACGACTAAAGTCAGACTTAAAAGTGATTTTATTGGTTAGTCAATGCTCGAATGTCGGCCAAAGGCGATCTCAAGTTATTATTATTATATTATATTAAGATGTATTCAACAAGTTTAGTGCAAGCAGGACTGTAGAAATTGCAGTCAGGGCTACGGAACTCTTTAAAATAGTTTCCTTCTTTCTTCTTTTTCAATCGCTAAAAATCCTGTGTATAGCTTATAAATGGTCCTGGTATTGAACAAAGGCTCTCCCATATTAAAGATTTTATTAAACCATTTTACAAGAATTTTACTTTATTGTACAAAATTACACGACTAACCAACCATTTTAAGCGAATTAAAGAGATTTTACAACATGTTCTTCACATTTCAAACACAATGGGTTGTAAAACGCGTGTCTCATGGTTCTACAGAGCCGAGCTTTTAAGGGTGTTTACAAACGTGCGACGAAATAGTTTTTATCGAGTCGAGCGGTATGTTATTTGAACACTAGCTGCACTGTACAGCCCGTTGTATTATAAAAAAGTTTTTGGGAAATCTCGTTGGAACAACCACCGTGTTGGTCCCGGGCTCTTTTGAAGACTAGACCAACTGCCGTTCTGCTAGGCAATTTTTAAAAGGCGATCAATCCGCTATACGTATCATTACGTTCAAGAGTTTAGCCGTGAAAGCATCACAGATAGACAGACAGACTTGCGCCCTTATTATAAAAAGGGCGCAAGTCTGTCTGTCTGTCTGTGACGCTTTTACGGCTGTTTGCTGTGCAAGTTTTGATATTTTATCCAATGAATAAAATATCAAAACTTGTCATATACATTTTTGCACGTTTTCTACAATTCTCAGTAAAAAAATCACACTCGTCTGTATCCAGACTTACACAGAAGCAAGTAAGTATTAGCTGTTTCTTCAGCTAATACCTTTTTAAAAAATATATAAAACGGTTGACCCTATAAGCCATCGCGGAATCTTCCCGCTAAATTAAGGTATCTTAAGTCCCACAGAAAAAATATGTAAATGGTTGACCCAGCAGGCCATCCCTGAAACTTCCCCCTAAATTAAAGCTTTTAAGCCCAAAAGAGTAATAACTATAAGCATAGATTTTTTTCAGTTCAAACTTTTATCAAAATCGGATTATCCGTTTGGGAGACATCGTTGACGAAAATTTTGAAAAAAAGTGTTTTTTTCGACAAAACTTTTTTATTCAATCATTTTTCGACCTTGTACAGAATTTTAGTATTTACTTAAAAAATACGTCAAATGCAGTTTCAAAAACCAAAATTAAATCAAGTTTTCAAAAGTTTTATATATATATATATATATATATATATATATATATATATATATATATATATATATATATATATATATATATATATATATATATTTATTCAGATAAATTAATTGTGCATTAGACTGCAATTAGATGAGCATAAATGTTTGTATTTCCGGGTTTGGGTATTTATTAAATATATGCCAGTATTTATATATGTATTTCTATGTATTAGTATCGTTGACCCATTACACAAGCAAATTAATTTGCTTACTTTGGGGCTAGATCAGTAAGTGTAATCTAATTTGTTCCGTGAATATTTATTATTATTATTATTATTAAAAAATATATGGGGAATAGCTTATGCCCATGCCACACTTTCACATTTATAATATTGTTATGGATACCTATTCGGCTCAGATCTTGAGGTCCCGGGTTGGACAAAAGTGTTATTGAGGTTTATTTCGAGGTTTTTCTCGAAAATTTAAATCTCAGTAGCAGCTCGGAGTCTGGCGGGTGATACGTACTACTCCCATGCCTCGGATGAGCATATAAATCCGTCGATCCCGGGTATCGCTAGAAATAGTTGATAATCATCGCTTCTGTGGTCTAATCGTCTGGAGTTGGTGTTGATCGCATGAGGTCCCAGGTTCAATTCCCGGGTCGAGCAATTCAAAGATGTGTTTTTTAGAATTCCGTACCTAAAAGGTAAAACGGAGTCCTATTATTAAACTTCCGCTGTCTGTCTGTCCGTCTGTCTGTCTGTCACCAGGCTGTTTTTTTATATCATAAGATAGCAAATTTTTTGTATCATTACATAGCAAATACTCGTAACCAGATGGCTCTCCTGATGGAAAGAGTCAACCATCGCCAATAGCATAGACATCAAAAGTGTAAATGATGCGTTACTATCTTGTGGCGAGGTCTAAAGCCACATGCATAAGTTTACCGGCTACCTTACCCTCCAAACCGGAACACGACAGTGACAAGCACTGACGCTATTGCGGCAGGAATAGGTAACGCGGTGGTACCAGACTCGTATAGTCAATGAGTCACCTTTTACGACCTACCTGGTAAAACAGCAGTTGACCTATTATTGAAAGGAGCCCGAGAACAACACGGGGAAGAGCCGTGTTGGTATCTCATAAACCGTGACAGCTAGAAAGCTGAAATTTTCACAAATTATGTGTCCATTGCCGCTATAACAACAAATACAAAAAACAAAAAAAAATGAAAATAATATGAGGGTCTCCATACAATAAACGCGATTTTTTCGTTTTTTTTTGCTATGATGGTACGGAACCCTTTGCCTCCTCTACGGGGATGCAGGCGTAAAGATACATTTTTAGTTTATTATCATTATTACTAATCTATATATATAAAAATCAATCCCTATTTTGTAACGAGAAGGTTCTTATAAAAGAAAATATTAAGAAAATTGCGCGGAAAAATAGAAAATTTAAGAATACTTAAACACTATATAAAGTTTAATGCCATTCTGGCTGCGTGGAAGGACAATCCCGTATGGCGTAGACTTATATAAATTACGTTTTTTTTTTAAATTGTTTTTTAATTGTTTGTCCGCTATGGATTCCTAATATGAATGGCAAAACAACGTTTGCCGGGTCAGCTAGTTCAATATAAAATGCGACGATGGAGAACACGACTCAACTCGTCAACCAACAAACCATGACGACGACAACCGTCGAATCATGGTGAACTGGAAAATCTAGTGACGTTCGGTTTACTCTGCTTACCCCATAAGGGAACCGGGCGTGATGATACTACTACGTAATTTCTATAAAGATTCGTTTAAAGTATTTGTAAAAAAGTTAAATTTTCTCTTATCGTTATTTTTAAAAGTGACTAATAATAATAAACATAAACCTAAATATGTCATCATAATTATTAATTATACCGGTTGACTGTTAAAACATTGTACATATGAAACTATAATTTGTGGTCCTAAGTAAAAAATAAAATGTAGTAAAATGAAAATATTGCTTAACAATATAGTAAACTTTAACGAAATTTGTGTAGTATTTTTTTAAAAGTATGGTCACTGCATGTTTTACTAACAAGTCTAGTCGCGAGTTTGGTAAGTTGCTGTTTGTAAACAATGAACTTCTATGCTCGGGAATTCGTACAAAACATTTTTATTGGATAGTTAAGTCAAAATTTAAGTACTTAATTTTTACATATTCCGCATGATCAAGTACTGAACACTCTCCTTTAGTTTTGAAGACCTACAAATAAATATTTTTGAAGTGAAAACTTCTTTAGGCGCGTTGAGCGTTTTGGTAGAGGGTAAAATCCTCGGTTCGCGTCACCGACATGCTAATGATAATAGTATATCTATAGCTATGTTTTGCATATAGTTTTAATTACTTTCAACTTAATAGTTCCGTTTTCACTTCTATCGGCAGTCCCACGACTGCTACTGTTTTTTTTGTAAGTCTCTGTTTAGTGTGTACAATTTTCTACCAGTCAACCTATATCTGTATATAGTTATAAAGTGGAATTTCTGTTATCGTTTTCTATAACTGATAATAATATACATATTTATTCTTAGACTTCATCATAATTAAATATGTCAAACAAAATCGACATGTACAAGGATAGTTATGAAATTTAATAGATGTTATCTATTATATTATATAGTATATTATGTCAAATATTCGACATGTACTAGGATAGTCATAAAATTAAGCTTCTGTTATCGTTGTCTTAGACCGATAATAATAAACATATACCTGACTTCATCATAATTGAATATGTCAAACAAAATCAACATCTATCAGGATAGTTACGAAATTTAATAGATGTTATCATTATTTATGACGGATAATAATGAATATATTATGTATAACATATTTTATCGTAATTGTACGGTATGTTAAATAATCGACATGTACAAGGATAGTTACAAAGTTGAATGTACGCTATCGTTATTACTCACTGATAATAATAAAAATATATCTAATTTTAATTAAAACTAATTCAACATATTCAAGGATCTTTTTAAATAGAATGTCTGTTATCGTTATTTATGACTGAATATAATAAACATATGCCTAATTTAATCACAATTATATAAATATCATCATATCCTATAAAAATCGGCATGAACTAGAATAGTTATAAAGTTGGATGTCTATTATTTTTATTTATGACTGATGGTAATAAACATATCTATTATTTCATCACGATTATAAATGTGAAAGAAAATCGGCATGTACTAGGATAGTTATAAAGTTGAATGTCTGGTATCGTTATTTAAGACTGATGATAATAAACATATGATATACTTTATATTTTCATTAAAATTGAAAATATGAAAGAAAATCGGCATGTACTAGAATAATTATAAAGTAGAATACATATCAGCTGGTAGGTATCGTTATTTATGACTGATGATAATAAACGTAATATACCTACCTTATTTCATCATAATTATAAATGTGAAACAAAATCGGCGTTTCCTAGGACAGTTATAAAGTTAAATGTATGGTACCTATCGTAATTTATGACTTATAATAATAAACATAATATACGTTGATAAATGTGAAAGAAAATCGGCATATACTAGGATAGTTATAAAGTTGAATATCTATCTGGTTTCGTTATTTATGACATACTAAATACTAATCAACATACATATACAATTGTACCTATGCATAAATCATAATTTAATTTTTACAAAAGCAAGCTACTAGGTACTTACCTACTTCTTTTTTTAAAAAACATCTAAATAATGCCTGATAATCATGACACAATTAAAGTTTAGACTTTAGAATACTTTTCTCTCTTTTTTTCTCGACGGAAGTAGAGATATAGCTATTTCACGATAATTACTAAAAATCCATTCTAATGCTTTTATCTCGTTCCTATTGAACTTACGTAATTACTTATCTCCAAACCGGGTAACAGCTGATAGCTACGTAACATTCTATTAATACACAGCAAAGATGTCAGTAAGATACATTTATCACCCCTATAAGAAGTACACCTGTATCCCGAGACAAACAAAAAGTGTCCTTGAGGCTATTGTACATTCAAGGGTTTGCGCGCCAAGTGGCTGCCAAAATCGGCGCATACGCAGCGATGCGCGGGAAACATTTAGCGCGAAGCGTCAGTCGATACTCGTAAGTCGCTCGTCCCAGACGGACGCTTCGGAAGTTCGAATAAACGCGCGCACGCTTCGAAATTGTAGGTTAGAATTGGCGCGATTTTGCTTGCCAGGTGTTTAATATCGCCCCCGCTTTAATATTCCATCCCTCTCTCACAAGCAGACAGCTGTTTTCTCTCGGGAGATCATTAGTCAGATGTTTTAAACGCTCACCTGACTTCAACATGGCAAGCGGACGAACTCCAAAACAGCGAAGGTTTGATGTTTCTTCAGCCTTGAGAAACTCGAATACACCTAGACGAAGACGAGGAAGCTGCAAGTGTCTCTTTGGTGCACCTGATCGGGAAGAAACACAGCGTCTTATGGCTGAACAGTACTCCAGGGAGAGGAAACGATTTATAAGGCGATTTAACTTTGACATTGAAACCGAGAGTCCGTATAAGCCATCGAAAATTGATTCTCCAGTGAAATTTTGTGATGAAAACAAAGAAAATAGTCCAAGGACTGGTGCAGAGGCTTTGGCGTGTGTGGAGAACACTGAATTAAGGATGTTGGGGTCTCCTTCAAGACGTAGTAACGGCGGCTCGCCTAGAACACCTACACGGACTCCTAGAACACCTAGGACACCTCGTGCGTCTAGGACACCGCGAACGCCGAGAACTCCCGCCTCTAGACGACAGCTGCAAATGACAGGTTAGTATAATAAATACGACATTGAAATCAGATTTAAAACAATATTAGTATCATTGATTTAAAACAAGTAACAACACATTTGAATCCAACCCTTTTACTTGCAATCGTTCAAAAATAAGTATTTAATTAATTTTGTGCTTTTGGTTATGTTCAGATTTTTTTTTGTTTCTGAACATAATCAAAAGCACAACCAGTTGCTACATTTCTTTTAAAATATATTAGGTACTTTATATAAATAACTTGTGTGATATTTATTTAAATAATTTCTTGTACTTTAATTCAATTGTCAGCGGCAAAATCATAAATATTCTTGATATATATAATGATATTGAAAATTACATTGAAGGTTGTAATTAGTTAGCAATAATAAACACGGTTGTTGCTAAATAAAATAAAATAGCTATTAGGTTAATATTTTATTATATTAAACTTGTTAAATTACCACCACTTCAAACTTGTTTAATAACAGGAGATTAACACGTTTGTTAACTAACTAGGTATCGCCCGTTGGTCGAAATTCGACTTATGGTATATGTGTACATAGTAGTGGTACTAGTAGTAGTAGTAATGTAGTTTATTGTTATTAATTTAATGTAAAAAGCCTACTATTTAAAAAAATGCTTATTATTTAATAATATTGGTTTCTGCTCAGTCCTCCGCAATTTAAATATTACCTGTGCCTTTCATATATCTTCGTTCGCACGATTGTCGCAAAAAGAGGTACAAAATTTTTTACATCGTGTGTTAAGGTGTAAAGAGAACCCTGTCCGATCAGAAAGAGGTATACAGGTAGGTCAATAACATTATCAAAAAAAAATATTTATATTAAAATAAGAAATATATCGTAGTTTAAAGTGTTTCACTTTAGTACTAAAATTGAACAACGTCCACTTAAATCAAGCAAATATTTTGAAAATGTATGTATCAATATACAGAAAATAATGACAAGTATATTTGTATTAAGCTACCAAATAATGCCTTAGACGATCGGACAGGGTTTTCCTTACACACCGTATAGATTTTATATGAATTAAAAATACTTAAAACATTTCCATGGAACGTTTAGACCTTTAGAAAGACGTTTTGCTTGGCCCTTGGCTAATCTAGAAATGTTGTTTAAAATAATGTGTTTATTATTATTTATTTTTTACTAGCTAACCCGGCAAACTTTGTTCTGCCTTTTTAACTACTCTTTTTTTTATATTTTCTCACATTTTAAACCTTCCCTGGACTTCAATAATTAATTCAAAACCAAAATCAGCCAAATCGGTTCAGCCGTTCTCGAGTTTTAGCGAGAGTAACGAACAGCAATTGATTTTTATATATAAGATATAACTATATAGATATCATAAAATATCAAACGAGCAGGATGGGTCTCCCGATGAAAAGAGTCACCCATCACCTATAGGTGCCAAAATGCACAATTTACAACATTTTTATTCTTAATCGTTTGTTTAATCAAAATGTTTACAGGTATTTTACCATTTACTAAAACTAGGTACCTACTAAATTTTTATTATATTTAGAATTTTAAGGTGAATTGAACAAACTTGTATTTCTTTTTCTATTAACATTTAACCTTATCGGCTAAGAATTCTTTAATATCATAGTATGTTTTATTTAATAGTAAATCAAACATCTTTTTGCAAAATTTATTTCTTTTTATAATATTAGTGTCGCAGTCAATTTGTGTATTTCGTCGTTAAACAAACAGCGTCATCTATACATATAATAAAATCGTAGGAAAGTCAAAACTGTACACTGAATATTTTTTTAAAAGAATACTTGGGCTGCGATCTACAATCGATATCGAAGTCAAAAATATAGTTTTTAGAATTTTTGTCTGTTTATCTGTTTGTCTGTTTGTCTATATGTATGTCCCGGCTAAACTCAAAAAGTACTGTATGGATTTATTTCAAATTTTGCATGAATATTACTAACAGGTCGGGTCAACTATAGGCTACATACTATCACGCTATCACCTAGAGACCAGGTGCTGTGCGGAGTAAACGAAGTCCGCGTGGACGAAGTCGCTGGCAACAGCTAGTAATTTTATAAACGTAAACGTTCAATACAAATTGCCTAAGGCAAATTGTTGATGACATAAAATGCTTTAATGTCAACTAAAAACACTGATGTCGCCAACGGTCGTCGGGCTTCTTCGTGAAGTATTAGGTATAAGTGGAGCTAGCACTCGTATTAATCGATTGAAACAAATAGTTACGTTATATCTCTGTCTATGAGGTCTTACCATCTCTTTTAATAAAGCTGTGTTAGAAAAAGAGGGTTAGACCTCAGAAGATGACAGCAGTATTTAAAATTTGGCTTCAAGTAGGTAAAAGAAGCCCGTGAAGCTCTGTTTATCTGTAGGCAACACTTCCTCCAGATAAAACAGAGCTTCATGGGCTTCTTCTACCTAAACACAACCTAACAGACTTAAATATTTTAGCCGTATAGGGTTCTAGTTCTAAATAAATTACCCATTTACATGAAAAGTAATTTAAACAATTTATTATTTAAATTATTTATTATGTAAATATTATATAAAAAGTAATTTAAACAAACACTTTATAAACGACGTTAAATGTTGGGCATATTATAATACTAGCTGTTGTCTGCGACTTCGTCCGCGCGGACTTCGTTTACTCCGCACTGCTTCTCCCCCGTAGGTAATAGCGTGATAATATGTAGCCTATATGTTGACCCGACCTATTAGTAATATTCATGCAAAATTTGAAGTAAATCCGTGCAGTAATTTTTGAGTTTACTCCGGACATACATACAGACAAACAGACATACAGACAAACACAAAAATTCTAAAAACTATATTTTTGGCTTCGATATCGATTACAAATCACACCCCAAATATTTAAAAAAAAAATTCAATTTTGACTTTCCTATGATTTTATTATAGGTATGTATAGATAAAGACGACATTTTACATTCGGTATAAAGCATTTCCTAAAACGCATCTAACTTTGTAATCTCACGACACCTTGTATACGGACGAATTATAAAATTTGCCTGCGACATACATAAACCGCCCATTTACACATACATAAACAAACCTACTTATTTTTGATGTAAGAATTGCCGTCACGACCGGAACGTTAACGTTAAGAGAATTAAGAAAACATGACATGTTTTCATAATTTTTCGATAAACCATCTTACATGCTGTATATTATGTTACAAATGTTCCCAATATCTATGAGAATATTTTAATATCAATAAAATCGATATCTATAAAATAGATGACGTTAAAATCGATCATTATTGTCGATTTTCAAATCTGCGCAGACCTAGATTACCTACCTACATAGTTATCTGTCGTAGTAATCACGTTACATTTTACGATTTTTAGTTAACTTGTATAAAGCCTGAGCCTGGTCATGGGATCAGATAAATCAGCTTACAGTTTGTATTTAATCTTATATTTACATACTGTATATTTTGTTGTAAATTACCCCAATATCAATGAGAATATTTTACTACCAATAAAATCAATATCTATAAAATAGATAACATTAAAATCGATTATTATCGTCGATTTTCAACTCTGCGCAGCCCTAGATTACATTGTTATCTGTCATAGTAATCACGTTATAATTTTAAACGAATTTTAGTTAACTTATATAAAGCCTGAGTCTGATCATGGGATCAGATAAATCAGCTTATTTTTTAATACTTTTAAGTTTATATAAAACACTTGGTACTTTATATTGTAGTAAAAAGTAAAAATGGCGTTTCCCGCGCTATTACCTAATTAGTATTCGTGATGTGAGGCATGTATACGGCGAGTCGAGGTCAAGACCTATTGTTAACATATTATTAAAAATATTTTCCCGCGGATCGAGATAACGAAACCACGCACCGTAAAAGAACGTGGGATTTAAATTTAAATCGAGCAATATTATATACTACTCTGGTATGATGTATATGTATATATATATATATATATATATATATATATATATATATATATATATATATATATATACATATACATCATACCAGAGTAGTATATAATATTGCTCGATTTAAATTTAAATCCCACGTTCTTTTACGGTGCGTGGTAATGATATATATCATTACATAGTATAAAACAAAGTCGCTTTCTCTGTCTGTCCCTATGTCCTTATGTCCCTATGTATGCTTAAATCTTTAAAGCTACGAAACGGATTTTGATGCGGTTTTTTTTAATAGATAGATTGATTCTTGAGGAAGGTTTTGGTATATAAATCTTTCCGATATTCTCACGAGAACAAAAGCTACGCGGGTGTATATATATTAAATTTTAAATTTAATATATATACACCCGCGTAGCTTTTGTTCTCGTGTTTAAATTAATATATATATATATATATATATATATATATATATATATATATATATATATATATATATATATATATATATATATATATATATATATATAATGTGTGTGTGTGTTAATTTAATGTGTTTCTAATGCATGTCATATAAAAATATTAGCTTTCTATACTCTTCGTGGTGTAAACTTTAAATATGTCTTATACCTATAATCAGGGTTGCCAACTCTACGTACTTTTGCGTAGTTCTACTTAAGGCCTCCTACCCACATCTACGAACTTCAGTGTCCGAAACTAAGTACTTTTAGCAAATATTTAATATAGTAAAACAAAATGGAAATGCTTTTTTTTTCAAAACAGGACCTTCATTTCATTCTGGTTTGGTTTTTTCCATTACTTTCGTTATGGTATTCGGTAAAGATGTTCGTCACTACCTTGTCAAGTACAATAAGTGGATTTAGTTTGCCTAATTAATCATTATTATAAGTCTTAATTTCGTTATGATTACGATAATAGGGTAAAAAATTACGTTTTTACTGTCACAATCGATATAATAACAGTCGCATGTAAAGGTCGGTAGACAAAGCGACTACTGACAAGTAAAAGTGATCATAATCTCTACTTTTGAAGTAATATATCGAATGATATATCCAACACGGTTGCAATTGAAATAATATTTTCAATGATGAGAAAACGGCTTTTTTTATAACATAGCAAACAAACAGCCTTCCGTTCCGGTTTTCCGTTGGTCTGCGATAACCCTAACGACAGAATGACGCTTCTGTTAATATCTGAGTGCTAAGTGCAAGTTTTTGTTTTCACATTCGATCGTGAGCGCGTTTGGAGTTTACTAGGAATTTGTATGTGAATTGTACAGCGCCACCTAGTGGTAAACGTGAGAAACCAGTTTACCACTAGGTGGCGCTGTACAAATCACATACAAATTCCTAGTAAATTCGAAACGCGCTCACGATCGAATGCGAAAAGAAAAACTCACACTTAGCACGCTGATGTGTCCCTGTATATATTGATAGTAACCATATTCTAATGACTAATATGCGTTAGATATTTTTATAGATGTAAGTGAAATCATGGGCTTGATGAAAGGTTGTTGATCTCTGCTAGTCGCTGACTTTGAAATAATTTTGTTAGGCTGTAAAAAATATATGTACCTACAACTTTTTTATCTTTGCATTGCCTCGTTGATTTTTATATTGCTTGTTAGCTTTTTAAAACATCCATGCTTTTCAACATAATATAGTAACGTTATATGTCTATACATATAATAAAATCGTAGAAAAGTCAAACCTGTAGATTGATTATTTTTTTAAAAGATTACTTGGGGTGTGATCTACAATCGATATCGAAGCCAAAAATATAGTTTTTAGAATTTTTGTCTGTCTGTCTGTCTGTTTGTCTGTATGTATGTCCGGGGTAAACTCAAAAAGTACTGCATGGATTTACTTCAAATTTTGCATGAATATTACTAACAGGTCGAGTCAACATAATACCTACACTAACACCTACGCGGGAGGAGCAGTGCGGAGTAAACGAAGTCCGCGCGGACGAAGTCGCTGGCAACAGCTAGTAAATAAATAAAATAAATATTCACGAGACAAATTACACTTACCGATCTAATCCCAAAGTAAGCAAATTATTTGCTTGTGTTATGGGTGTTAGTCAACGATACCTATTATATAAATACATATGATATAAATACTATAATATATTTAATAAACACCCAAATTCGGAAATACAAACATATATGCTCATCACATAAATGCTTGTCCCCGTCGGGGAAAGAACCTGAGCCCCGTCGATTGCGTAGTCAGAGTCGCTAACCACTCGACCAACTGGACAGTATAAAGAAAAACGTGTATTGTCTGTTGTAATAAATAAACTCAAAAACTACTGGACCGACGCGTTCCTGACAATTCCTTTACCATTGACAAATTTACTCTTCAAAATGAACTACTGCAAACGCTGAAATATATTTTTTATCTTATGACAGTAAACAAGCAGATGAGTCTTCTGATGGAAAGAGTCAAAGAGAATGGTGCGTTGCTATCTTGTGGCGAGATTTAATGCCACATGCACCCGGCTACCTTACCCTCCAAACTGGAACACGACAGCGATCAGCACTGACGCTATAAGTAAGGCGGTGGTACCAGACCCGGGCGAGACAGTGCAGAACTCTACCACCTAGTAGCCACGATGGTAGTGACTCGCATAGCCAAAAAAAATAGCCTGGCAGAACGACAGTTGGTCTATTCTTCAAAGGAGTCAGGGACCAGTACGTGGATAACCTCCTTTTTTAAATCGATTAAAATTACTGTCAGTTCCGTAATAAAGCTTATGAATACCCTCCTTTTATCAAACCCACGCTTCTTTAACTAATATTCATAGCATCGTAATGATCGCTTTATTCGATGGTTTATTCCCTTTTATTAGTACCGATATACCATCCGTTCATCTCTTATTCATGTCGTGCCCAAATCCTCGGTCAGGGTCGTTGCCCGGTTGCGTCATCGTGTTTTTATTCCACTAGTGCTTTTTACAGACGTTAGTTACATCACTATTGACGCTACGATTAGGTTGGCTTTCTATTTTCACGGCCGAGTTGATTTACTTTTATAAATTAAGACATCCATACTTACTAATATTATAAATGGGAAAGTCTGTCTGTTAGGCTTTCACGGCTACACCGCTGGACCGATTTTCATGAAATTCGGCATGGATATAGTTGAAGATCCGGGGTCAAACATAGGCTAACTTTTTTTTCATAAATCAATACTGGAGGGCTGAAATAGGGGATGAAATTTTTATTAAAAGCTATTTGGACGACTTACTAATTTACTCGCGGGCGAAGCTGCGCGGATCAGCTAGTGCTGTATAAATAAAAAATGCTATCGAGAAGTCTTTTTTTATATTATAAGATAGCAAACAAGCAGATGGCTCTCCTGATGGAAAGAAAAACCATTACCTATAGACACCAAAGATGTTAATGGTGCGTGGATATTCGTGTGACGGGATGGCAATGCCGCATCTATAAGTCTACCTCCTATCTTACCCTCCATACCGGAACACCACAATGGCAAGAATTAACGCTATTGCTTCTTGTACTATTATGTATTATTATTTATTATGTATTCCGTGCTATTGCGGCGGGAATAGGTAAAGTTAATTTATTATACACTACCCAAGCTTTTTCTCTCAGCATCACGGTAGGTAAACTGCGAGAAAATGCTTAATAGCATTAAGTTACGCCTTTGTACCATTATGTGCAATAAAGAATTTAAATAAATAAATAAATAAGGCGGGCGGTGGTACCAAATACTCAGGTTGAGACGTTGTGGAACTTTACCACGTAGTAGTCACGATGGTAGTGACACTTCCAGCCAATCGGTCGCCTTATACAACTTGCCAGAAAGGCAGTTGGTCTATTCTTTGAAGGAGCCCGGCCCAACACGGAGACAACACAGTCTGTTTTTTGGAAAAAAATTAAACTCACATAATATAGACAATATAGACAACTATGACTATCGTCTAATTTTTATGGTATGTATGTGTTCTAGCACTTACCCCGTGCTAGGGAAATGTTGAAAAACTTTAAAAACAACAAAGGAAAAATTTCAACACACTAGGATTTGAACTAGTCGACACTAGCTCAGTTGGTTAGAGCACCCCAGCTTTAGGATAGGTTCAAATCCTAGTGTGTCGAAATTTTTTCTTTGTAGTTTTTAAAAATCTTTAAGATTTCCCAAGCACGGGGTAAGTGCTAAAACACATACATATTTAGAAACACGAAAGTACTGATCAATATTATTGTTACGTACTCGGGTTCGCAATTGTAAGAAAACACCACTTATATTAAATCCGTGTATTTACACAACACAACACAACGTAATACTAAAATACACTTTACACCCCAGTCACTCGCTATACTATCACTGAACTTAGAACACTACACAATAAAACACTTCTCGCTTCGGAATAGTCACTTGATGTATCGCTCTCGATCGCTTGATAAAAACTGCCTTGTGTTTGTCAACACCTCTGTATTTATAGGCAGGGGAAAGTCCTAGCTGGATCCAGAAAAATCTAAATGTATCGGGAAACAATGAATCACTTCTTATCGTAAACATGTTATGAGTCATAAATCCTAGTACACGCTACTTTCAACCTTATGCCATATCCCACAAAGTCCATTATGGTATAGCCCAGGTCAACTATTTGTTTGTCAATAGGAGTAGCTATCTCTTTCTTTTATTTCTAGATAATTACCGCGCGTGCGCTCCAACTCTACACGCTTCTAGATTATTCGTAACATTATAAATGTGAATTTTCATCCTTAATGATGAACTCATTTAACTAGTTATACGTATGTATGTCTAGCGATACAATCGACGTAATCGATCACGTAGCATAGGAGAATTTCACCACTTTGAACTAGTTAACACTGGCTCAGATGGTTAGAGCGTTCCGGCTTTAGGGAAGGTCCCAGCTTCGAATCCTAATGTGTCGAAATTTTACTTTGTTGTTTTTAAAGTTTTTCAACATTTCCCTAGCACGGGATAAGTGCTAGAAGACATACATACCATAAAAATCTAGACGATAGTCATAGTTGTCTCTTTCCATCAGGAGAGTTTGTATTTTTTTAGTATGTTTCCTTATAAATCTTAGATACAAAAATTATATAAATATTACTAAAAAATTCAAACGATTGACCTAACATGAAACTAGCTTATAATCGAAAGTGATGATAATTGCCTATAGACACCAAAGATGTTAATGGCGGTTTTCAATTGTTCGTCTTGAATACTAGGTGGTAGGTACTGCAGCGTCCCGTGTTTTTTCATTATACAAGGTTACCACACCATCACGATACTTACTGCTACCGTTACTGACTTTTCTAAATAGAAATAACCCAACAAACTACAAACAGTAACTCTGTATTATCAGACATTCCTTGCGCCTAAGATTACTACAAAAACAGCGGTAAATATCTTAGACATTATGGGGGCATTCGTTAAGGTGACGCCTTATTATGCTGTTATTTTTATCTTGTTTTTGCTAACGAGAATCTATATGCTCGCTCTATATCACTTTCACTTGGGGAATTGGATCCCGGACCTTTTTATAATCCCGGGATTTCGGGAACGAATTAATAGAAAACAAATTCCACCTAAAAATAAATAAAATGTTAACTCAAACTAAACCAATAAAATAAATTAATTAAACAGATTTACGATTACTTTTTACCTACACATATAATAACGTTATTCATTTATTAAAAACTAGCTGCACTCGCGACTTCGTCCGCGTGGAAAAATTTCGAAAAAAAAGTATCCTAAGTTACTTCCTGTCACATTAGCTATCTGCCAGTGAAAGTCCCGTCAAATCGGTCCAGCCGTTCCAGAGATTAGCCGAAACAGACAGATAGACAGACAAAAATTGTAAAAAATGTTATTTTGGTATATGTACCGTGTATACATCCATATGCATTTAGTAAAAAGCGGTTATTTTAATATTACAAACAGACGCTCCAATTTTATTTATTTGTATATGGATAAAAAAATCACTCAAATACTGCTTTAACCTGATGTGACGAGTTACTTTTTATGCACTTTTTCACAATTTAAGCAAACAATGTGCAAACGCGAACTAATTAAATCAGCTGGCAAAACAAGATGTCTGACAAACTGTCAAGCTAAATGAGTGCGTTTCATTTCGTGAAAATTTTTGTATCATTATTTACTCTTTTTGTTAATCTGGAAAATCCCGGGATATTTAAAGGTTTATTCCGTAATTTTCGGGGCTCAAATACATCCGGGATCCCGCCTCTCACTGGATGATTGAAGTTTGTGGCACGTCTCACAAGTTCAGTGAACTATTCAATGATAAAAAGTAGCCCATGTTAAGTCTGTGCCAAATTTAAAAAAATATTCTAATCCACAATCAATTTCACGAAATTGATCACATTTTGTTTGAATTTTAATCTTGATATTATGTTAACTTGAATCGACTGATGAATATTATGTGCATACAAGGATTTAAATATTGGTATTACGTGGTAGCGTTATTGCTCGCGGCATGACATAACGTTATTTTCAAGCATAACGTTATCCAAAAATATACAGAATTTGTTACTGTTTAATAAAGTTATTCATTGTTGTCTGTTATACACAACGAATTAACTTTAAGATGTATGGTATTATGATATTGTGTTCTAGCGGTAGTGGCAAACCAAGCACGAAACAGCATTACACGCGACGAACGAATCACGAAATAGTATGAACAAGCATACATATCGATATTATAACGTTATTTAGCGTTCGATATTATAACGTTAACAATTTCATCCTGTTATTTGAGTAGCGATACATATAGTATTTGAAAATGATTTTGTTACTGAGGTACCGCTACAGTAATAACGTTATTATCGTAAAATAAGTTATGTTATCTGATCTTTTAAATCCTTGTATGTATGTCAAGAAACTTAAAAAAAATTGACAAATCAAAATGACTTGAAATGACGAAACAGTTTTATTGAATAAAGTACTTTTAATTTCTTTACACAAGTTTAGCGGCTATTTTAACATCAATACTTAAGGTTTTGTAGAAATAGATAAGGCAATAGTAATAAGTGCAAAGTCGTAGAAACCTCCTAGTAAAAAGTAAGAATTAAAAAAAATGTATGTGGCAGTACATTACGATTACAATAATAAAACAGCCCAACGGCCATTAATGACTTGCACAGGCATCCGTTAAGGTGATGCCACATTATGCTACTATAGTGATAGCTCTATTTTAAATTCAATAAAAAGATATAAACAATATACAAATCCCTTTTAACTTTTTAACTCAATGTTGTAATCTATATTAATATTATAAAAGCGAAAGTTTGGATGTGTAGATGGTTGGACGTTTGTTTCTCAATCGCGCAAAAACTACTCAACGGACTGATTTAGACGATGACCTGAAATAGCACATAGACTACTTTTATCCAGAAAAAAATAGGTGGTTCCGAGGGATTCGCCAAAAAAGTTTGTAATGCAGCGGGCTGTGAGTTGCAGCTAATCTTTAATACATTTGTCCTAAACTTCAACTACGAAGTTGATCTTTATTTAATCGATATCTCTCTCTCTCTCTCTCCATGCAAACACGCCGATTTCGAAGACTCTTCACATCAACTTTATATAGGTATTTAAACCCTTATATAAACCCCACTAGAGAATAACGTTTTTAGACTATTAATAGTCAACTCGTATATAAAATTTAATCATATTAATTACTAGCCGTGATAACATCATCTTAGCATCATAGCATCAGATAATAGCATCAACCGACTAAACAGGTTTAATCTATTGAAATAGTGGAACCATCACGAATGTATTTTAATTCTATACGTCTATTGACGTGATCATACGCATTCCTTTTTCATACGTCATTGCCATTTTAAAATTGTACATTTGTTAAGGAAAAAAATACATTGCGTTATCAATAATAACCTACATTCCAAAGAAACGCAGACGACATGACGACATCAAATCATCAGTCATCATCAGTGGCTCTCAAACATCCTGCCCAAATACCCCGTAAGCACGTCAGTCGGCTGAAACGTGGAATTATTTTAAGGCCTTCCTGCTTACGACATATAAAAGTATTTAGCGTAGTAAGTAATTTAAACACAAAAATGCAACAACCATCGTAACGTGAAAACCTTGGTTGAGTTTCCTGCGAATATGCCTCTTCTTGATAAGAGTGCCTCTGATCAACAAGAGAGCGTTTGCTTCATGAGCGTGAATGTTTGTTTTCCTGCTTCCCAATTTATCCATTTCATATTTATTTAAATTATCTATTTATATGGATCTATTGATCGCAATTAAAATTTTATAATGTTAAACAATAACACTTTGTTTAATTAATAAATTGTGAAAAGCTCACTTTGGGTGCCCATATTCGTTCCGTGATTTTCTATTTGAAAAGTACCAAAGGTAATCCTATGAACTTTTGACTGACGTTACTGCGTCTTTGCTATCCTATGTAGGAAAAAATGTTTTTAAGAATAATTAAAAATGCCAAATTTCCTATTCAATCGGTGTAGCTCCAAGATAGTTTCGAACCTACGTGTTACTCTTAAAGGTCCTGCCAAATATTAAAACTAAGAACTAAATACTGAATTAAGACTACGTTTTAATTATTATTGTAAAATTATTGCTAGATAACATAAAAATATTCGTTTAAAAATATCACACTAAATTCGCGAATTGGATGCACCGAATCATGTGAATGAACCACCGGGCGGTGTTTGCGGTATGCGGGGGACACTACACGAGCTATGCTCTATATTTTTTCGTAATTGAAATTAGGTACATATATCCATATTAACGATTTTGAACAGGCTCTGACATTTTGGCCAGACCTTTAAAAGTAACCCTGGATATGATGTCCATCTGCAAGATTACCCTCTTATAGGTCCGAAAATAGTCGGAATTTACCAGATTTCATATATACCTAGTAGTGTAGCCGTTTTTAATTAACCTATATTTTTACTATTTACAAAGAGCATTTACTTTTTTAACGTTGCAGGGTACGCAGTATAAAATTGATAATATGACTACTTTTTGTTCCCCCAAGCCTCTATATAAAACTTTGAGAATCAATGTTATAAACAAATCTTATTCGGATTTGTATTTACTCGATATCGATAAATCGATAAAAGTTAAATTCCGATCACAATATCAATGTAAACATGACTAGTGTTGGGCGTGCCCACTTGACACGAATCACCTTGTTGAAATGTTTATCGTGTTCATATTATTATCAGTTTCTATTTACAATAGATAACTTATGTTATCTCTAAAATTGTATGCCACTATACGTCAATTTAAATTAAAAACTAGGTAATAAACTCCAAAATGTCGACATATTACCACCCACCCCACAAGTTAAATCCTGATCTGATTTTAAAAATAAAAATATGGTCTATTTCGGTATTTGATTCCAAGTTCGACTAACACATTATTTAATAATTGTGCAGCAAACGATTTCCGATTCTCTGTATTTCTGAACCTTATTGTCCGAAATATGATTCGTATATAAATATTATAAGAAATATTTTCAAGTCCACATTATCAGGACGAGCGAAGCGAGCCCTACACTAGGCCACTTTCTATGCACTTTTGTGGTACATTTTACTGAAAAAATATCGCATTTTTAGGTTTGAGCTTCGACGTGGTAGTTTATATTCATGTCTAGATTTGTTATCTACCACAAAAATACCATTTTATAAAAATAAAAAAATAGAAGGTACAATTTGTATTAGAATCTTATTACTACTAACGCCATCTCTTATTATATTAACGAGTTAAAATTGATAGAAGATACATTTTCTATTAGAATTTTTGAACTTATTAAGAGACTACCTACTTCATGAATTGTTTCTTCATATTTGACTGGCGGCGCGCGGTTATCGTACCCTCGTATAAAGGCGAGGTTCAACTATAAACTGCAATAGCTATAGGGCCATCAGTTTGATCAGTTTGGCATCGAAGGTGTATGATAAAATCATTGAAAGGAGAATGCAAGGGAAGTTCGAAGTAATATTGTGGGAGGCACAAGGAGAATTTAGGTCTAGAGGAGGGATGTTTGCTGGGAACAGAGTAAATAGAGGAGCGTTCGAGAGTTTCACAATAGGCTTATTGAGAAACAGTACATATTTATTAATTGATTTATATTGTATTGAGATCAATTCCCAATCTCAGCCCAAGGTCGAGGGTAAAAAGCTAAAAAAAGGTATATTTACGCCCGTATCCCCGAAGAGGTAGGCATCGAGAGGTAGACAACGTGTGCATCCACGGTTAGCTGAAGATACTTAAGTCCCACAATGTGATAGGTGGTCAGCCTATCGCCAGTAGGGCACTTTTCCAATCCCGGGCAAAGTTGTTTTATCAGAAAACTGAAAAACACATTTTTTCATTTGCCTGACTGGAATCGAACTCCGAGGGTTTCTCTGAGAGAAAAATTCGAAAAATGTATTCGCTGAGTGTCTACCGTCAATTCTCCGTGCCTGCGTAGTCCAAAAATTTTGAAGGTTTATTTGAATAAAACATTTTTTGATTTTGATTTCGTAAATCGACGTAAAACCAGGAACTTCCTGATTTTAGAATAAAAAAACAATTATTTCAGCAAAATGTCAAAAATGTGTTTTTTATAAGATCAACCTTCATTTTTAATACATATTTTTCCTTGAAAATACCAACAAACAAAAACCAAATATTCCTAGTCCAAAGCCTGACGACGCGGGCCTTTGATGCGAATGTAATGTTTAGGTGAAAATGCGCTGAGTTTTTAGGTTAGATAATTATAGATAAAGTCCATACATTAAAAGATGTAATTCTCATAAAAATACTTTTATAACAATATTACTAGATAGTATAACTTTGCGAGCCCTTACAAAGCTCTGCTTTTTGCTAGTATACCATATAATCAATTCTTAATCCAAAACATCGAAAGTAAAAATCAATACGTAAATGACAATGATATAAAAAACCCAAGATACACAATCAGTGTGTCAAAAACGTCCTTCAAAAATAAGTGCACAATTTTAAATTGTGCACTCATTTCAAATAGAATCGCGTCGGCCGCGTCACTGTCAATTTTATTTATTTTCGTACATTGCTTTGTAAAAACAACTATAAGTCTTGCACTTAAGGTTGGATATGCAAAGACATATATTTTTGACATATCTATAACTACTTAAAAGAAATTAGGGACACTTTTGAGTGTCAATTTTGTTCAGGACTGTGCATCTAGGATTTTTTATATCAATGGTAAATGACAATAAATTCCATGAAATATTGCATCCGTTGAAATATTGGATTTTAGAGAGTGCCCTGCGGAATTGTTCCACCATCCTCGTTTTTCTATCGATCGTCGAGGCGCAGAGATACTAGGCATCGCCATATGGTGGACGTTCCACGTACCCGAACAAATCGGTTCGACTCGACATTCTTGATCCGAACCGCAAGGGACTGGAATATGCTTCCTGAGTCTGTGTTCCTCGACAATTACAACCTGGGAATCAGGCGAGATCGTGGTCAAGCGCTTCCCTATCGACAGTAAAAAAATACTTTCTCGAACTATTTACTATATTCTTCTCTTGGTTCCAGACTAAATCTTTTATTTGAAATTTTATTTATTTATTTATATAACTTTATTGTACACTTATGTACCTATGTAAAATTGTACAAAAAGCGGACTTCATGCTAGATGCATTCTCTCCCAGTCAACCTTTGGGCTAACAGAAATAGTAGTGTGTAGGTACAAAGAAATAGATATGTAAAATTTAATAAAATATACATATTTAAATAATTATTAAATAATAATACATAAATACTACTATGAATAAAACATACAAATATAATATACTTGTATGTTTATACTAATATAGTATGTAAATAATAGCATAAACTACAAACAAATTAGGAATATAAAATAAATACATACATACTATAATATACTTATCAAAACTTAAAATGTACATTGTACACATTATGTATGAATAACTTAAATTCCATTGTCTGAATCATTCTACTGTTGTAGAAAAACTTGTTAATGACTGGTATGTATATAACTCAAAGTTTATAAAATTTTTAAACCACTTACATTGTTAAATCGTTAAACCCGGTTCCTATTACAATAGTTTCTCTTTCAGTTCCAATCCATCATTTTTTTTTATATCATAAGATAGCAAACAAGCAGATGGGTCTCCTGATGGAAAGAGTCAACCATCGCCTATAGACACCAAAGATGTTAATGGTGCGTTGCTATCTTGTGGCGAGGTCTAATGCCACATGCATAAGTTTACCGGCTACCTTACCCTCCAAACCGGAACACGACAGCGACAAGCATTGACGTTATTGCGGCAGGAATAGGTAAGGCGGTGGTACCAAAACCGGGCGAGACAATGCACAACTCTACCACCTAGAAAATTCTACTATTCCACTTGTACATAAATTTCACTTTTACATAATCTATATTAATATTATAAATGCGAAAGTTTGGATGTTTGGATGGATGTTTGTTACTCAATCACGCAAAAACTACTGAACAGATTTGAATGAAATTTGGCACACAGATAGGTAATGATCTGGAATAGCACATAGGCATTATCCCGGAAAAAAATAGTGATCCCACGGGATTCACAAAAAACTGATATAATGCAGCGGGCTGCACGCTGCAGCTAGTTTTTTAATATATTACTCGACCGGTTTCACTTTTTAAAGCATCTTCAGGATGTAATATACTTAACTGATTATTATTGACTGTTGTGGAACAATATTTTTGGATGGTGATCTTAAGTTGTTTAAGGTATGGTACCTATTTAAAATGAAATACGTTGTTGTTTTTCATAAAACATTTATATTTTATGAATTTATCGAATTATGTTTTCAGCTTTTTTGTTTTCAGCGTATAAAGTCGAAGATACCTATCTCCGACTACATAGAAAAAATATTTATAATTATGCATAGAATTATTTCTAGAGAGATTTGAACATTAATTACGGTGGACTGTAGACATAATTTTTTGACATGTCTCTTTATACGTAGGGACCGTCGATCAGAGTGCTAAGTGTGAGTTTTTCTTTTCGCATTCGATCGTGAGCGCGTTTGGAGTTTACTAGGAATTTGTATGTGATTTGTACAGCGCCACCTAGTGGTAAACTGGTTTCTCACGTTTACCACTAGGTGGCGCTGTACAAATCACATACAAATTCCTAGTAAACTCCAAACGCGCTCACGATCGAATGCGAAAAGAAAAACTCACACTTAGCACTCTGTGCGATGAGCATTGATGTTTGTATTTCTGGGTGTTTATTTTATATATCTCAGTATCTATATATTATTTCTATGTAACAATATCGTTGACTAGCACATATATCACAAGAAAATAATTCGCTTACTTTGGGGTTAGACCAA
Organism: Apodemia mormo; assembly: GCA_036924255.1. Taxonomy (NCBI): domain Eukaryota; kingdom Metazoa; phylum Arthropoda; class Insecta; order Lepidoptera; family Riodinidae; genus Apodemia; species Apodemia mormo. The sequence continues at coordinate 20,593,281 of JAUPFN010000022.1, read as the reverse complement.
TTCATGTAATTTGTCAAGGATATATTGTATATACCGTGATATATTTACATTCACTTTACATACAATATTCTGTATGTAAAAACGTATTCTGTCTGTAGTGTAGACCAAGTCTAGCGTTCAAAAATTCTATTTAGTCTGCTCGACAAGTTGAAAATCGTCTAAAATAATGGAGATAGAGTTCAAGGATGTAAGAGTATTTTCTTGGAAATTTCCTCGTCTTTCCGAATCTTTGTTTAAAATTTCTTAAATATTAATAGTTTATGAAATATTGGCAAAAAACAAAATGTCTTTTTTTTTCATCTTTAATTGTTTATAACTTTTGCAATTTTTTATGTGCTAATACACGCTTTTAGCACAATTTTCTAGGCGTCATTCCGGATCCAATGAGCTATCGCACATAATTTTAAGAGCAGTATCTCTATTTTAGACGATTTTCAACTTATCGAGCAGACTAATTGTCTTAGTCATTCATCTATTGTTACACATGAATTTGTCACTGACTATAAAAGTTCTCGTTTATTGTTTCAATTTATATCGGTTTTTAGGAACGACAAATTTGGCGTCACTGTCTGGATTTTTTGTTCTAGCAAAGTTTTATTAGCCCAATTGGCTACGTTATGTTTTAAAATAAAACGATTAACACGGTTCACCGTAGGCACGGTCTTGTCCGGTACCATGACTCACTGTTTGAAAGGTGCGTCAGATGTGGCTATAAAGATTTATTTTTATATGTGACTAGCTGTTGCCAGCGACTTCGTTCGCGCGGACTTCGTTTACTCCGCACAGCTCCTCCCCCGTAGGTGATAGCGTGATAATATGTAGCCTATATGTTGACCCGACCTGTTAGTAATATTCATGCAAAATTTGAAGTAAATCCATGCAGTACTTTTTGAGTTTACCCCGGACATACATACAGACAAACAGACAAACAGACAAAAATTCTAAAAACTATATTTTTGGCTTCGATATCGATTGTAGATGACACCCCAAGTATTCTTTTAAAAAAATATTCAATGTACAGTTTTGACTTTCCTACGATTTTATTATATGTTAGATTAGATGTGGGAAAGTTGTAACCATAACAGGTCAAAATCTTCGAACAGGTCAAAAACATGTCTATACCAATCATTAACTTGTGCAAACCGAAAGAATTAAAGACAAATCTAAATAAGGAAGAAGCAAAAAAAAACTTATTAAGGCACAAACTATAAACGATATAGGGTCATTGCGTCGCGTCGATAACGAGACCGCCTCTAGTATGCGACCACTACAGGGGCTAGGTTTCTTCAATTAAAGAGAATAGCATTTTTTCAGGAGAAAACAATGCATAGAAAGCATTAAATATTCATTGAATACTTATATAACAAGAAAATCATAAATTTAAACCTATCTGCTTAACCCAAATCTAGAAAATAGTGCCCGAGTTCGGGTGATGACTTAATGGTGTGTTTATGTGTCGCGTAGTGTAACCAAAATACCACGCCGGGCGGCCAACAAAGTTATCTTTTGTTACCTTTTTACACTTAATTTACAATATGGAATTCCTATTTGGGGAAATTCTGTTGAATTGATACGAATTTTTAGAGTCCAAAAGAAATGTATTCGAGCAATATGTGGTGTTAATCAGTCACATTCCTGTAAACCACTTTTCAAGTCTCTTAAGGTACTTCCCTTACCATGTTTGTATATTTTAGAGGTATGCGTATTTGTAAAAAAGCACCAAAAGTTATTTAAAACAAATGCTGAAGTCACTGGTAACTCATATTTTAGGAATAGTAAAAAATTATATGTGCCTAATCAAAAATTAAATATTTTTACAAAAAATGTGTATTGTATGTCTATTATTATATACAATCATATTCCTGATAGTCTTAAATCATTACCTATAAATAAATTTCGCAAAAAGTTGTTTGATTTGCTGTTAGATAAAACTTATTATGATATTAAAGAATTTTTAGCCGATAAAATTAAATATTAATGGATAGAAATATAAGTGTGTTGAATTGTCCTTAAAAAATTTCAATGTACCTAGTAAAATTTTGTAAATAGTGAACATTTTGTAAATTATAAAAAATTTAATTGCACAAAATATGAAACTTGTAATTATAAAAAAATCTTTTGTAATATGAAATTGTTCATTTATAACAAGTACATAAAATAGAGAAAAAAGACCAGCCCGCTGAGTTTCTTCCGCCGGATCTTCTCAGTGTGTGGCCGCGTTCCGATCCGGTAGTAATTCTAAATATTCGATAGAATCTTTTAAATGTAATATTTTATAATGATAATTTTTTTAAATATTTGCACACCATATAATGGTAGAATATGTTGGTAACTTAATTTATTTTTAACAACTTGTAACACCCATATTCTTGCAAATAAATATTTTCTTTCTTTCTTTCTTTCTTTCTTTCTTAAACTAGAAGCGTTACTATTTCAATTATAGCCCAATGTCAGATAGATTGGGTACTGTCCGAAGGTAGTGTCCAGAGTCTTCGTAACCGGCGTGTTTGTATGAAGAGAATTATGAATGTGGAAGAAGCGAGGCAAGTCCGCAAACATCGTCATGCACTCGGTTCTCTTTACCTACCCCGTAAGGGATTTGGTGTGAAGATATGTATGTGTATAAAAAATGGAAAATAAATATTTTATTTAGACCAACAAGCGTTGTTTTATTTCTATATTATTATTTTGCATAGTGGTCGCACACTGGTTCAGTGGTGGTCGCAAACTGACAAAAGTGGTCGTAAACTAGCGTTTTGGCTATTTTCGAACATTTTGAATATTTTTTCAAAATATATTAATGGAAGTGAATTGCGTTATTACATATTATGTTTTTTTGACAGTAATAGAAGCGTTTACTCATATATGCGGCGACAAGTTTCTGTCCCAATGACGTATCTATTGATATTCATGTGGTTTGTGGTTATATTATACTCACATTGTTTATCAAAGTGTTGAAAAGGAAGCTATCTAATTACATGTATGATCTAACGAGGTGAATGGACTGTTTTTACCAGACGCAGGTTATTTTAGTTCGGGACTAATATGGGGACACTTCCGTGTATTGTTCTATTGTGTCCTTATAACTTGATTTTAACCTTATTGAAAAAGAGGCGTACTTTATACATAATAATAATAAATATCCCTTAGCAAATTACATGAATTGATCTAACCCCAATGTAAGCAAATTATTTGCTTGTGATATGGGTGTTAGTCTACGTTATCAATACATAAAAATACATATTTTGATACCGAAATATGCATATATAATAAATAACCAAACCTAGAAATACAAACATTTATGCCCATCACACAAATGTTTGTCCCCGTCGGAAATCGAACCCAAGCCCCGTCGGTTGCGTAGTCAGAATCACTAACCACTCATACATGTAATACATATAACACCGTGTAGTGTTTTTTTTTGTAAATTTACAGTTGTGTTTAAATAATCTATCCTATATTAATCTACTAGCTATCTACTCGCGCGGCTTCGCCCGCGAGTAGATTAACAAGTCGTCAATATAGATTTTCATACAAATTTCATCCCCTATTTCAGCTCCTTAGGGGTTGATTTTTGAAAAAAAATCACCCTATGTTTGACCCCGGATCTTCAACTATTTTTATGCCAAATTGCATTCAATTTCATCCTGCGGTTTAGCCGTGAAAGCGTATTAGACAGACAGACATACTTTCGCATTTATAATATTAGCATGGATGATATTATAAATACGAATGTAAGTTTGTTTGTTTGTTTGTTACGCTTTCACACGAAAACTACTTACCTAATTGATCATGAAATTTTGTACACATATTCTTGGAGGTATAAAGTGTCGTAGAATACTTTTTATTTTTTTTTTTTTTAAATGCGATCGAAGTAGAAGTAGGAGGTTTCCGGCGACTGGGACCGCATTAACTTGAACCGCGGTCCCAGTTGCCGGATTGATTTAATTTTAATATTTTTCTTTCAGCGACTCGGACCACACATAAATTAATATAAAAATTCATTGTTCAATCCAAAACTAGTACGGTCAAACGAAGAAATGTTTAACGGAAAATAAACTCTTTGATTCGTAATTATTACTATTTAATTATTATTTAATTCATAATTATACTCATTTATTTATTTATATAACTTCAATAAAAGCACAATTTTTGTTAGTTTGTATTAAACACGTAAATCATGCTAAAAATATTTAACAATTTCAAAATATTAAAAATAACTAAATAGTTCAACTATGTTTAGTACACTTTGAATGACGTACCTATTAAATGAAGACTGATTGTTGACTGTGATTGTTGTATATTGATTATTATGATTATGATTTATGTGTATATTTTTTTGTGATATGTTAACACCTTTAAGGCAGATTTTGTCGGAGATAATCTTCTCTATATATATAAAATTCTCGTGTCACAATGTTAGTCTCGATACTCCTCCGAAACGGCTTGACCGATTTTGATGAAATTTCGTATGCATATTCAGTGGGTCTGAGAATCGGCCAACATCTATTTTTCATCCCCCTAAATGTTAAGGGTTGTCCACCCCTAAAATTTTTTTTTTTACTTTATGGAGAATTTTTTTTATTTTTATTTTTTTATGATTCAGCATTAAAAAATACATATAACTCTACATTTTTACCCTTCTATCACCAACCCTTATTTTTTTATTAAATAATTTATATGGCAAAACAACGTTTGCCGGGTCAGCTAGTTAAATATAAATATTCCTTAAAAAATTATTTGCTTGTGATATGGGTATTAGTATTAAATATATATAATATAATATCTGGTTGACCGAGCTTTGCTCGGTTTTTCACATACCCATATCTTGAGAACCGAGCTTTTCTTGGACCTGGAACCGATTCCTTGATAAATCGATTCCTTGATCCGAAAAACCCCTAATTTGTGACTTTCATGAAAATCGTTGGAGCCGATTCTGAGATTCCAATTATTTTTAAGAATTGCTCGTTTAAAGGTATTAGATTTAATAGATACCAAAATATCTATACATATAATAACATCGTAGGAAAGTCAAAACTGTACATTGAATATTTTTTTTTAAAGAATACTTGGGGCGTGATCTACAATCGATATCGAAGCCAAAAATATAGTTTTTAGAATTTTTGTCTGTTTGTCTGTGTGTATGTCCGGGGTAAACTCAAAAAGTACTGCATGGACTTACTTCAAATTTTGCATGAATATTACTAATAGGTCGGGTCAACATATAGGCTACATATTATTACGCTATCTCCTACGGGGGAGGTGCTGTGCGGAGTAAACGAAGTCCGCGCGGACGAAGACGTGAGCAACAGCTAGTTTATAATAAATACCCAAACCCTAACTTATTCTTGTCATAATAGCACTGACCGTGCTTTTTACTGTCTTGTTTCGGTTTGGAGGGTAAGGTAGCTTATGTATGTGGCACTAAGAACCCGCCGCAAGGATAGCAACTCACCATTAACATCTTTGGCGTCTATAGGCGGTGGTTGTCTCTTCCCAGCAGGAGAGCTATCTGCTCGTTTCTTCTATCTTATGATATAAAAATTCATGATAGCTATAGATAAAATAATAATTCTTATTCGTGAAAACAAAAAAGATTGAGACATGATTATATAAAACAGATTTTACCTTGAATCCCGTCGTTCTCAGGGGAACAGACTATAAAACCATTGAAATATCCGTTAGCTCCTCAACCGTAACAGAATCATCGTCCGTGACTAGACCCGGGAGCTAACCACCGTGCCCTATGGAAGAATTTTTACTCTTTATTGCCCGGAACTTTGTTTTTATTTCATTTATATTTTTCTGTTTCTTTTAACTCAATAATAATAAATTAACAATATTAAATTTTTATTTCAGGTACCAGGCCCATAAATTTCATATTACATTACAATGAAATGCTTATTAAGACGATTTACATGTATAATACATATTATAAAACTTACATTATTCATTTCAATTGCGAATTTACATTATTAAATTATGTTTTTAAATTACTATTATTGCTATTTAATTGAATTAAAATTTATTTATATATAACTTATAATTTTAAAACTTTACATTCAATAAGGTTACGATTTATGTTTCAAACAGGATGTTGCCCACGACTTCATCCGCGCGGACTTCGTTTACTCCGCACAGCTCCTCTCCCGTAGCCTATAAGTTGACCCGCCCTATTAGTAATATTCTTGCAAAATTTGAAGTAAATCCATGCAGTACTTTTTGAGTTTACCCCGGACATAGATACAGACAAACAGACAAAAATTCTAAAAACTATATTTTTGGCTTTAATATCGATTGTAGATCACGCCCCAAGCATTCTTTTGAAAAAATATTCAATGTACAGTTTTGACTTTCCTACGATTTTATCATATGTATAGATTATTGCATCTTATATATAAAAATTATATGATATGATTTTGACCTGTTATGGTTACAACTTTCCCACATCTATACATATAATAACATCGTAGGAAAGTCAAAACTACATTGAATATTTAAAAAAAAATACTTGGGGCGTGATCAACAATCGATATCGAGGCCAAAAATATAGTTTTTAGAATTTTTGTCTGTTTGTCTGTATGTCTGTACGTAGGTCCGGGGTAAACTCAAAAAGTACTGCATGGATTTACTTCAAATTTTGCATGAATATTACTAACAGGTCGGGTCAACATATAGGCTATATTTTATCACGTTATCACCTACGGGGGAGAAGCAGTGCGGAGTAAATGATGTCCGCGCGGACGAAGTCGCTGGCAACAGCTAGTTTTTAAAATAAAAATCCGCATACTTACCGTTCCCTTGGTATTTCCGGGATAAAAACTATTCTATGTTCTTTCTCGGGTTTCAAACTATGTTTGTATTTAATTTCATTGAAATCGGTTTAGTGGTTTAGGCGTGAAGAAGAGACAGTCAGACAGACAGAGTTACTTTCGCCTTTATATTACTAGTATGGATATATTAAACTTGTAACTACCTAGCATAAAATTTTCTCCTCCTTATCATAGAATAGAGGATAGCGATTACTACTATACAATAAAGAATGCAAATTATAAAAGCTTTGTACTTGCAATAGGGTAACGTGCCCTAATGTCGCCCACTATGCTGATGATTAAAATTAAATTCCATATAAGCTTAAATTTGTTTTGCGAATCACGACTTTACTCATATTACTGTGTAATAACACGTGATTTTGCCAATTTGTGTCATATACTCTAATGTTATAGCACGTAGAATCCAACAAGTCGTCAGACAGAGCCGTATTGTCTCCGATTTAGCTAAAAAATTTAGAAGAGACCACGCATTGGGATTGTGTTTTTGACCATAAATAATCGCCAAATAGCTTTTACCTTTCTTCTGCAGAAAAATGAAAGAGTATAGAATATTATCCCTTGCAATTTTGATGAATATTTCTATTTGTTATTAAGAAATAATAGCGGCCGTGATTAGGGCACTCATTTTGACACAAGAGCCTATGGTCGGCCCCCGGCTGACATTCGGCCGAAAAACTCAAATTTATAACTCTACAAAATTTCAAGATAGTTACATTTTTGTTCAATAATTTGTTTTTTAAATGCGTTTTGTACCCGTTATTTGAATGACTTAAGTCCGGCTGCCTTTATCTATCACGTATATTGAAATAATAAGCATTTTAAATCACGGCCGACATTAGGGAATTCAAACAACCTCATGTCGGCCCTCTTTACATATTCCATATATACATACGGATTGTGTGGTTTTATGAAACCACGGTAAAAATGAAACTTTTTTTCACATTATAGATATTTGCGCGCCTTTCACTTTATCCCTATTCCGCGGCCGACCGTCACGCGACATGCGACACACAGACCCAAAAATTTGAGACGATGTATTAAAAGTTTCACTTTAAATATTATAGAATAATGTCTTTATTTATATTGTTGTTTAATATATTAAATTTAATGCATCACATTGAATGCCCCGTTGATCGAGTGGTCAGCAAACCTAACTACAAATCCATGTGGCTGGATTAGATTCTCCGCAATGACAAACATTTGTGTTATGAGCATAGATGTTTGTATTTCTGGGCTATCCTATGAATAAAATTACTTTTTTATTGTTGTAATTTTTGATTTTATTTTAAACTATCTGTTAGTGGCGACTGGCGACTTTGTTCGCATGACCCAAAACCATAACTTTTTTTACGCAGTCGAGTAAAAAACATAGTCTATGTCACTCCTCGATAGTAAGCTTTTTAAAAGGGAAATATTTTTAAAATCGGTTGAGTAGGTTTTAAGTTTAATCAAACAAACACACAAAAAATCAAATATTTCCTTTTTATAATATTAGTATAGATATAGATGGATATAAAAATTAACTACAATATGTTTATGTATTAATTTAAATTAAATTAAAATTTTATGTAAATTTATTGCCATGTTTGCAATTTAAAACATTCTTTACTGACGGCCGACATTAGGGAAAAAGGAGGCCAAAATTAGGGAAATACTGGTCCACAATAGGGAAATAGACTCTTTGAAACTTAAAACGCTTATATATTTGTATTTCATTATTGAAGTCAATTCGAAACATCAATACTGTAAAATTCAAATATTAAATAATACGAAAAAGCAAATGAATAATAATATGTTTTTAAGATAGCGGTTTAAGCCTAGTAAGGTCCGAATTTGGGTACTTTGTGGTTTTGTTTTGTGTCAAGAAATTTTCGAACTGCTAATAAAATGCAAGCTGCAATGCAATTTTGTTATATTTAGCAATAAAACCCGTCTTTAAAATTTACGAAGTTACTCATCGCGTATTGTGGGCAGGGTTTCCACCTTTCAAAAAGAGCAGGCTCTGGAATTTCCACATTACATTTTAATAATAGTAATCACATCATATATCATATTTTCAACCTTAATAAATAAAAGTATAATTTAAAACCACAATAAAAAGTTGTTTTAAAGAATACTGATTAATATAAATATTTTTTTATTTCAGCATAATTTTGTCCAAGTTCTCCCGAAAAATGTAAACGTGGGGCGACATTTGTAGTGGGGTTGCCTATAGAACATAGGCATAACATCATGCCCGAATGTGTGCTATTGAAATAACATATTAAACTAGATACACCTTTGAAGGCAATTTCTTATGTTGTCAGTAATGCTTGCATTTGTACCCAAAAATACAGAATTATAGTACTTACTTATAAAATAAAATCACTCTAGGAGTATTTTTGAAGCTTTGGATACTTATTCGGTGCAATAAAATAGCACAACATATCATATTTCAAAATTTTAAACGAAACAATAATATCACAATTATTTCACATGTTAAAGGAGACTGATACCGTTGCATACAAACTTGGGCCCCCCTTGTAATAAGATGAATATTATGTTAATTAATAGCTAGTTTAACGTTATATAAATACTAAAAATTTTACAGATTTTAGCAATCTGAGAACAGAGATATAAGATATTCACTAGAAGTAAGGTTACGGTACTATGGTATAGTTTAACTCACTGTAACCGTTTACTATTATATAAACAACTGATACTTGTAATACAGGCAACTACGCTTCATGTTTATAAATTGACACAATACTAAAACACTGATTTTTGGAAAACACAAATTAAAGGATGCCTCTCTGTAGGTAGGTACATAAAATAGCGAAGAGTGAAGTCCGCGACTTGCGAGTGCGACTCTTGCGAGCCGTCAGTGATGTCAGTTGTAATTGTCAATTTTAGCTGTTTTAAATCCACAGACACTAAATCGTATTAAGTTTGAAGTAACGTAAACAATCGATTATATAAATTGTATCGATTATATTTTTTCTTTTTATATTATAAATGGTTTGTAAAATAATGATGGTAATTACTGTTGATTATACTAAATATTAACCAAAAATATACTTTTACATATGTTTACGAGCTTATATTTCGATTAAAATTATTTACATAAATCGATTATAATTTTATCGATTATATAATTATAGTACCACAAACTTATTTTCGTGATTTCTTTTTTCTCAGAAAGCGGATTAAGCTAATATTTTGAACTTTGAAATAGAAAAATAGTATCATTTTTTTGAACCATACTTCAACCCTTTACATTTGGGCCCAAAAATCCCCCTCTCCTTTCACTGACAAAATGATTTTCATCACAAAATTACTCGAAAGTCAAATGAACTTAAACTGTCAATAAATGAAGTACCTACGAATTATAATTACTGCCGTTCCTTTGTAAATTGGATGATTCATCGAATGTGAAATTTGAAAAACTAAATGAAGAGAGCAAATGCAACGTATGCAAATGCATTTTCACATGACATTTCATATGCTACTTGTGAAATGTGCCCAGCCTATAATTAGTATCTATTGGTATTTGAAACCAATGCGTTTCTAGTAAAACCCGTAAGAGGGGCAGCCCTAATTATAACAAAATGTACAATCTAAACATTAATGGGTAATATTTTACATTGATTAATGAATGAAGCATAAAATTAAACCAAATTTTACCGTAATAAAAAGATACATTGACTTTTTAACTCTTGACGCGGTAATAGCCTTCGTTTGGAAAGAGGATTGACCTTTTTGATATAGTTTTTTATTTATCCTGCCAGTTCGTATGTATTTAGATTACAATTTATTCTTGCAATTTTTTAAGATATCCGACCATTTTTATGTTCTTCTGTCTCCACTATAAAACTTTTAAAATCAACGTTTTATAGCTTAAATTCTAATCATCGATAAAAAATTGAGCTAATCACTAATATTATAAAGAAAAAACATTTTCATTTTTGTATATTACATTTTGCATTTTTGTAATACTATTTTAAACTCAAAAAGTATTGTACTTACTGATGTTAAAAATACTTCAACTTAATTAGAAAGTTAAACTATAACTAACATACGCTACTTTTTTACTCGACTGCGCAAAAGAAGTAATGGTGTTAGTAACAGCTGGTCTATTATACAGTGTGTAAAAAATCCTGTTACATCGTCACAGGCATTTTTTATTAATACAGGCTTTACTTTGCGGAAATCCATTTTTAAAAAGGTGAAATTAATTAAATTTGCTGTTATCCGGGAACTGTTCTATGTTTCCTCCGCGATGGTACCTATAATGGAATGCATAAGACTCACCAATGGTCCGGACAAAAAGAAGACCCCAGCGGCACAATTATCCACCCACATCCACAACACTTGTACAACCACGTCTTACGTCGGCACACTACCTCACTCTACGCGATAATACTAAAATAAAAATAAAATTATTAAAAAAATAAATATTAAAAAAATTAATTCGAACATCAAATTCACAAAAAATGTGATAAATGAAGAACCGCTCTACCGATTTTGTGCAAACTTCACATAAACCATCTACTAAATATCCGAACAAAGCCTTAAATATTTGGTTTGGATAGGTGAGCCCGTTCTTGAGTTATAAAATTACAACGAAAAGTGGCATTGATTTTTATATATATAGATAATAAATGTGAAAAATGTGAAAGTAATCCAAACTTGATATGAGGATGGATGTTTGTTACTCAATCAAATCAAAACATAGATGATAACCTGGAATAGCGCATAAGCTATTTTAATCCCGGAAAAATGAGTTGTTCAAGCGGGATTCACAGAAAACTGTTATAATGCAGCAGACCGCATGGTGTACAAAAAAACTATTTAGAACGAATTGCTTGCAACAAGATTCGAATACAGGACATAAAAGCAGAAATAAACGCATGAGGTTCGTATACCGATAGTCCATTGCGGAATAAAAAATTGTAAACGACTGGAAGTCGGAAAAACAAGTCAACGACCGCCTATGGCCTGATAACAGTAACGCAGGCTTATCGCTAAACAATGAAGTGACTTAGAGTGAAGAAAACCTGCAATCAAAGTGGGCTAAAAAATGTTTTTCCCTGTGTCCAAAATTTGAAGAATATAATATGTGTTATAGGTATATTATTCTTCAAATTTTGGAATTTAACTTACATAATTATGAAAATAATGATATATAAACTTATTGCTGTTTTAATGCAAATGTAATTAAAGTTTTACACAATGGTCACACTTAAATATGATGATAGCAGACAATCAAATTAAAGTCTCAATATTTTTATATGATTGTTCCTAGTGATATTATATTTTATTTAATTAATTTAAAAACTTAGAAAATTATTCTACGTTTTTTAAATCTTAATAATCTAATATTCGTCACTCCGAAAGACAGGCAAGGGATGTGCAAAACCCAAATCCAAAATCGCCTGTGTTCTTTATGTTTAACGCAGTAAATCTGCAGCCACCGACTTCCCATTTCCTGTATCTCCGAAACCACTCTTCAGATCTTCACCAAATTAAATGGCACCACACGGGAAGTATACCCTCTCAAACAAAAAAAGAATTTTCATACTCGGTTCATAAATGACCCAGTTCTGATGCAATAAACATAGAAAAGACATACAACCGAATCGATAATCTCCTTTTGAAAAGTCGGCTGAAAAAGGAGTCCAGCTTAACACAGGAAGACAAGTGGTATTCCTAAGACTAATGAATGCATCGACAGGGTTAATCACTAATTTCTTCATCCGAGGTATAGGTAAATTATAAACAGGAATGTCTAACGAAGTTCATTTTTTCTGCTTACTCCAGAAAAGAGTAAACATGATGATATTTTTTATTACATGTAAGCACTGGTCTTTGATCGGAAAAACCAGTCAATGACCACATGTGCCCTGATAAGAGTCGTGTGTTTATCGCTAAACAATGAGGTAATATCGAGTAAACCTTTTTACTACCTTACTCCGTGTAAATACTATTACACACAGCATTGTAATACTACCTAATAATTAAATCCCTACTAATATTATGAATGAGAAAGCGTGTTTGTTAGTCCGTCTTTCACGGCAAAACGAAGCGACGAACTGACGTGATTTTTAAGTGGAGATAGTTGAAGGGATGGAAAGTGACGTAGGCTACTTTTTGTCTCTTACTAACCCCCTCACTTCTTCACTTAAAATGAATTAAACTCGAGCAAAGCCGCGGGCAATAGCTACTATAATGTATTAGTTGTACAGTCGTTTCCTAAATCACCAATCTATATTAAATATTAATCTACATAAATATTATACATGGGGCACACTAAAAGTTTTGCACTTCTAGCGAATCGGAACTATTTGAATTTCGAATGTTATATTTTTAAAACGTTGCAACCTTCTTAGTAATAAAAAAAAACAATTGTCGGGAAATGATTTGTCAATTATTTTCTTATCACACATCAAAGTTCTACGTACGCAACGAAAATGGAATTAAGTCGAAAATATTTTAGAGTGATGATCTTTTATGATTTTAAAAGTTCTCTTTAAAAAGAAGTACCACCACGGACATTCTAATGCTGTTTATGATATTGTCACAGGTGACGAAACGTGGATTTATTGTTTTGAATCCGAAAAAAAACAGCAATCTTGTGAATGGGTGTTTGAAAATGATAACAGGCCAAGAAAAGTGAGACAGGCGAGAAACGTTGGTAAAAAATTATCGCGTTTTTTTTCTCAGCTACGGGTCCCATCTGTACAATTCCACTTGAAGATCAAAAGAGTGTTAATGCCGGGTGGTATTATACCATTTGTTTACCCAGGGTGTTAGAAAAAGTTCACGAAAGACGACCCAAAAGCCGCATTCTCCTACACCATGATAACGCTTCTTCACACACGGCCAGCAAAACAAAGTCATTTTTAGCTTCCGAAAAAGTACATCTCGTCGCTCATCCTGCGCATAGCCTCAACCTAGCACCCTGTTATTTCTGTATTTTCCCCAAAATCAAAGATTTGATAAGAGGTTTTACTTTTACCAACTCCGAAGAGGCAGAGATAGCGTTCAATCAGCACGTAGAAAACATGCCTTCAGATCAGGACCACATCCTCCTGTTCATCAATGATCCCATCGCATGAAAAAATGTTTAAAATGTAAAGGAGATTATTTTGAAAATCAATAAACATAATATTTTGGTTATAACATGTTGTTTTTTTAAGTTACGCAAAACTTATAGTGTGACCTACGTAAATGCAAAAGTTTGGATGTTTCGATGTTTGGAAGGATAGATGTTTGTTACACAATAACGCAAAAACAACTAAACGAATTTGAATGAATCTTGGCACACAGATAGATAATGGTCTGGAATAGCACATAGACTTTTTATCCAGGAAAATTGGTTATTCCCGCGCGATTCACCAAAATACTTTATTATAAAGCATACTATGTACCTATGTATAGGTTGACTCGTAAAAGACTGTACGTAATATTGTGGGACTTAATATAATAAATATTACTTAACTTCATAGAACACCGTAACGAAATTTGTGTAATATTAAAAAATATTGTCACCGTGCGGGCGACAGGCGCGCCCACCTTGACTTATATTTACGTGCTGCGACAGCTACCGTGAGCAACTCGTGAGCTTACAAATAGCGAGCAGCGCGTGTTCATTGTTCTGGCAGTAGTCTAAATTTGAGGCAGTGTCACTCTGATGCTCCACGTTTCTGTCCTGGCATTTTTCGCATTGACCATAAAATCTCTCGATATTAAAATATCAAAGTTGAATTTTATCCGAGTAATGACCTGTCTGTTCAAAAAGTAAGGTATGCCAAAAGCTTTAAGAATGAAAAACGATATGCCAGTCTTGAAATAAACAAAAAGAACATTCGAAAATTAAATTACATTTGTTGACAGCTGGTATTACGGTAACAGACGTTTGCTTCTACCGAAAAAAACGTAGTAAACTGTTCAAGCATGTTCAAGATTTAAAATATATAAAAAACTAGCTGTTGCCAGCGACTTCGTCCGCGCGGACTTCGTTTACTCCGCACAGCACCTGGCCGCTAGGTGGTAGCGTGATAATATGTAGGCTATATATTGACCCGACCTGTTAGTAATATTCATGTAAAATTTGAAGTAAATCCATGCAAAACTTTTTGAGTTTACCCCGGTCATACATACAGACAAACAGACAAAAATTCTTATAACTATATTTTTGACTTCGATATCGATTGTAGATCACGCCCCAAGTATTCTTTAAAAAAAATATTCAATGTACAGTTTTGACTTTCCTAAGATTTTATTATATGTATAGATATGATGTTTGCGACGTCGAATTTTATTATACGCAGTCTAAATATGTTACAGGGTTGCACAAGTTTGAGTTGATAAAGTTATTAACAGAACAAATTATTGCATTTTTGTTAATTGATCATCTATCCAAAATTAAAAAAAATCCTGAAACTTCCCGCTAAATTGAGGTATTTTAAGCTCTAAGAAGAAACATTATACCTAAGCATAGATTTTTAGGCTCGAATTGTTTAGAAATCTAAAGTTTGTAAAATAATAGTACATATTTTAAATTTTGAAAATATGTATATTTCCGAAATGATTATCGATTTTGATCTTTTTAGTGGGATTCAACACAATTTTTGAATTCTAAATTGTTTTATTAGCTGCAAAGACGATAGGCAAAAAAATGTCAAAAAACCTCTTACAAAAATGTTTGCCATTGATGAATTCCGAACTAAAATCAGCAGGCCTACGCTTGAAAACAACATAAATCTTAAACCGATATTGATAAAAAAATATGTTTCGAATATCGTCAAAAAACGGTACTCTTGAAACCAATATTGCTCACATTGATTCAGTATAGTAAAGACCTAATTATTGGAAATAGATGTCAACTTTACACGTCAAGCTAGTGTTACAAGTGGACATTTTAAGTACATACCGTTTTAAACAAAATAACGAATAAAAGCAATAATGAGCAGTTCCAAAAAAATTCGAAATCCGTGTGGCGCTGTCGCCGAATCCAATAATTGAATATATTTGTCCAGAGTACGAAATACTTTAAAATTCATTAAATATTCATTTAAAATTGAAATCGGTTTTCAAGAGTAGCCTTACAGTTCTATGACTGCAAATTACAAACTAAAGTTGTGGAGGATTCAGTTTGTAACAAAAATGTGTTGAACGAAAATGAAAATCAAATATTACTATCCTGCAACACAGATAGCAACGTACCATTCATATTGCTCTTTGCCGTGCTCTTTGCTTACTATGTTTTTGATATAAAAAGGAGTCATATTTATATACACAATATCACGAGTTATTATTTTTTGGTACCTAATTTGTTTGGAGAAAGAAGCCCTTTCTAAATCTAACAATTTTGAATATTATTGTATTACTCGTAGTTGCAGGCAAACGTTGTTTTCCATAAAAATTGATTATATTGAATATTTTGCTGGGGTACTTAAGGCGAGGTATTTCGACGCGCGTCAATTCTATAGAAAATGGGTGGCGCGGTATGTACTGAAACCGTTGGGAAACGTGTTAATTTTCGGATAAATAAATATAGGGCATTAGCTGAAAGCTAAAATTTAGCACATTCTTTTTGTATTTACAACTAAATACCACCATATAAAAATGAAGTGGAAGATTAGAAATATTATTAACAAATTATTTGTTTTAGAGATTTTTTTAGCCTGTTTTCGGAATTTTATATGATCGAGTAAAGTACATTATATCATGTAATGAGTTAGCACATTCTTTAGATAATATCTTCAGGTATATCGTGTAATTTTTGTAAAATTGTTATTTAACAATCAATACAAAAAAACGTGATTTAACTAACTAGTTTTTTCCCGTTTTCGCGATGCCTCGCCTTAAGAGGGGGGAAATACCCCTGTTTGTTTTTAGATAAAAACTATCCCATATTTAAGTTAGACCAAACAGTAGATATCTAAAAAATTTCATTGAAATCGGCTTAATAGTTTAGGAGGTCATAGCGGACAAACAACGTGACACGTAATTTGTATATTAACAAGCTGACCCGGCAAATGTTGTTTTGCCACACAAATTACTAGTATTAAATATATATAATAATAATCGCCTCTGTGGTCTAGTGGTTCAGCGTTGGCGTTGACCACATGAGGTCCCGGGTTCGATTTCCGGGTCGGGCACTAAAAAAAAGTGTTTTTTCAGTTTTCTAAGAAACACAAAGTTGCCCGGGATTGGAAAGTGCTCGGTTGGCGATAGGCTTGCCACCTATCACATTTGTGGGACCAAGTATCTTCGGCTAATCGTGGGTGCACTTGTTGTATCTCTGGCTACCCCATCGCGGATATGGGCGTGAAGAAATATATTGGAACTCGGGGTAGGAGGTGGGGGTTAATTGAAATAAAAACTATCCTATCTGTAAAGTTGGATCAACCAGTAGATATCTACAAAATTTCATTGAAATCGGTCCAGTAGCTTCAGAGTCCATCGCAGACAAACAGCTTGACACGAAATTTACATATATTAAGAAGATATTAAAGAAAGATGTTAGTGATTTTTGACATTAATTCCACTTTAAATTTTTCGATATGAAATGTGTATTAAGTGTTACGTTTTCCTTTTAATAAAAAAACAAACACGTAATGATGTTAATGTTACTTTGCTATTCGTGCTATCCGTGTGGATAATAATTAGAACGAGTAATAAGTTTATCGTCTACCTTAATAATCTTTTGGTAGAGTTCTGCAATGTCTCGCCCGGGTCTGGTACCACCGCCTTACCTATTCCTGCCGCAATAGCGTCAGTGCTTGTCGCTGTCGTGTTCCGGTTTGGAGGGTAAGGTAGCCGGTAAACTTATGCATGTGGCATTAGACCTCGCCACAAGATAGCAACGCACCATTAACACCTTTGATGTCTATAGGCGATGGTTGACTCTTTCCATCAGGAGACCCATCTGCTTGTTTGCTATCTTATGACATAAAAAAACCTTACCCTCCTAAAGGTATCTATTCTTCAGATGGTCGGATCGTCTTGATGTTCTACTTTAAAAATAATAATTACCAAATAACGTATTTATTTTCTCTCACAATAAGAATCTTAAAAATTTAAACATACAACAGAGAGCTAAGTGTGAGTTTTTTTTTCGCATTCGATCGTGAGCGCGTTTGGAGTTTACTAGGAATTTGTATGTGATTTGTACAGCGCCACCTAGTGGTAAACGTGAGAAACCAGTTTACCAATAGGTGGCGCTGTACAAATCACATACAAATTCCTAGTAAACTCGAAACGCGCTCACGATCGAATGCGAAAAGAAAAACTCACACTTAGCAATCTGATAAGTGGTGTTCCTGTTTTTTTTTTGGAGACTGGTGGCTGTTATAGGTTTGAGACCTGTATTACAACTTACAAGTCATCAAATATATTATTTGTATACATTTTATCCAAATCCGTCCAGTAGTTTCAGTTTACAAGAGCAAGAAACAGACACACATACACTCAGAGACACCTACACACATACAAACTTTCGTAATTTAGAATATAGGAATTACTTTAACATTGGATTAAAATAAAATAATCTTTATACCATTAAAAAATATCCCAACAACAATGTTTACCAACACTCGCTCTGCGTTTCCTGGTACCGTTAGTCCTGGGTGAACAACCTTGGGAGACGATTATCATAATAACACTGTATGTACGTTTGCGCGTAACACTCGTAACTCGTTACTAGTTTTATTGCTTTGAATTAGGGCTGCTAACATTTTTTTAATGAGTTTATATAACAATATTCTCCTTTAATATTGGTTAGACCATTTTTTAAAAAGAATATAAATACCAATGTAACGTGAGACATGACACCTGTGTGATAGGAAAGACTTTGTCGATCTTAATTTAATCCCGTTTATCCCAACATATAATTATGTTACTAAAAACTTATTTCTTTTAAACCAACTTCCTTAAAGGAGATAGTTCTCAACTTGGCAGTTTATACCTAACTTTAGTACTCGGTCATTTATGAACCAATTTTGAAAATTCTTTTTTTGCTGGAAAGAGAATACTTGCCGTGTCGTCCCATTTTAATTTGGTGAAGATCTTTTCCCCCGTGTTGGTCCCGGGCTCCTTTAAAGAATAGGCCAACTGCCGTTCTGCCAAAGAGGTCGTAAAAGGCGACCGATTGGTAATACGAGTCACTACCATGGTGGCTACTAGGTGGTAGAGTTCAGCATTGTCTCGTCCGGGTCTGGTACCACCGCCTTACCTATTCCTGCCGTAACAGCGTCAATGCTTGTCACTGTCGTGTTCCGGTTTGGAGGGTAAGGTAGCCGGTAAATTTATGCATGTGGCATTAAGACCTCGCCACAAGGATTGCAACGCACCATTAACATCTTTGGTGTCTATAGACAATGGTTGACTCTTTCCATCAGGAGACACATCTGCTTGTTTTCTATCTTATAATATTAAAAAAAAAATACTCCCCGTGTGGTCCCATTTTAATTTGATTAAGATCTGATGCACGCTTCTGAAGATATAGGAAATGGGAAGTCGGTTGCTGCAGTTTTATTGCGTTAAATAATTATTATTGGTACAAAACGACCACTATTAAGTAGGGGTGGAGTAAGCGATATTTGTCGATATCCAATATACATATTATAAATGTGAAATTTTGGATGTTTGGGTATTTAGCTGTTTAGATGTTTGTAACTCAATCACGCAATAACGGCTTGTCCGATTTGGAATAGCTCTTGGATACATTTTATCCCATAAAAACAAGTTTTGCCAGTGGATTCACTGAATTTTTTTCAGTGCAGCAGCCTGTTGGGTGCAGCTGTGTTAAGATGTTAGTTAAATAATGATTCCATTGTTCAATTAAACTTTCTTCTTAATTTGTCCATTAAACATTTTTAATGGATCTTGATAAAAATTTGATGTAATTTATCATTTAACAAAGAAAATCATAATCAATTGTTACTTATTTGCAAAAATGCATATAAGTAACAATTGATTTTCTTTCATAATTCTGGCATGTCTAAATGTTAATAATTAATTAATTTAACAAAATGGTCGATGATATCGAACTATCGATTTCAAGATGTCAACATCAATAAAGATTTTAATATCGATATTTTATCAATATTGCGCATGTTACATAAACTTTTTATTTAAATCAAATCATGTGTGCGGCCCTGTTAGCTACTGTAGTCATAATTATTCTGTATATTTCTGGTGCACATCTGTTCTTGTCTTCTATATAATAAATCTTTATTGATTTATTGTATTGAAGATACGAACAGAATACGTTGATTTCAATGACGAGAAAATCTGTTTCCCGCGCACTCTCCTTTCGACCATCCCTGCTAAATGCACATCCAAGATGTACAAACGCATCCACTTGTTCCAAAATTAAATCATCAGCTACGACTCTTACATGCGTTCTGAGTGCTAAGTGTGAGTTTTTCTTTTCGCATTCGATCGTGGGTGCGTTTGGAGTTTACTAGGAATTTGTATGTGATTTGTACAGCACCACCTAGTGGTAAACGTGAGAAACCAGTTCTTAGAATCATCATTCATATCTCTTCATAGTGTATGTGGCTCAGATGGAGTGAAGTCTCAAACAACGGCGTATGTTGCAAAAGGTAGTCATTCTAACACTAGATCACTCATGCGAGTTCCCACTTTCGATACTGATCAACGAGGAATAGTAGACCAATTTTAAGTATGCCATTGTGATTGGGCAACATAAATATTATTTTAAACTGTTAATGTAGTGTGTGGATGCGTTTCGATTCAGCAATATTAAAAAAACTCAAAAATGCACATAAAGATTAATTTAAAAAAAAAAAAAAATTTATTTTGACAACCCTATATCGTGTATCCACCGAGACTCATAGCCTGTACATTACCGGCATTAACTGCTGATAAACTTCCACATGATGTTTCCTGAACTTCATTGCATCAGTCCAAGTTTTTCATCTTGGTCGTGACTCGTGAATATATCATAAAATGTTCGATTTGATGACAACTCGATATTCGAAAATCGGGGTGAAATCAACTTCCTTTAACGGGAAGTTTAAAAGATTTTACAAAAAATATTGAGACTTCTTCAATTGTCCATACACTAACTTATTAACGTTAAAATGATATCTTATCTGTAAACATGGTTTTGTCTATGTGCTTGTATCCGTGATTTACACATAATGGTTTCCCCATCACGCCAGCGGATCCCTAGCCCATAGCATGCAGAGGTGTAATCTTAAGGAAGGCCCTCATTAATTCCCGCTCCGTAATTCACGAAATGATTCGCGGCTTACATCGCTCTGGGCACGCTTCTCGGAAGATATGCGCTGCACAATCCTTTGTGCACATTTCGGGGAATCTAATGAGATGTACGGGGTTTCGAAATTAAACTGTGTTGATTGAAAGATCGAATCTAGACTGTCTCGTGGTCTAACGGTTAACCTTTTTGTTTAGATCATGAGGCCCCGGCTGCGATTTCCGAGTCAGGCAAAATTCCAAGTTTTTTTTCTAGGTTTTCCTAAAAAAGTTGAAATCTCAGTTATAGTTTGAAGTTTGATGGTGATGTGGTGTGTGTATACCTCAGATGAGCAGGTGATGCGGTCGATCTAGAAATACAGAAGCGGTAATCGTTATCAAGTCGGCAAAATGCGGCAATGGTGATCACCATTCATGTCGCCAAGTAACGAACCGATGGTGAACTGGGAAGTTTATTGCTTCTGTCTATTCCGCAACGAAATCACCGTGATGATATTTTTAAACAATTGGTACCAACATATTTGATTTTGCGTCTCAATCCTCTTGTCTGTGAGTTAAAAGGAGGTACATTAGTTTTTTTAATCTTTATTTTTTATAATATAATATTTTTTATAATATAATATTTTTTATAATATAATATTTTTTATAATCTATAAATATAAAAATCAATTGCTGTTCATTAGTCTCGCTAAAACTTGAAAACAGCTGAACCGATTTGGCTAATTTTTGTTTTGAATTAATTGTTGAAGTCCAGGGAAGGTTTAAAAGGTGAGAAAATATAGAAAAAAAAATAGTAGTTAAAAAGGCAGAACAACGTTTGCCGGGTCAGCTAGTAATTAATAATTATTATAAAAAAAGATTAAATTAAATTAGATCTGAAAGAATGTGTCGGTGTAAAAATGAAAAAGATATGCTCCATTGGTTGGGACAGAATCGAAATCGAAAGAATTCCATTCTTTCGATTTCGATTCGATGTTATTCTATGAAACGTTAACAAAACATATAAACAATGCGAATGTGGAAGAATATAGGTACCAAAGCAGACCAAGACCTTGTGTGTGATATTTAAACCCAAACAAAAATTTTGAAAAGTATCATCACGTCTATTCCCTTGCGGGGTAATCAATGAAGCAAACGTCTACAGACTTCGATTCACCACAACTTACTGGCTTGTTGGTTGGCGAGACAAGTGGTGATTGTCATCGGCCATCGCCACCTCTTTACCAACCTGTTAATGATTATATCGACTTTTTTGTGGAGATAACTGGGACTGACAGGTTTATATACTCATCCGGGGCATAAGGGTATCACACCACCATCCAGACTCCGAGGGGGTTTTCGGATTAACTCGACCGCGTCAGATTAACATAGGGGAAATATCGGCTATTTTGGGATTAACTCGAGCGCGTCCGATTAACATAGGGGAAATATCGGCTATTTTGGGATTAACTCGAGCGCGTCCGATTAACATAGGGGAAATATCGGGGATATTGGGATTAACTCGACCGCGTCCTATTAACATAGGGGAAATACTTCGCACTGTTGAGGCTCTCCACCAAATATAAGCCGTTTATATAGAGGCGGGCGACTATGGCAAAAAAAACAAATTTCCGATAACTTCGGCCTGTGGAAATTGTCAAATTATATTTTTTATTATTACATCACTTCCTTTCCAAAAAAATAAAATTTAGACGCGCTCGCAAATGTCAAAACAATGTTTTCTTTGCATTTTTGTGACCCGCCCACTCCCTTATGCTAGCCCTTACACTTGAATTGTCAGGTTTTCTAAATTTTAATTGGGAATTAACCCACCATACCTTAATCTGATGCGCTTCAGTATTTATATATCATTGTTTTTTTTTTAAAGTTATAGTTTTTTCTCCACCATTGAAATTAAAAACATTATATGAACTTTTACTTTTCCTATAAGTAATTTAATCTACAAAATCCAATAGGTACCTACGACGCTCGAGTGACTACACATTTAGCATATTGGGCTCCCCTATCATAATGAGATTTTAGATTTTGTCAATAAAACTTTCGCTTGATTCGGGGACTAACGAACCCTCCGAAATCTTCAAAAATTTTCTATATGTATTTTTGTATTTAAAATCCTAATTAATATTATAAATGTGGAAGTGAGTTTGTTAGTAATTACGCTTGCACGCCTTATCCATTAAACCGATTAAAAAAATATATTTTAATAGAAAACTATATTATCGGCGAGTAACATAGGCTGTATTTTAAACTAAGATAAATTTTAGAACTTCTAATTTTTTTTGACCCCAGTTAAGCAATAAAAAAGTCATATTATCTTATTTACTTTCTAACTAGCTACAGCGTGCAGCCCGCTGCATTATAAAAGTTTTTGGTTAACCCCGCGGGAAAAGCTTATTTTTTCGGGATAAAAAGTAGCCTATGTGCTATTCCAGGTCATCGTCTACCTGTGAGCCAAATTTTATTCATATCCGTTAAGTAGTTTTTGCGTGATTATATATATATATATATATATATATATATATATATATATATATATATATATATATATATATATATATATATATATATATATATATATATATATATAATCAGTGTCACTTTTCGTTGTAATTTTATAACTCAAGGCTCAACGGGCTCACCTATCTAAACCAAATGCACATATATATTATATGACCAAAGGTAGGCTTTGTTTGGAATATTTAGTAGATGGTTTATGTAAGGTTTGCACAAAATCGGTAGAGCAGTTCTTCAGTTATCACATTTTTTTGTAACAAATGAATTCAATAAATGGCGATACGTAGCGAACCACGTAACGGGCAGCTAGTTATACATAAATAATCTGTGATTATGACTGACAGTTAGGTATTTAACGCGACGCAAGCGAAGACACAGATAAAAGCTAGTAAATGATAAATATATACGTGATAAGGGCCCAGACCAACACGGGGCATACTTAGGCACTTATTACTTTCAAACCTATTAATTTATAATGTTCCGTTTCATTTCAACTTTCAGTCATAAATAATTTTGGTCAGAATCAACTTTAATTTGAAAACTAATAAAACAAGTCGTACTTAAATTATTCCATACATAAGAAGTGTAGCCATATAAAAAATAACAAAGGACAGTAAGCCACATGTAAAAAAAATCACCAACAATGTTACCGCGTAACTCAGGTAGCGGGCATAATAAAATACGTCCATGTTTTTTTATTTCTTTCCCGCGTCAAACACCGGGGCTTGGGAACAGGTTTTATACAGCCATCTCTTTTTAACGCGGGTTAAACCTCTTGCCTTCTGTTGTAATAAATCTTGCTGCCTTAGTTAAAAATACAAATTATAAAAAATGAGGTTTTATGGAAGTTCTCTAATGGTTTTTTGTTGTAAAATGCTTGAGTGAATGCGTATAAGTAAACGCATCTTCATTTGATTAGTTTTTTGCAGGAAGCTTTCAAGTAATATAATATAGGTACTTAGATAGCCTCATAAATGTAATTATTAATTTATTTGGCCAATATATTTTGGTCCTGAGCAGAAACATTTATTATATTGATAGATACATTTTTTTTAATAATTACTTAATTTAGAAAAACCTATTTTACTACTTCTGTCGCTACAAAACTGTGGCATTTGAAAACACCATGTTTAATATTTATTGTATATAAATAGTTTTTATAGTGTCATGTATCTGCATATTTCGATTCGGACAACAATTATTTTACTCAGCGTACGTATTATACTTTTATGCGAATTAGGTAAAATACATACGAAGGATTATTGCTGATCAGTCAATAGCTAGTATATCCTTTCACACGACAGAAAACTTATCTAACAATAATCACGCATTAGATTTCATGATCCTGTCACATAAGCCGCTACAAGTATCTCACGCACAGATCACATAACATCCTAACAACATCGGCTAGCTAATAGGCTCATATTCTGTATTGAGGTTTGAATAATTTATATTACTTGATAGCTGCGAGAATGCGTTTGTGTAAGCTCCAGAATACTGCTCATAATGTGCTGACTGTTGAAGCTCGATAAACAATTTTTTGAATTTTTTTTGAGAATGTGACTTGTTCTCCAAAACTATCATGGCAACTAGATTGTAGAGTTCTAGAGCTCTATATATATATATATATATATATATATATATATATATATATATATATATATATATATACCCCAAAAATAAGCAAATTATTTGCTTGTAATATGGGTGCCAGTCAACGTATGACATTGTCTCTGTCGGGAATCGAACCCAGGCCCCATTGATGCGTAGTCAGGTTTGCTAACCCCTCGAACAACGGGGCGGTGTCCCATTATGCCACAAGCAAAATATATTTTTCTTTTTGGATTCACTAAAAACTGTCATATTCAGCGGACTGCGATTTTCGTGTCGATGCTAGTACATAATAATAACCACAGACCATATGAATACTAATAGACACACCTTTGGGAAAGACACGTGTCGCCGCGCATATGAACAAACGCTCCTATTACCGTCAAAATTTCATACATTTGTAGGTTATATTATATTTTGTAAAAATAGAAATAAACCATGTTGTACTGTTGTATCGACAAGGTTTAAAAATTACCCTTAAAATAATTTTATTTCATTTGTTAGTAGTTTATCTCTGTATTTCTGTATGTAGTTGCAAGCCATGCTGCCAAACTAAGAAATTGTCTTGAAAGGCGTATCCATTTAATCTGTGTTAACAAATATTTATTTCCGCCAACAACAAAAATATTCTGCCGTGTCATCTAATGGTTAACCTGTCCAGCTCAAATCGCGGAGTCCAAGTATTGATAAAAGTGTTAATGAAGTTATTACCAAAAAATGAAAATTTCAGACTAGCAGCAGCTCAACGACCGGTGATGTGCATCATGGGCCTGTAAAGCTACCACCCCCTGTTATCGTAGACATGTAGAAACGAGCGATAATAGTTATACGACGATTAAATACTACAATGGAGATTAGACCCATCTCACCACCCGACGACTCGGTGGAACGTGAATAACCCGTAGCGTCTCTATACGTTCTTAGTTCTCTCTGTTTGTGGTGAACCCGAGCATCTAAATATATACGTTCTTGTTACACGCTTTTGTGGTGAACTGGAGCATCTATCTACATACGTTCTTGTTTCACTCTGTTTGTGATGACTTGGAGCGTCTATATACGTTTTTGGTTCACTCTGTTTGTGGTGAGCCTGAGCGTCTACATAATGTTTTTGGTTCACCCTATTTGTGGTCAACCCAAATATCTAAATATATACGTTCTTGGTACACTTTGTTTGTGGTGACCTGAAGCGTCTATATACGTTCTTGGTTCACTCTGTTTGTGGTGACCTGGAGCGTCTATATACGTTCTTGTTTCACTCTGTAGTGATCTGGAGCGTCTATATACTTTCTTGGTTCAGTCTATTTTTGGTGAGCCTGAGCGTCTATATACGTTCTTGGTTCACTCTGTTTAACCAACAAGAAAACTAATGTGACAGTACTTTTTATGAAAAGTTTTAATTGATGTACATTATAATTAACCTCTTACTCCATTGGAATTATTTGGGGGATTGAGATCAATAAGTAGATTTAGAAGTGCTTTTGCGGAACAATTGACGTTCGGTTTACTCTGAATGTAGCATAATACAAGTCCTGATTATATTTTTTAAATTTCAGCATTATATGTAGCTTGTGCATTATAAGTTTTAATATATTTTTCTCTTTTTTACAGATTATTGGACGCTCAGGAAACATTCAGAGTCAGCATCAAGTGACAAAGAAAATTAGCCCAAATAATTTCTGAATATATATTATTTGTAAATAGCCTTTTAAGTTATTAAAAAGTATTATATAAATACATAAATAATGTTTAATCATGATATTTTAATGTGATTATAGTCGTGAAAAATACGATGGTAAAACGCGTAGTTTCTTAGAGCGTCATCTGGTCTAGACTCGATGGATGGTTCAAACTCAGTAGTGATTTTTTGCTTAAAAAAATGTTAATTTTCCTAGCACAGAAATATTGCTGAAACACATATATGGTAAGAAATGCTGAGGTATAGCAAAACTATACGAAAAGAGGCTAAACTCATATCCTAATTGATACTTATGATTGAGAAATTATTGTCAACCTATGATTAAGGCTACCATAATTATTGCGTGTACATACCTACAACGTTTAAAAATATAAGACAACTTTAAATATACTACTTAACGGAACAGGAATAATAGTAACGTTAAAAAATGACAAACCGTGGTTCCTTGTTTACTTTCAGTATTTTACTTTTAATTAATTTCTTAAAAGTAACAATATTTATAGCGAGATCGAACTTACACTAAATATTGCCACTTCCAATCTTATTAGCCATGGAAATTCTAAGTTGAGTTAATGGGATTTCTTGAAATGTAGTATTTTTGCATTGTGTATATACTATATTATGTGTTACGTACATACATTCTTTAATATTTACAGTTGACAAATTTACTTCTAACCAGACGGTTTTAAATTTGACATATGTATCAGTATGCATTTGTTTTTAACGTATTTAAACCAATTTTAGGGCATTTATTTTTATTTGAAAAATTGGCAAACCGAGATATTTTACGGTGTATGATGAGACTAAGATAGTTTACAATCAATCTAATTTAACAATAATAGATAATAGTTTTTGGGCCCATGGATAAGTATAAATCCCCTATAAGAGATAATTTGACGCAGAGAAGTGATTTTATTTTATAATGTAGTAATGTGTCGGACTTTCTTAAGGCCTTAAAGTAATAAACTTTAGCCTTTTTAGTGCTTCGTAATTCGCATATTTAACCGGCTTTAAACTATTACTCACAGACTAACAATAAATGTGATGCCTACAACATACAAGTTCGTACTTATTATAAAAATACTCGAAAAGTAATTTTGGTTACTGGATAATAATATTTTGCTTATAATTACATTTTGCCGGTTCTCAAGAAGATTAGACTAATAACTAATTATACTTGTAAAAAATACATACTACTTGTACTTGTAAGAAACAAAAGTAATGTGTTTTTAGGTAGAAGACTATACGCAAGTTCCACTTTTTTTATTAAATCAGCTAAGGGCTCGGTACTATCTATGTATGTAGACCGTACCATTATCATGGTCACCCTTTCTTAGTGCATAGTTCTAATGACGTCACTCTTACAACTTTGAATTCGTGAGAATTTCACTCGAGAACCGTGTTCCAGCCTAATAATGACTGAATAGTATAGTCAACAAATTAATTACTAAACCATCCTTTACGATATTATACATATACTAGCTGACCCGGCAAACGTTGTTCTGCCTTTTTAACTACTCTTATTTTTTCTATATTTTCTTACCTTTTAAACCTTCCTTGGACTTCAGACATTAATTCAAAACCAAAATTAGTCAAATCGGTTCAGCCGTTCTCGAGTTTTAGCGAGACTAACGAACAGCAATTGATTTTTATATATATAGATAGGTATGGTGGTTTAGATATTTTTTGTTCAATGTACAAAGTATGTATTAGATATTTTTTCATTATTGTATACCATTGAAATATTTGTTTATTGTAATAAAACTAATGATGTAATACTATGCAATTTCAAATACTATGTAATATTTGAAATTGTCGCCATCTGGCCACGGTTTTACACTGTCAGACTGAAGGAAACGCTTCAATCTGGCCGCATACCCGAACACCTCTTAAAAGTTTTGTTATGTTCATCATACAAATATTTTGTGTCATGTGTTTTATAGTTGCGTTCATGTTTTTTATAGTTTTTATAGAATAGAAACCAAGTACATTTTTTTAATCGAGTTTAGTAAACACGCGAACATAGTGACGCAACCCTCTAAAAATGGGGTATAAACAAAACACGCGATAAAATATTTTATGACATTTTCTTAAGTTGTTAAGGTTTTTAAAATCACTGAACAAGCTATATTGATGGATTTTTATGTTTTAACGAATTTATATTTAACAACACGTCCATTAAAGTAATAATTATGTAGAATCTAGTCTGTGATCTCTGCAATATTGTTTAAATTTGGATGAATTCAAGTTAAAGCTTTCTGCTAATGTTTGTGTAGATATTAGTTAGTTTAAGAAATAGCTAATTTTTATTTCGTTTTAATTTATTTGGCCTCACTTGCTAGCCAACCAAATGGAACGACACGTGACAAAATAAAATATCACTAGAATAATTTCCGATTTTATTTTTGTTTATTTATTTGTTTATTTTAACCAAATATAGTTAAATTATTAAATAAAACACAATATTACAAAAGACAAACTTTTTCGTAGTGAGATTTCTTCTAGCTAACCGCCATGAAAAAGTCAGTTAAAACTTTAAGGGAATTTCATCCATTCTATTAGGATTTGTTCTGAAAATAATGTGATAAATTCTTGAAAAATGTAAAACAATATACCTATTACTAAAACTTATGTTATTTAAATAGTTTACTGTTTAAAAATCTATTATTCCGTTTAAAGTTACTAATGACACCGGCCCGTAAAAAAGGCCTCACTAAAAACCACATCCAGTATCTATTTCGATGCGCTTACTTCGAATCTGAGGTCAATTTAACCGAATATCCCGAAATTTTATGTAAACTGTACTTTTTGCGATTTTTTACAATTTTTAACGATTTTTTGCAGTATACTCAAAATGTTTGGGTTATCTATATGGGTTAAACGAATCTTAGAGTCGCCGCATCGAAATTTTATAACACTATCTACATAGTGTAGTCAAGTCAAAGGTACAGAGCTTTTGTGTGGATCTATGTAATTATTTTCAATATTTATCAATAATAGAAACAAAATGTATTATTTCAAAAATAAACTTTGTGGTCTCCCGTTTCTAGTGATATTTTAAATAATTTGTCAACGTTTTTTTAAATAAAACATTTACTTTATTATAATAATGTAGTTTAGACACTAATTCAACTAATTTACATTGTATAAGAAATCATACGAATATTATGGGTGATATCATTTGATATAATTAAATAAAGATTTTTAAATTTTCTAATTGCGTTACGTAGCGAATGTTATAAAGCTTTTTTGTAACCTTTTGTTTTTTGAATTAACGTGACTGTTATGTAACAATAAACTTGTTATATAATTTTTTAATATCTTCATTACATCAAAAGTGATACTTGTCTTAGGTACATGAAGATTTAAAGAAAAATGTTAACCTAAAATTAATAGAAATTTTAAATTATTGATCTTATTAAGAGAAGCAAATGGTCTAAAATCCAATCTGATAGTGCTTAACCAATATTTATGTATATGAAATATTTGTAATTTTATATCCATCTTACTGCTTACTGTAATCACTTATAACTTAATTTGTAATAATTTAACTAAAATTGTGAAAACAAACTGTGTTAGTACATGCTCTGAGTGAATCTAAACATATTTTTACATTCACTTAGTGTATAAACAAACTTGACATCAAAACAATAAAGTTAGGTACGTAAAATCTTAATACATTTATATATTTCAGAATTTTTAAGAATTATTATTATTTGATCAAGACTTACATAATATTTTTTTACATAATATTACTTACATAATATTTTTAACAATTTATCAATATTTTTGTTCGTAAAACTAATTTCGTGTGAGGCAACTAATCGCGGTGCCTGAAAAAATATTTTTTGTCACGCGAACCAAGTCGCTAGTAGCAGCTAGTATAACATACACTAAATCATTACTTCCCGTTGGGTAAAAAACTACCCTATTTTAATCCTGGACGGTGTAGCTTTCTATAGTCAAAGAATTTTTAATATCGTTCCAGTAGTTTGAGTTTATTTGTTACTAATATACAAAAATACAAAATATGGTTCATTTTTATAATATTGGTATAGAACAGAGGTCGGCAACATTCGGCTCGCGAGCAACATGTATCTCTGGATGTGACGCTGTGGTTCTTTAGCTCCACACGCAAATATTTATTTTATATAAAAAAAAATTCTTTTCATCACTTCACCCACCTTCTCCCCGTGGACACTGTCGTCAGTCCGTCTTAATATTGTTTATTGTAGGCAAGATTTTTTTTGTGGTTCTTTAAAATCTTTGAAATTCTGTAAATTGTAATTTTTGGCTCTTTCGATTCAAAACGTTGCCGACCCCTGGTATATAATATTACACAAGCTAGAATTTGAACCGCCAATTTTACTAAATTGTATGCTGTAAGTTTGAAATACAGGAATTTGTGCAAACTGTATATGTACTTTACACGTGTCTATTTCAGTTTAAAATATCAATTGATATAAAAAACGATCTTGTTTAATAAAAATGTATGAAACAAAACAGTTTATTTCTTTACCTCGGGTTGATTCAGTGTGTTAACTAAACCTTGAAAATGTTGACGACTGATTAAGTAAAGTCTACGCTCGCCTGAATAAAACTCCTCCCCTCACAAAAATTCTTTTTTTTATATTATAAGACAGCAAACAAGCAGATGGGCTTCTGATGGAAAGGGTCAACCATCGCCTATAGACACCAAAGGTGTTAATGATGCGTTGCTATCTTGTGGCGAGGTCTGAAGCCACATGCATAAGATTACCGGCTACCTTACCCGCCAAACCGGAAAACGACAGTGACAAGCTTTGACGCTATTGCGGCAGAAATAGGTAAGGTGGTGGTACCAAACAACAATACCGACAAATAAAAAATATATATAATAAATATATAGGTATACCTTGAATGAGTTTTATACCGCCACTAGATCAAAGAAGCAATAATTTAAAAATTTATATTAAATTATTTCACAACGAATTCCGCAGAGATCGCATGCATCCGCCAAGGTGGCCTGTATCAGGAATTTGCTTTAATTTCGCCAAATGTGTTCCCACGATATTCGTTTGGAGTTAAGCAATACCTTTCCGAAAATTCTTAAGCCGTTCCCACGAAAAGCTGAATCTCTGTTTTTATCCGGGGCCCTTTCTAAAGGGTAGACAAACTGACATATCGCTAGGCATCTCGTAAAAAGCTAGAGACGACCAATACGTGACCAATACCTGATTGCTAACTAGATGGTAGAATTCTGGAACGTCTCGCCCGGGTTTGGTACCACCGCCTAACCTATTTCTGCCATAATACCATTGATGCTTGTTGCTGTCCTGTTAAGGTTTGAAGTATAATAAACTTATGCCTGTGACATCGTTCGTCGTCGACATTCAACAATGACGCGGAGATGATTCCAAAAATGTTTAGTTTAATTTTTTTATATCATTGATTCTCTTTGGTGAGGAATCTAACGTAAAGGTGTATATGTATATATCATAGGATAACAAATAATCACATAGATCTGATGGAAAGAGACTGTTATGTGAGTTTGTGACGGGATGGTGATGCCATAAGCTTACTAGGCACCTAACAACCTCTGATGCGATTGCGACAGCAATAGGTAAGGCGTTGGTACCAGACTCGAGCGAGATGATGCAGAAATCTTCCACCCAGTCAGTTACAATGGTGACACGTTTGCCGTTTAGCGTTTACGAACTGTCAGGCAGAATACGAGATAGACTATTCTTCAAATGAGGCTCGGACTGATTATACGAAATTAAAGGAATGTATTTCTCTAACTCCGTATCTGTAGATGTCTATCTAAAACTGTACATCTGAATTCTCTTGTTACAGCACTAAAATATTTAAACGTCTTTGAAAAATAGACTGCCTAGCATTCTACTGGACAGTTTGTAAAATACGAACGATGGGCTGTAAGAGTCACTAACATCGTGACTATAAGGTGGTAGAGTTCTGCATTGTCTCGACCTGGTCTGGTACCACCGCTTTACCTATTCCTTTTGCAACAGCATGAATGCTTGTAACTATCGTGTTCCGGTTTCAAAGGTAAGTTAGTCTTTTGTATGTGGTATTAACACAAATAATATCTTACCATTAACGTCTTAGGTGTCTATAGGCGATGCTTGTCTCTTTCCATCAGTTGCTTGTATATTATGATATAAAAAACTGGCCAGGTGCGAGTCGGACTCTCGAAGTCTCGAACGAAGGGTTCCGTACCATTATAGCAAAAAAAAAACGAAAGAAACACGTTTATTGTATGTGGACCGCCCCTTAAAAAATTTTATTTTTTAATTATTGTATTTGTTTTTATATCGGCAACGGATGTATATAATTGGTGAAAATTTCAGCTTTCTAGCCATCATGATTTATGAGATACAGTCTGGTGACAGACAGACGGACTAGATACGGATATAGACGGATAGGGTTCCGTTATACCTTTTAGTTACGGAACCTAAAAAATATGCCGTTCTGGAAATCGTTAAGTTTTTGTAGAAAGTTTCTTTTGCCTTTTCTTAATATGGCAGATCAATTCCATTAGAAAAAAAAAAAACATAAATTTTGACGTTTAGTTTTTCTTATACTTTATTTAAAAAATTAGAACTGTGATCTAGTAACTGTTTTGTTAGGAATACAAAGTAACTACCAGACTTAAATTTTTAATCTTTACTAACCACAACACCTTCAAATGGTAAAACTTTTTTTTATACGTATAACTTAGGATAGCAAAGTAATACTTAGCTGTCCTGATGGAAAGAGAAACAATCGCCAATAGACACCAAGGATGTTAATGGTGCATTGCTATCCGTGTGGCGCGATGGCAATGCCAAATGCATATTTTTACCGGCTACCTTACTCTTCAAACAGGAACACGACAATGACAAGCAGTCAATAGGTACTTGTCATTGTCGTGTTCCAACAACAAGCTTTGACGCTGTTGCGGTAGGAATAGGTAAGGTGGTGGTACCAAATACCCAGGCAAGACGTTACGGAACCATATCACCTACTAGACACTAGTCACGATGGTAGTGACACGTATAGCCAATCGATCGCCTTTTGCGATCTGCCTGGCAGAACGGCAATTGGTCTATTCCTCAAAGGGCGCGGAACAACACGGTTGAACACATTTACATCATACTTATCTCTCAGACATCAATTTTACAAAAAAAAATAGGAAAAAAATTGGACAAGTTGCATATCGCCAGACCAGTGGATTATTATTTTTCTAAAATTCAAAAACCCACCCTTTTTGACGGTCCTCGCTTAGATTAATACACTTCCTTAAATTAATTCGTTTTATTTTATCAAATTCTTAAAACTTAATTAGGTTCATCGAAGCTCGATTTCATGGGATCGGGTTACAGAGTTCAAAGTAAGTTGCATAAGAGCCGATGACTAAGAAATATTTTTCAATATAGTGAAAAGCGTGAGTTATGTCTAATGTGTCCATCGTGTATATTCGAAACGAGACATTCCTCTTGAATGATTTTGAAGTGGAATCTTCATAAGAGCCTAGATATTTTTAAGATAGTCTCAGAACTGTAACGACTGACTTTTAATTACTTTATATTCGGCGAACTCTCTCTCCATATTCCACTCCAATTGACACTTGTGGGTAAAGATCGTGTCGTATTATAAGACACGATCTTTACCCACAATTGTCAATTTTTTATATCATAGGATAACAAATATTCAGATGGTTTATCTGACGTAAAAATAAACAGTATGTAAAGAGAAATCTACAGACACCAAAGATGTTAAAGGTAGTTTGCCATTTGTGTTGCGGGTTGGTAATGCCACATATATAAATTAACCGGTTATCTTACTCACCAAACCTAAACACGACAGTGGTTAGCACTTAGCACTGACGTTATAGCAGCACGAAATGGTAAAAAGGTGGTACCAGTCCTAGGTGAGATGTTACAGAATTCTACCAACTATTATGCGATAAACTAAAAGTACGCAAATTGTATTGTAATTGTGATGACATCTATAAAAAACATAACTACCTCGTGGTATAGTAAGTAGATTTTCAACCGGAACCAAAAGTTCCTTATTCAATAGCCGGGTCGGGAAAAATTATACGAATGCTTATTCAGGGAAAAAATCGCAGTAGCATCTACAGTCCCGTGGTAGTGTTTAAACGTTCTTCTATTCCTAATAAGGACGTCGAGCATAACAAACAAAGCAAGGAATTAATGATAATCGTCACAAATCAGTAAAATTGCATCCATCTCGACATCCGATAAACCAGTGAACCGTAGTCAACTGAAACATCAACGTCACGAAGAAAACTAAATAGTTTATTTATTCATTACTAACGGGCCAACCTTATTTCCATATTTTTTTTATTCCATAGGACAGCAAACAGGAAGGTGGTTCTTCTGATGCTGGAGACGCACTTGCACCTATCGTCACAAAAATTCGTACAATGACACGATAAATGCAGATGTGACTGGCTATTATCGGCTATTTTTGCATACATTCCGGACTGTATGTGCATTAGCGCGCGTAAAACTTCAGGGTGATAGACCAAGTCCGGCCCCAACATAATTGAAAAAAAAAAATTTCTTACACTAAATTTGTTAATGATACGTAACTAAATATGTGGTGGGGTTGGAATGCTACTTACATAGGTTAACCGGCTACCTAACCCTGCAAACCAGAACGTGGAAAAAGCGACAAGCACGTATATTGCGCCAGAATAAGTAAGACAATGGTACCTAACCCAACCGCGATGTGGCAGATATCTAGAACCTAGTTAGTAGGCACGAGGTTAGTGACACATATTACTTCTCTCAGGAATCAAATGATGTCTAGAAGCAAGGCAGTTGTACTATTTTTAAAAATATGCCAGGATCAACACAGAGTAAAGTGAGAAGAAAGCAGAGTGCTAAGTGTGAGTTTATCTTTTCGCATTCGATCGTAAGCGCGTTTCGAGTTTATTAGGAGTTTGTATGTGAATTGTACAGCGCCACCTAGTGGTAAACGTGAGAAACCAGTTTACCACTAGGAGGCGCTGTGCAAATTACATACAAATTCCTAGTAAACTCCAAACGCGCTCACGATGGAATGCAAAAAGAAAAACTCACACTTAGCACTCAGATAGTCTATTCATAAAAAGACGGAAATTCTTTATTGTCATAATATGATATTATGCGAATATATATCGCATAATATGCGATATACATATATTTATAAATTTTTAACATCGTAATGTCGAGTCTTTGAAATGCTATTTTATTCATTTTATAAGTAAAAGTGGATTTTTAATGCCAGGCTTTAGATATACGCTACAACCAAAAAACCAAAACACAAAAACTAAACTCTAAAAGTAATCAAACCAAACAGGTTTCGACTTTCATTTTTCCTAACAGGATAATCCCGTCAAATGCAGGAATCATGGTAAGCCTTGTGGAAGCTATGAGTCATGATTGTTGAGGTATTCGCCGTAACTGAGTCACGATAACTAAATAATGATGGCAGTTCAAATTCCTGTTCCTAAATTCCTGGTTTAAAGACCCTTTTGTCCTGTGAAACTACAACATGAACTTATCATTTTTATAAGATGGGAAACCATTAAGACGACTCTCTTTGTATAGTGATAGGTTTGTTCGGGTACGAGCATATAGTATCGAGTTCGATGTCTTTGGGTGGTAAATGTTAATAGGTTTTGTTACTTAAAAAATATCATCACACCTATATCCCGTATAAGATAGAAGAGCAACGCTCTTGCAATAAGGCAACTGCATTAAGTCCCACGATGAGGTGGCATATTATCAATTTGGTTACTTGCATTGCTAGTGTTGGTATAATTATGGTTTCTAGAAAAATTAGAAAAAAAAAAACATTTAGGATTCGAACAATCATGCATCTCATGGGTCTGTATCGAAGCTGAAGCTGTTACAGACAAAGAAGCTATGCCTTTTGAAATTTTAATTGTTTCCGTTTTGTCGGGATATATCTTGATACCTCTTGAGGTGAAAAATAAATATTCGCGGGACAAACTTACTGATCTATCATCTAACCTCAAAGTAAGCAAATTATTTGTTTGTGTTATGGGTGTTGGTCAACGATACTAATACATAGAAATACATATGTAAATACATAGAAATACATATATAAATACATATATAAACACACGCAATAAACCCCCAAACCCAGAAATACAAACATTTATGCTCATCACACAAATGCTTCGTCGGGAATTGAACCCGAGCCCCGTCGATTGCGTAGTCTGGGTCGCTAACCACTCGACCAACGGGGCGGTCGAAACAAAGGGAACATGCAGGATTGGCGATTGCTACACCGACAAGAGCATAGAGAGAAGGATAACTGGCCGACCGATACGATGATACGCGTAGTTATAAAATCTCATACGCGAATTCTCAAACGCAATCAATTTAAAATCGCCATATTCCAAAATCCATACTAATATTATAAAATGCGAAAGTCTGTCTGTTTGTGTATCTGCCTGTCTTTTACGCTTCAATAATCAACCCTTAAGGGGTTGAAATAGGGGATGAATGTTTGTATGATAAACTTTGTCGACGACATGTTAGTATGCTCGC
The DNA here is from genome assembly GCA_036924255.1 of Apodemia mormo. Lineage (NCBI taxonomy): Eukaryota > Metazoa > Arthropoda > Insecta > Lepidoptera > Riodinidae > Apodemia > Apodemia mormo. The sequence continues at coordinate 20,555,824 of JAUPFN010000022.1, read as the reverse complement.
GGGCGAAGCTGCGCGGGTGAACTAGTAAATATTGAAGTTATTGAAAACGATTCTACTAAACTTGAATTTCATATATTTTATTAAAAGCACTTGTACCGTTTTACTTGGTTTTTATTTACTAATATCAACAGATTTCGCGATTTAACGCATCAGCAGGGCAACAAACTAATATTGTTAACATTATTTTGTTTTAATATTGTATTTTAAACGAGTTTATACAAAATTAAGGTAGGAAATCGGAAAAACAATTAAAACAATTTCGACACAAATTTCCAACGGGTTTCATTCCAAAATCAATGGCGGATTCAGGTGTGGATCAGGGGGTCATGAACCATAGCAAACAAGCAGATGGGTCTCCTGATGGAAAGAGTCACCCATCGCCTATAGACACCAAAGATGTTAATGGTGCGTTGCTATCTTGTGGTGAGGTCTAATGCCAAATGCATAAGTTCACCGGCTACCTTACCCTCCAAACCGGAACACGACAGCGACAAGCACTGACGCTAGATATGCTCTAATCCTTATTTGCTTGCAATAAATCCATACCTAGACCCCTGCCTGGGAGGGGTTATAATCCCCATGACCCCCCTGGATCTGTCCTTGGGCTCAGCGGCACTTGCGTCCATTACCACAAAGCTTCGTGCAATAACGCGATAAATGCAGATGTGACCCGCTATTTTCGCATACATTCCGGACTGCATGTGCCTCGGCGCGCATATAACTTCGAGACGATAGACGCAAGTGCGGCTCGCGGCTCCAGCATAATACAAAAAAAAAATGCGACCTTCCGTTAAAGCGCCTCCAGTTCCAAAAGAGCAAAAAATCGTTTAAGATGTAGCGCTGTCCAAAAAACACTTGCATTCATTGGAAAATTATTGAGATACCTATTTGGCTTCATTTACTAATCTGAAAATAAATATGGCCATATTTTTTATTTATTCATTCATTTATTCATAATGTTGGTCGACCCCGGGTGTCCTGTGAAGAACAGACCATCTACGATTCTGCCAGGCTGTTTGTAAAAAGCGAACAAGTGGCCATACGTGTCACTACAATTGTGACTTCTAGTGGTAGAGTTCTGCAACGCCTTGCTCTGGTTTGCCATTACCGCCTTACCTATCCCTATTTAAAATGCGTTAAAGACTGTGACCGTTGTATTTCGAGTTAGAAAATAAATTTATACAAATGATATGTTATTGCGGTTGTTGGTGTTGCCACTGTGGCATTACCATCGACCGTAATAACATTGTATGTAGACGATGTATGTCTCGTGCCATTAGATTCTTCACTATATTATAACATTAAAATAGACAAAGAATCGCATCATTTTGTGAAAACGCCTTCAATTATAGAAGAGCAAAAAAGCGTTTAAGATGTAGCATTAACCAAAAATACTTGCCTTCATGGGAAAATTCAGATACAGGGTATTCTTAAGAACGTGTATTCGATTCGCAACGAATTAAGCTTCATGTTTTCAAGTTTTTTCCAGAGCAATATCGTAAAAATGCGAGCAGATTATTCGAAGGATATTACATTTTTTATAAGATTTTAAGTCTTGATTATTTGATTTACTGCTGGTTCAAAATCTGATCGGTAAAAGATTGCGCGCGAGGATTTATAGTGTTTTTAAAATAATTCGTCTAAATGAGTTCATATAACGGACTGAAAAAAAATCAGTATATTGAGCGTTGCCTTAAGTCACTTATAATAAATATTTTAGGTTTCTATTGAAATACTTACTAGTGAAAAAAATATTAAAGTGAACTGATTTTGTTTTTTGAAAATATTGTTATATATTAAAAAAATATATTTAAAAAAATATTATTTTTTAATATATAACAACAATATTTTCGTCATTTTGGCTTTGTGTTGCACTTTAGGACCATATATCCTGTTGGAAAAAGCATAAAATAAAATATTTTGGCACATTACAATGGTTGTATTGGTCCTGAAAGATAACTGCCTATTTTCGTAAAACACTATGAAGGGAATATCTTCGTTTTAAAAAAACCGTTATCAAAAATTATATTCTTGCTCTGTAGTGCACTAAATCTAGAATTAATCTTGCAAAAACTGTAATATGCTTCGAGTTCACATTATTACGATATTGCTCTGGGATAAACTTGAAAACATGAAGTTTTTGTTGCGAATCGAATAGGTACACGCTCTTAAATTAAGACAAGATTTGACTTAAATACAAAACACATTTCTTACTGTTTTATTGATATTTCTTTATTGAATTATAAAGTGCATAGGATAGGGTATTTATGGAATAATACGTCTGAAGGAAGGATGGAAATGCCTCATGCAGTAATTAAATTGTTTCACGGGCTATATGGCATGTTATTGCTGAAACAACATATTGGCTACATCAATGTTATCCAATTTCTGCACAAAGAATTGTGTCATCATGTCATCGAAACGAGCATCGGTAAGGTAGCCGCTATACTTATATAGGTAATATTACCATCCCACAACACAACATCTTTGTTAGCTCAAAACGATTTTTCACTTCCTATCGGGGGAACCATCTGCTTGATTGCTACCTTATGAAACAAAAAAATAACAATTTTCTATCAATCGTCTTTGCAGTTCCTGAAAACTAGTGATTGGAAGTCAGTATTGCAGTTAAAATTATTCTTTAGCGCCTACGTTACAGCTGTTCATTAATTATGTGCAGGTTTAATTTTATTACTGTTTTTTTATGCTTGTAATTTAATAACACATACATACTATACTTCAAAGGGAACATTGTTTCTACAGCCCTTAGTGCCGATTTAAGAGTACTTGATGCCCTAAGCAATTTACGCCTGTGTAGTGTACATGCCACCTATCCATAAATACACTAGTATCAATCTTTCAAAAAAAAACTATTTATAAGAGAGAGATTTAAAACGTGAGCAATTTAAATTGCTTTTCAATTGCTAGATTTTTTTTCGATGCTGTTTCTGATGCTTTCAAGACGTGATGCCCTAAGCAATTGCTTAATTTGCTTATGAACTATAAATGCACGGCTGACAGTGCCGGATTACATATAGAAAAAAATACTTCGCGTTATCGAAAATGCTTTTAAAATTAGTACTTTACATTTTTTAAAGACAATAATTAACTTAGGCGTTCATGGACCGTGGTAAACAGTTGCCATTAATTGGACCTCCAGCTACTTTACCCCCTCTTTTGTGAAAAAAATCACTATTCAAATTTTTAATAATTTTACCTCAGGGTGCTTAGGATAAATCCAGTCCTGCCCAGACAAGCCTTTATTTATATCTTACTTGTCAAAAAATATTAATCATATCTTACTAATACCTAACAATTGAGAAAGTTTGTATGGATGGATGGATGTTCCACGCAAAACAAAAACAGCTAAATCGATTGGAATGAAATTTGGCACACATATAGATGATGACTAGAAATAGCACATAGGATGCTTTTTATTCCGGAAAAATCAGATCTTCCCGTGGGATCCACCAAAAGCTTTTATGATACAATGTGGTGCTGCAAAGCGCAGCACAGGGGCGCAGCTAAGCATAAAATCCACAAATTATATATCCCATCAACTTCATTGCAGCACAGGGGCGCGCGGGGCGGTACGTATAACTATGTAATTATACACACGGGACATCAGTTTATAATCAGGAACTACAGTTAATGTGTCTAAATTAACGGCTCAACGTATTTGGATTAAATTTGTCGTACAGATAATCTATTCCCCGACTTAACATCTAGACTCTTGCGTCTATACTTTGAAAAAATGCCTTGTTCCTCTGAAATTCACAAAATCTTTTATCACGAAATAAAACAGGACAACAACGCGAAACAAAACACACAAATCAACGAATCCTTTTCTTAAGCGCCTGTTGAACTTATCGTAGCAATAAAGAAACTCAGTGCATTGCTTAAGAAATTTTTAAGAATCTCAATACCTGATAATGGAAGGAAGTTCTAATAATGTACGTACCTATATCTAATGTCGGATTAGTCCATACGCAAATTAAACAATTACTTAGGGCTGTGTTTCTTAACCTGTGGTCTGTGGACCCCTGGGTGTCCGTGAGTATGTGTACGAGGATCTGCCGTCTTAATTATGAACATTTAATTTAAATTAATAAATAAATGCCAATGTATTTTACCAAGGGAGTCTTTGAAATTATGCTTTTATTTTCTAGGGGTCCGCGCACTGAAAAAGGTTATGAAACGCTGGCTTAGGGCATCATATAATGTGCTATAAGATATTGCTTCTTACCAAATTTCAGAATTCTATTAATTTTGATTCCCTTTGGAAATCGCAAAAAGTCGTAAAATATGACATAAAGGGTCATATTTTATGATCTCGACGACTTACAAGTTCCTGAGAAAAAGGGCCTTGGCAGACGGACAGACAAACAACAAAATTCGTTGTCCATATCTCTTGTTGTCCATCTTCCGTCCGGTTCAACTTGATACCTTTACGTCTTGTCCGGAAGACGTATCAAGTTGAATTTATATAAAATACTCGGGTCTACGGTCCCTGTGAGCTGTGAAAAAATCGAAATTCTAATTCAACGCGATGAATAGATATGACCATTTCGTGGCATATTTGCAATTTTTTGATTTCAAAAGGGAATGAAAACCTATGGGACACTTTCCGTTGAACTAAGCACATATAAAGGACCCCGTGTTGGTCCCGGGCTCCTATGAAGAATTGAACAACTGCCGTTCTGCCAGGCATGTCGTAAAAGGCGACCAATTGGTTATACGAGTCACTACCATCGTCGCTACTAGGAGGTAGAGTTCTGCATTGTCTGGTACCACCGCCTTACCTATTCCTGCCGCAATAGCGTAAGCACTTGTTTGGAGGGTAAGGTAGCCGGTAAACTTATGCATGTGGCATTAGACCTCGCCGCAAGATAGCAACGCACCTTTGGTATCTATAGACGATGGTTTACTCTTTCCATCAGGAGACCCATCTGCTTGTTTGCTATCTTACAATATAAAAAAAGTATATCGTACTCAATTGTATTTTCCACAAGTTAATTTTAAGTGAATTACTTCCATTTGTTTAACAATATCGCAAGTTTATGTAACTCACAAATTAAATGAAAATTCAAATCACGATTCTAGTTTAAAAATTCGAACTTTGATACTAGAATAGTAACCTGAAATTATTTTTTTTAAATGATTAATTTAAAATAAGGACAGATAATTTCATTCTACATATTATAAGTTTTTTTTTATATTTTAGAACACCAAAAAGGTAGATTGCTCTCCGATAGAAAGTAATAACCATCACTTATAGACACCAAAGTTGTTATTGGTACAAGATTTGATTGTGAAAATGTCACATCAGTGATAATATTCACCAATTAATGTTCCTTGTTTAGAGATCAAGACTTGTCTTTGTTGTTACACCTTGGAATACCGAACTGAATAGATCAAATAATGACAGTGTCCAGTTCATCGTCATTGTCACAACTCGTGCCATCAACAATAGCTAAATTAGATATTTAAAACAACATTTATATGTTAATTTTACTTTTTTTAATAACAAACACCTTAATTGTACGGAGGGGTTAAGTGTGGAAGATGGATTGCGCGCATGCGTTATTCAGCTTTGATTGGGCATTGTTTGGAGTTTTAGACCCATAGCTTAAATGCAGCTTGGGTATACACATCTGTTGCATTTTGATTTACTACCATCAATATTTTGCTCCTTTGTATTGTTTATGGCCAGCTGAGGTAAGTTATTAAGTGCTTTATTTTTAAAATTTTATAATTTATAAAAATATATTCTAATATAAATGCAAAATTTTTCGTTAAATTCTATAACTGAACGACAGATTTTGCATTTATATTATACTTTAATTATACTTTCGCGGCTAAACCGGTGAAATTTTCTATGAAAATGATGAAATAATATTTAGCACAGATTATGAATTTCTAATAAAATTTATAATGTCTGCCATCTGGTGGACTCTTGGATAAATAATATACATCCATGGGTATGTATGTATTATGGAAAGGCTACTCAACCCCAGGCTTGCGGACCACACTATGACCCGCGAACGAATTTGAAATGGCACGCGCAAGCAGGTTCTGAATTTCATCATTATCAAATGGAAAAATCCCGAAAAAAATATAAATTGATTTATCGAAGAAAACATCATGGTTGAGTGAGCTTGCATTGAATCTTATAAAAAATAAACAATAATAATCGATTTTATTGCAAACCAAAACACATAATTTCCAAAAGTAAATAACAATTTCTGATTAAGAACAGACAACAAATTGGCGCTCTTATCACGCAACAGTGATCTCTTTCATATTTGAAATATTGCAGACATGGTGCGCGTCGTACAAAAAAAGGTGTAAACGGTTGAACCTGCAGGCCATTCCTGAAGCTTTCCTCTAAGTTAAGGTATTTTGAGTTCAAAGGAGTAAAAACTATAAGCATAGATTTTTCAGTTTAAACATCTATTTTGTTAAAAATAGCAGTATATTGATTTTTGAAAAGCTGTATATTTTGGAAACGATAATCGATTTTGATCTTTCAAATGACATTGAAATTAATTTTTGTGATCTAAAATATTGCTTTAGCTTCATAATCGATGGATTGAAAAATTTCGAAGCAATGATAATAACATTTTTTTAAAATTTTCGTCATTGATAAATCCCACACATATTGATCTAATTTACGGTATTTGTCGCAGTTTCTTAAGAAGAAGTGCTGATTTAGTTAATCGGTGTATTAACCTGAAAGTAATTTCAAAAATATTAAGTAAAGTTAACCTAATTTTAATATTTGAACATCTGTAACTTTTGAAAATTAGATTCGCTTATGATTTTTGAAACGGCATTCGACGTAATTTTGTAGAACTAAAATATCGTAAAATACCTACAAATTATTGAAAAATTTCGAAGTTATGTCGAAAAAACATTTTTATCAAAATATTTCGTCAACGATTACTCCCGAACGGACAAACCGATTTTAATGCAATTTGTGCATTAGACGTAGTTTTTTGAAGAATAGAGCTGATTAGATGTTGTACTCAATCGGTACATTGATCTGGCAAATATATTTAAAAAATACTATTTCGCCAAAATTTTATTTGAGGTTTTTTCAAAATTTCCCACAATCGCAATCGCCTGCGCCGACTTGGTTCAAATTTTCATTAAGTTTAAGTTGAGCGGAATCCAATCGAATGCCATCAACCGCGTTTCGATCCGTCAAGCCATTCAAAAGTTATGAGATGTTTATATACACACATAAACGTGACGTGACGTCATTGTGAAAATAGTCGGAAAAGATTCCTAGAACCTCAAAACGTAGAGAACTAGTGGATATGGAAGTAACATGAGAGGTTCAAAAGTAACGTAACATGTTACAAAAGTCAAATTCTGGCAATTCTGTATGGTACGTCATCTATCTTCGCGCTATATATTCTGTCAATCTTTCATTCACCATTTTTTCTTCTTACTTTCCCCATTTTTACTCTAATACTTTTTTGACTCAATCTCTTTTTTTCGTTCTATTTCGAACGAGTAAATTACACACTAGAACTCGGTGAAAATGTTTTAAAAACCAAAAAAAATTAGTCAAAACGAATTTCCCGATCACAAAATTAAAACCAAGACCAGAGGCGACTACATTTTTAATTTGTTTAAAATTCAATCATATTCTCTCATAATCATTATTTTATTTTATTCATTTCGTTTTCAGGGCTCCGAAATAAACTAAGAACTCTTGTAGTTTCACCATGTCCGTCCGTCCGTCTGTCTGTCTGCAGTCTCGCTCAGAGATAATTAGTACTAGAAAACTGTAATTTAGCATGAAAATACATATCAGCTAAATATTAGATTAGATTATACATACTCGTGCATATTAGAGTAAAATTAAAAATTTAAAAATTATTTTTAGGAGGGCTCTTCTGCCTTTATGTAAAGTGGGGATGTTAATTGTTTTTCTCGCGTACTCCATAGTGCGGGATATCGTTGGATAAGTTTTAAAAACAATTTTAGGCTCGTGAGTACAAATTTCCTACTAAGGGATCTGTTTTTGAAATGGTAGTTTTGAACGTGAGAAAAACACCACGGTAGTAGTTATCGCACGTTATCGTGAATTTAAAAGGAAAACTATCACGGCTCAGTAAGATTTATGAGTTTACAAGTAGGTAATAGCCGATTAACTTATAAAATATATTTGAAAAGTTTTTACAGGCGATAAACCTGTATATATCCGTATATATCCGCTTTTGTCGTTCAATAGGGTTAATATTCATAGTGTGAAATAACTGAAGCCCTGTTCTTAGTCCGCATTATTGTGATGGAACCCTACATTGGAACCCGGCACAGCACTACCCGCATTTTGCCAATTTGTTACAATAATTTAGGCTGGTAATAATCATATATTTATGAAAAATATTAGTAATAACTTCTATAATTTATTTAATTCTCATTTTATTCTTGTCACGATTTTCTACAAGATGGGAATGCAGATAGCATTTTTTCCATACCTCAAACATTGGAGTATTTGAGTATTTAAACTACCCACCAATAGATGGCGCTAGGTTAGCGGTTTTTTTGCCCTTATGTGTCAAATCAATTAGTTATTTTTCAAGCAATTTAAGTTAAAACCTTCATACACTCTCAACAAACATTAAAAGAAATAAATATACAGTATATATGATAATTTTCCATTGTTGAAAAAGACATCAACGAAGTGAACCATTGTACTAATAAAAAAAGTACAATAAATTCTAAATGTGATAATTTTATCATGTGTTGATCCGGGCTGCAGTTTGAAGAATATATCAACTTGCTTACTTCTAGACATCTCGTAAAAGGCGAGAAAAAAGACATACGTGCCATAACACCGTAACTGCTAAACTAGGTGGTAGAATTCTGCAACCTCTCGACTAGGTTTGGTACCACCGCCTCATCTATCCTTGCTGAAATATCATTGGTCTCTGTCACGTTCCGGTTTGGAGATAAGATAGCCGGCGGGGTTATCGCGTATCTAGCAATGCGCAATTATCGTAATTGCTCAGTTATTACAAAACACATAATAGCCTTGTACATTAGCGGCAGTTGTTGCTGATTGAACATTTTTAGTGCTGTGAGAACCTAAAAGGTACATCCAGTGACCAGCAAGAAATTGTCGACCTTTTTAATGATATTTTCGTTACGTTTGAATCATCGCGGACTGCTGGCTGATTGCAAATGTTAGGTGATACACCTGCGGAAAACTTATGCATGTGTCATTCTAATCCCACAGGATAGCATCATTAACATTTTGGTTTATATTACCCGACTGAAGGAGGGTAATGTTTTTCGAGCGTATGTATGTATCCATTTCTTTGGCACGCCCTACAGCCCAAACGGCAGGGCGCTTTTTGACATTATGAGATCTCGTTGAATTTGTCTAAATTGTAGTAGTGACATAGGTTATATAAAGTTTCAAAATGGCGCCCGCAAATAGCAGAATGGAGGAGGGGAGGTGATTTTTTCTTACCGTGGCAATATGGGTATCAAATGAAAGCTAGTAAATAGACCATTTCAGAAATATATATATATATATATATATATATATATATATATATATATATATATATATATATATATATATATATACATATATATAAAAGCTAGTAAATAGACCATATATATATATATATATATATATATATATATTTGATTTTCGAATTTCGTTATTTTCTGTTTTTTATTATTTTTTCTTGTAGCGTTTGTAGATTGCTTGAGCCGCTACATAGGTATCATCACAGAGTACGTATCTAATAGTTTAGGATATAGGGACATATGTATAACGATTTAAATTTGTTTAAAACCATGCTCGTTTATTTTTCTACTTATAACAAGTACTGTACGTACCTATTCATTAGTGCTTCGTTACCTTAATGGAAGGCGAGGACCGTAGCCTTTACAAGAGGGGGATTGATGTAAAATATAAATAGTATATGTATATTGAATAATATATTAAGCAATGGGAGTTATATACGACAATAGAATGGGCAGCTCTTCGATAGGACCAATGGGGACCCGGAAAATTGCCACAGGCTGTTTTTTATAATTTGACGACAAAGCAATTAAGATCAATGTTCCTGGAGTGGGAGTCAGAATCGAACCATTGACGATAGAATTCCATGCACTTCGTGGACAGAGTAACATAGAACTAAAAATGCTGCTATTAACATTGTGCTGGGGTCTTACTGTACACAAGCTCCAAGGAATTACTTTAGACCGAGCTGTGGTTGAGCTAAGTTCACGGATTTTTTCTAAAGGTGAAGCATGCGTTGCTTTGAGCTGACTTAGGGCTCTAGAGGAGCTTATTATCCCCACGATATTCACTCTCTGAATGAAATGACAACATTGCGTAATTTACCATAGTATAATCCTAACGTCGAAGTTAATGAATCCTTACTAAAAAGTATAAAATAAAAAAAATATTGAAAACAAAAAACCCGACTGTAAAAAGATTCATTGCCTTAAATGAATGAATGAATGGCAAACACGGTAAATCGTTGTTCGGTGTACATCACATAATTAGTTTAAATGCTAGCTGCACAAAACTAGCTGCAACCTGCAGCGCGCTGCGTTGTAATAGTGAATCCCACGGGAGCAACCTATGTTTTCGGCATAAAAATGATTTTATGTGCCATTTTAGGTCATCATCTACATGTGTGCTAAATTTCATCCAAATCCAAAAAATTGATCAGCCGTTTTTGCGCGATTGAGTAAAAATCATCCATCCACAAATACAAACCTTCACATTTATATGAATATAGATTGTTTGTTAGTTTGAGGTGCAGCTAAAACGCAGTATTGAAGTTAAGACAGAAATTTAGTCACAGGATATGCAACCCTTCGCACTCCAAAACCCAAAGCTCCCGGTAATTGGCGTCGTCTTGTATAAATTTAACGCTTCGCACTGACAGGAGCTACCAGACGGCATGCACTGTTTATTGCGGTTTGTGCATGCTTAACGATTTATGAGCTTGGGGGATGACTCGCTACTGAGTTTAATGCTAACTTGTATTTATTTATTTCCTGGCTGCCCCACGAAGCTTAGTAAAAAAAAGCTTAGTAAAAAAAGTATAATCACGCCCGGTTTTCTTGCGAGTGCTAGCTAGAGTAAACCATAATGCCTATAGACTTTCCAGTTCACTACTTGAATAGTAGTGAACTGGAAAGTCGATTTGTCGGTGGGCCATGTGAGTGATGATCCCCATTGCTGCATTTTATCGACCTGATAACGATTATCGAAATTCCAAGGCACAGGAGTGGTAATATACCACCCGCCAGACCTCGAACTGCTATTGAGATTTTGGGTTTTCGAGAAAAACCTCAATCACACTTTTGCCCGACTCGGGGATCGCATTTGGGACCTCGTTATGTTTGACACCGAGTTTTAAAATATCTCCTTTTCAAATTTCATCAGCAACGACAGACAGACGGACAGGCTTCAGTATTTAAATTTTAATCACCCATCTCTCAATTCAATACTGTTCTTCGTTAATTCCCCTTCTACAAAACCTTTGCAGGAGAGTAAAAAAACCGTTCTGTTTAACCCTTATTTCCAAACGTCTGGGCTATAAATTACATTTAAACATCCTTAAGGGTGTCTTACCCTCCCGGTGTACAACTAATTGGAAAAAAGGCAATTTCACGTAAGGTAAGTCACGCGTCTTATAACTTTATAAGACACCTTGTGAAGGGGTGGGTGGCTTTAAGGGTGTACATTGTATCACTTTGATTTAACTATTGTATGCTTTATAAGCTTAAGCCCTTGATTTCACCCTTGTTCTACATCTCTAATTTTTCTAAACTAATTCTTTTTTCCTAGGCAGTTTGTAAAAAGTTAGCTAACGATTGCTTATACTAGTCACAAACATCGTGACTACTACGTGGTAGAGTTCTACAACTTGTCTGTCTTTACAACGCTATTCCTATACTTGCTGCAATAGATTAAATGCTTGTTACTGTCGTGTTCAAGTTTTAAAGGTAGAGTTAGCAAATTTCTTCTTCTTCTTTCTTGGCGTAATGGCAACTTTTAGTAAAATCAGCCAGTGGCTGATAAACTTGTGCTTGTGGCAAGGAGAGTGGCATAATAATTATCAATATGCTTGTATTCATGAAGAATGAATGGGATTTACTGTAGTTTTTAATTATTAACTATCATATGGAAATAAGAAGAACTAAAATATTTGTTATAAAATATAAGGCTCAATAATATTTTAAAAATAGACTTTAGGTGGTAAAACGTCTTCTTGATCTTTAATTTTCACAGAAACCACAGAGTATATAATGTAGGTACGGCGCGGGGATAGGACGCCATGACAGTCCAGAGTGTTTTCGTGGTACATTTTAAAAACCAAAATTTTTATCATCGATGTACGTTATTTAACAAAAATAAATAGTTTTTGGTTAATATATTTTATATATATTATATACCTGGCACACAGATAGCATCACATCATTAACATCTTTAGTGTCTTTAGGCGATGTTGACGATTTACCCAAACCATTTTAACCAAAAAAATCATACACAACTTTTTTGCTCGACCGTTGATTCTAATCCAAGATCTCATGCATCTATATCGAAAGTGAATTACTAGATCCAGGTTACTTCTAATGGTAATTTTATACCAATCGTATATAATATATTGTTAGTCTAACCATCTGGTTAGAGAACGGTAAAGCTAGCACCTGGCTGACTTGGACATGGGGAGGGACCCTTTGTCTTAGATCACGAGATAACACCTTGTAAGGAGCGGAAAAAATAATTACACAACCGCATTTTGTTTAATTATATCCGTAGATCATTTGCGTGAAATTTTATATACGTAATTACATTGCTATTGGACAGTTTATGTGTATGTTTGTACCTTCAATTTGAATCAGTTTCACGGATTTGAATTTTTGGTATAAATGAATGTTTTTATATCGTATATTAACAAACTTGTAGATTATATCCTTTCGTTTAAAAGAAAAGAAAATGTATTTTCACTCCTCCGAATGGCATTCAAAGCAGTTTTTGAGTTTTAAAATATGTTCTTAGCTACACAATCGAAATGTGTAATGTCAAAAAACATTTTTTTTCCAAAAATATTCGTTATTGAAAATCCCAAATCAATCAACTGATTTTGATCCAATTTATGGTATTGAACGCTATTTTTAGAGAGAAAAGATGATCAATATTTAAATAAATTGGTTTATTAGCCTAAAAGTTATTTTAAAATATTAAGCAAGTTTGATGTAAATAACAAAATTTTGATATTTGAATAGCTGTAACTATTGAAAACTTGATTCGATTTTGATGTATCAAACTGGACTTGACGTAGATTTTAAGTACTAAAATATTGTAGAAGGTCAAAAAATGATTGGTTAAAAATTCTCGTAGTTATGTCGAAAAAACACTTTTTTCAAAATTTCTCGTCAACGATAACTCCTGAACGGATAAACCGATTTTGATGCAGTTTATGCATTGGACGCAGTTTTTTGAGAAATAGAGCTAATTAGATTTTATACTTAAGGCGAGGTTCTTTGACGCGCACCAATAGTATAGAAAGTGGGCGACGCGGAATGTTCTGAAACCGCTGGGAAACGGTTTAGTGTTCGATTAAATAAATATAGGACTTCAGCTGAAAACCAAAATTTAGTAGGCACATTCTTTTTTGTATTTAAAACTAAATATCATAATATAAAAATCATATGGAAAATTAGAAATAATATGAACAAATTACTTGTTTTAGATATTTTTTTAGCCTGTTTTCAGAATTTTATATCATGGAGTAAAATACATATTATCATAATAGAAGAAATACCTATATATAATAAAATTCAAAATCCATACTATTTATTTATTTAATGCTTTATATTGTACACAATTAAAAGAGAAGTAATACATAGAGATTTATTAAAAACACTGTACAATGGGCGTTATGAATGTGAAAGTCTGTTACGCTTTCAAAGGTAAACAACTTAACCGATTTTAATGAAATTTAGCAAGGAGATAGTTAAAGATCCGAGGTCAAACACAAGCTATTTTTTTTTTGAAAAACCAACCCTTAAGAGGCTGAGATAGGGGATGAAATGTTGTACGAAAAACTATGTGCAAACTATTGAATTTCGCCCGTATAGCAGACACTCTTGCCGGCGAAGCTGCGCGGATTAGTTAGTGTTTATACATCCATACTAGCTGTTGCCTGCGACGTCGTCTGTATGCCTCAAAAACATTACTCTTATACTTAGTCGGATAGAAGAGATAAAAATTAAAATCATTTTTTTGTATCATTAAATAGCAAACAAGCAGATGGCTCTCCTGATGGAAAGAGAAACCATCTTCCATGACACCAAATACGTTAATGATGCGTTGCTATTCGTATGGCGGGATGGCAATGCCACTTGCATAAGTGTACAGGCTTGAAGGGTTATTCAAAGCGGAACACGACAATAACAAGCATTGACGCCATTGCGGCAGGAATATTTAAGGAGGTACCATATACCCGAGCGAGACGTTGCAGAAATCTACCTAGTATTAACGGTGGTAGTGACACGTATAGCTAATCGGTCGCCTTTTACGACCTGCCTGACTGAACAGGATATGGTCTTTTCTTCAAAGGAGCCCGGACCAACACGGGGGAAATAAATAAAGTGATAATTGTTCGCTCCACTTGGTAAAAGGGTAAAAGATTTATTAATTTAAACAACAACTGACGGAATATTGAATTATATTAATATTAATTAAATTAAATACAAAATACACGACTGATGACACTTTATTGTATGTTACGACACTTCACTTCTCAGTTTCACAAAAACGAATGCTTTGAAACATATCTGTCAGCCCTTTTATAATATTTTTTATTCTAATAGTTTATTGACTTTATAATTACCTTAATCAAATAGTTGACTTTATATCAGCTCAAAAATCATATTAATTTAAAATATGTTAAATAATTAACAATACTTAATATTTCATTAGATATTTTAATAATAAGTAAAAATTAATGCTTCATCTTTATTTTGACATAACAGTTTAGAAATTGATGGCCGCATATACTCATTTTAAATATGTTTGTGTAAAATATTGACAACATAATGTACCAAATTATACACCGCCGTTTAAATTAGTTATATCAAAACAATTTTCTGCGTCAAAACCAACATCAAACCAATCTATATTAATGTCACAGTAAACATATGCGCATGCGCACGCGCCGAAACTATAATATCCTAATTAATTCAGTATTCGGACACCAGGTGGCGTGGCAGATGGGCGGTCATTTACATATAGATAAAATAATACTAAACACCCCGCAATGATGAGTTGCGGTTAATTTGAGATAAAAAGTTTTATCTTTTGTGGAATGTTTGTCGGACAATGTGTTTTATTGTCAGTGCTATTGGCTATTGCATTTTTTTGAAAACGCTACTGAAAAATAATCTATCTATATGTTAATACGTAAAACGAAAACTTTGTACTTTTTTGTACCTTAGGAGAGCCATCTTGTATTGCTGTTTTTTATTTTATAATATAGAGGTTGATTGTTAAAATATTGTACATATTATAGGACACGATATTTAATTGTCATACGTAAACTATATAAATATAATTAAATTCGAATATTGCTTAACTACATGGTAGACTCAACGAAATAAGTGTAAAAAAGTGTGTATATTCAAAAAGTATGGTCACTGCACATTGTACTAACGAATGTAGTCTCGAGTTTCGTAAATTGTTTGTAAACAATGAAATTCTATACGCCGCGCGCGTGTTTATGTAACCTGTATAGTGTCAAAATTTTTACTGATAAAGAAATGGACATACTGAAAGAGACAGTTCAGTACTCGATTTTGATACAGAATACCTACGTAAAAAAATTATTGGCAGCCGCGGTACGTCTAAGTTAAGGCGTGCGCCTGTCGCCCGCACGGTGACGTTATGTTTTGAATATTACTACAATAACTTCGTTGCAACTTCGTAACAATATTGTCTTTTTATTAATATCTTTATTGGTTCCATATAACTTATCGTGTACTACAACATGTACAGTACTTGAGGGCGCGTCCATAAACTACGTGGGGCAAATTTGGCGTTATTTTACCCCCACCCCCTCTTGGTGAGATATCATTAATGAAAATCTCTTTTAAACCCCTCCCCTCTCTAATCTCACGTGAGAATTTGCGTATTTTTATTTTTATACGTTAATTTGAAAAAAGTAATTTACTTACAATAATAATTTATGTCCTTAAAACCATTTAAATCTTAATTACAAGTAAGTTAAACTATTGTGAGAATGAGATCGAATAGTATTAACGTCAAAAGGAATTTTAAAATTCCTAGTAAAATACGATTTAACCATATTTTAGTGGACATACATGTTTCACTTAATTTAACAAAGTTTTCCTTCAATTTTACAAACTGTGTTTGCGGTAAAAAGTCACGTAATATGTTACACTTTTTATCGTTGGCACTTGGAGAAACATTTATAGTTTTTTTTATTATCGATAGGGAAGCGCTTGACCACGATGACGATGGTAAGCTAAGATGCGGCCTAAGATGGAACGCGCTTCCCTAGAAGGTACCTGTTCACTCTTTTGAAGATCCCCAGATTATACTCGTCGGGGAACACAGACTCAGGAAGCATGTTCCAGTCCTTTGCGGTTCGAATAAAGAATGTTGAGTCGAACCGCTTCGTCCGGGTACGTGGAACATTTACTTATATAAAGAAAACTCTGAAATTTTAATTATTTTTGAATTTTTGAATTCCATTTTTTACCGGCTTCAATATATATATATATATATATATATATATATATATATATATATATATATATATATATATATATATATATACTAGCTGACCCGGCAAACGTTGTTCTGCCTTTTTAAATACTCTTATTTTTTTTTCTATATTTTCTCACCTTTTAAACCATCCCTGTACTTCAACAATTAATTCAAAACCAAAATTATCCAAATCGGTTCAGCCGTTCTCGAGTTTTAGCGAAACTAACGAACAGCAATTGATTTTTATATAAACGTTGGACCCCTTTTTGAGGCATTGCGCGAACGGTGGATTATACAATTCATGAGAAGGTCTGCAGAAACCTAATATTTTTAAATAAAATGCACTAGAAATACATTAAGTTAATAAAAGTAAACGTTACATACACCACATTAATGTAACATACATTATAATATACGCATATGTATAATAATTTCTTTCCTGCATAAGTCAGTTATCAAACTTAAAAGAGATGTTTAGTCTATGGTTGAATTTCGGCCACAGACGATTGCTAGTTCGCTTAAAAATGGAATTTAAGAGCGAAAGTTTCCTTCTAAAGTATTAACCTATCAAATCATTTGTAAACAAACTAAAGTCTATACTACCGTTTGTTATGACCAGCGGACAATTTAAAAAGTCAATCATTCTATTACAATGCAATTTGATGAACAAGAGCGACCCGCATATCAAATTAATTAAATTGTGTATACTAGTACCTCGCGTGAGAGGTTAACGAGAAAATTGACAGAATCCTGTTACGTTTTTTAAATATATCATAAGATAGCAAATAAGCAAATGGCTTTTCTGGTGGAAAGAGGCAACTATAGCTCATTGACAACAAAGATGATAATGGCGAGTTGTTATCCGTGTGACGGTTGATAATGCCATATGTGTAAGACAGCTTCCTTACCCTGCAACCTGGAACACGACAATGATAAGAACTGACGCTACAGACATAGGCGCGGCAGACATAGGCAAGGCAGTCGTGTTACACCCGTTTAAAGTTTGAGATCTCTACCTACATCTGTAGTCACGATGTTAGTGATACGTATTAACCTTCTCTCCCCTATTAAAAGATGCCTAGCTGTAAGGCCCTTGATGTATTCTTCAAAAGGGGAGGCGGGGGGGGGGGGGGGGCACGATCAACAAAGGGGTACTCACTGCTTAATGCCGTGTTAGTCTGGTCCATCTTTGAAGGATAGTCCATCTGCCATTTTGCCAGGCATTTCGTAAAA
Source organism: Apodemia mormo (assembly GCA_036924255.1). Taxonomy (NCBI): domain Eukaryota; kingdom Metazoa; phylum Arthropoda; class Insecta; order Lepidoptera; family Riodinidae; genus Apodemia; species Apodemia mormo. Next base: position 20,537,805 of record JAUPFN010000022.1, on the reverse strand, counting down.
CGCAAACGATTGGCTATACGTGTGACTACTATAGGTGGTAAAGTTCAACATTTCGCCCAGGTATTTGGTACCACCGTTTTACCATTACCTGCTACGATAGCGTTAATTTTCATGGTTGTGTTCTGATTTGGAGGGTAGGTAGCTGGTAAGCTTATGCAAATAGCATTAGCACATCGCTGTACGGATAGCATCACACCATTAACATTTTTGGTCTATAAGCTATGGTTTTTTTATCATAAGATAGCAAACAAGCAGATGGGTCTCCTGATGGTAAGAGTCAACCATCGTCTATAGACACCAAAGATGTTAATGGTGCGTTGCTATATTGTGGCGGGATCTACCTCATGCATACCACATGCATAAGTTTACTGGCTACTTTACCCTCCAAACTGGAACACAACAGTGACAAGCACTGACGCTGTTGCGGCAGGAACAGGTAAGGCGGTGGTACCAGACCCGTACGAGACAATGCAGAACTCTACCACCTAGTAGTCATGATGGTAGTGACTTGCATAGCCAATCAGTCGCCTTTTACAACCTGCCTGGCAGAACGGCAGTTGGTCTATTCTTCGAAGGAGCCCGGAACCAACATGGTTGTTTCTTTCCATCAGTAGGGGCATCTGCTTGTTTCATACCTAATATAAAAACTGACAGCCTAAAAATAATGCCATAAAAATAACCCAAAATACTATCATTACACCCCAATGCCATGGCTTTAATTTATAAATGTCGGTTTTTAATTAGCATGACATTGCACCCGAATACGACCAGATGGTATAAACCTATCTACCTCAAGGAAGTAGAATTGAGGGTTTACGTATTGCTATGAAATAATTAATTATTGTCTTTTACTTTGATAATTAGATATGATAACAAATACAACACAATAATTTTATTAATTTACTTCACTGCTTTAGAAGGAGGGTAATGTTTTTTTTTGTTATGATTGCACAGCAAACAGTAGACAACTCTTCTGATAATAAAAAAACAACTATATCTAAAACTAGCTGTGGCCCGCGACTTCGTCCGCGCGGACTTTGTTTACTCCGCTTCTACTGGTCGTAGCAAGATGTTATATTATAGCCTACTAGCTGTTGCCTGCGACTTCGTCCGCGCAGACTTCGCTTACTCCGCACTGCTCCTCCCCCGTAGGTGATAGCGTGATAATATGTACCCTATAAGTTGACCCGACCTGTTAGTAATATTCATGCAAAATTTGAAGTAAATCCATGGAGTACTTTTTGAGTTTACCCCGGACATACATACAGACAAACAAACAAACAAACAAACAGACAAACAGACAAACAGACAAACAGACAAACAGACAAACAGACAAACAGACAAACAGACAAACAGACAAACAGACAAACAGACAAACAGACAAACAGACAAACAGACAAACAGACAAACAGACAAACAGACAAACAGACAAACAGACAAACAGACAAACAGACAAACAGACAAACAGACAAACAGACAAACAGACAAACAGACAAACAGACAAACAGACAAACAGACAAACAGACAAACAGACAAACAGACAAACAGACAAACAGACAAACAGACAAACAGACAAACAGACAAACAGACAAACAGACAAACAGACAAACAGACAAACAGACAAACAGACAAACAGACAAACAGACAAACAGACAAACAGACAAACAGACAAACAGACAAACAGACAAACAGACAAACAGACAAACAGACAAACAGACAAACAGACAAACAGACAAACAGACAAACAGACAAACAGACAAACAGACAAACAGACAAACAGACAAACAGACAAACAGACAAACAGCAAACAGACAAACAGACAAACAGACAAACAGACAAACAGACAAACAGACAAACAGACAAACAGACAAACAGACAAACAGACAAACAGACAAACAGACAAACAGACAAACAGACAAACAGACAAACAGACAAACAGACAAACAGACAAACAGACAAACAGACAAACAGACAAACAGACAAACAGACAAACAGACAAACAGACAAACAGACAAACAGACAAACAGACAAACAGACAAACAGACAAACAGACAAACAGACAAACAGACAAACAGACAAACAGACAAACAGACAAACAGACAGACAAACAGACTAACAGACAGACTAACAGACAAACAGACAGACAAACAAACAGACAGACAAACAGACAGACAATCAGACAAACAGACAAACATACAAACAGACAAACAGACAAACAGACAAACAGACAAACAGACAAACAGACAAACAGACAAACAGACAAACAGACAAACAGACAAACAGACAAACAGACAAACAGACAAACAGACAAACAGACAAACAGACAAACAGACAAACAGACAAACAGACAAACAGACAAACAGACAGACAGACAGACAAACAGACAAACAGACAAACAGACAAACAGACAAACAGACAAACAGACAAACAGACAAACAGACAAACAGACAAACAGACAAACAGACAAACAGACAAACAGACAAACAGACAAACAGACAAACAGACAAACAGACAAACAGACAAACAGACAAACAGACAAACAGACAAACAGACAAACAGACAAACAGACAGACAAACAGACTAACAGACAGACTAACAGACAGACAGACAGACAAACAAACAGACAGACAAACAGACAGACAATCAGACAAACAGACAAACATACAAACAGACAAACAGACAGACAAACAGACAAAAATTCTAAAAACTATATTTTTGGCTTCGATATCGATTGTAGATCACGCCCCAAGTATTCTTTTAAAAAAATATTCAATGTAGTTTTGACTTTCCTACGATTTTATTATATGTATAGATATTATAGTAACTATCGCCTATGGTTATTATGGCATATTATGGTAAGTCAAAGATTTTAATGTTTGCCTGCTATCCGCGTGGGATGTTTATGCTACAAATATGTATAAGCTTACCTTCTACCTTACTCACGACACAAAAGACAGTGGCAACCTCTGACGCTATTGCATCAGGAATAGGTAAGGTGGTGGTAACCAGACCCAGGCAAGACGTTGGACACTATGGTAGTGACTCATATAGCCAATCGTTCGCTTGTTACGGATTGCTTAGCAGAATGGCTTCTTTTTTTAAAAGAGGCCCGTCTAATACGGGCTAAATATTTTGTATATATATATATACACACATAGATATATATATATATATATATATATATATATATATATATATATATATATATATATATATATATATATATATATAATTGGAATCTCGGAATCGGCACCAACGATTTTCATGAAAGTCACAAATTAGGGGTTTTTCGGGTCAAGGCAAGGAATAGATTTATCAAGGTTCCAGGTCCAAGAAAAGCTCGGTTCCCAAGATATGGGTATGTGAAAAACCGAGCGAAGCTCGGTTAACCAGGTACACAAATTTTTTTTATATATTCTATAGGAATCGATTTATCAAGTTTCAAGGTCCAAGAAAAGATCGGTTTCAGAAATATGTGAAAAACCGAGCAAATCTGTACTAATACAATGAAGAGGTGTGTATCGTTGTTATGAGTACACACATAATACAAGTAAATATTTTCTTACTTTGGGGTTAGAGCAATTCGTGTAATTTGTCCTGCAATATTATTATTATCTTTTTATTTACCTTTTTTTCTTACTTTAAATACATTATTTTTTAAAAAAAATCACAATATTATAAAAATATATTTTCTGCATCCTTCGCTGCGGCAGAACACTGCCGCCTTCTGCATCTGGCCTTTGATCCAGAAATGCAGGGAGAGCCTCTGTAGATGTTGGTTGTGACCCTTCGCTTTCGACCGTTTACGAATATCGAGACAATCATTGTTGAGTCCACACACTACATATTGGTAATCTCGTTAGCTAAGTTCAAATACTTAGTCCTTCTTTTTCTGTTTTCACGAAGTTATCGTCATGCGGAATCGTGATATCAACAATAAATGCCCGGCGCGGCCCTCCATTCGATCTACCAACCATTGAACAAAGACCTACAAAAAATAAATATTTAAAATATTTTTTGTAGGTCTTTGCCATTACACTACATTACCTACTAGCGTATACCAACACGATATCAGGCATATTTGTGATAATAATCCTGTCCGTATCGACAGATCGATCCCAGTAGATTAACCAATTATTATTATAATATATTGTACAATATTACACGAACTTAATAGATATCATCATATAAAATATCACCAAATTCCGAACATAAAAGAGCTTTAAACAGTAATACAAAATCTTATCTTTCAAGTCAGTAACTACTTTCGTTTGTGATGTTATAATCACTTTAATCAATTCATAACCGGTGAAATTTTAAGAACTCATCAATAATAATAGGGTTTATTATACCAACCCGTTGCATATTGCGCCATAAATTAGACATTGTATGCAGATGTGCGCGTGCGCATGTTGTAATTTTATCGTTTCACTCTTCATGGAACTGTCAAAGTGCCAAAAATGTTTGATATATTAATATATTTTAAAATGCTATATTGGATAAGCCGTTATTTATTCATTTAGATTTATCGTACACTTTAAAAATAAGTTTGTGCAAAATGGTAACAGAAAGTAAAAACAATATTTAAAATAATACATACAACATAACTTAAACTTATACAAATACATACTTAAATACGCGCAGATTTAAGTAGTCTGATCGACTTATAAAACTAGTTCCCAGGTTCGGTTCTCAAGCAACACTTACTAGATTTATCTGCAATGCGATTTATTTATCCACAGATGATTTTACTTTTCGGCGTAGTAGAAACCAAATAGGTAGGTACATTAATGTTCGATTGCTATCCGTGTGACTGGGACTTATGTTTTTCACCCATTATTTTGTCGGCTAGCCTACTCTTCAAACTATATGATGACAGTTGCAAGTGATAGGTGAGGCAGTCGTAACAAACCCTGGAGAGAAGCAAAACTCTATCACTCAGTAGCCATGATGGTAATGTCACGATTTGCCAATCGTTTTTGCCAATGTTTTCAATGTTTTATGAAATGCCTGGCAGGAAATCAGATGGTTTATTCTTTAAAAAAAGGACAGAATCATTGGCAAAAGCCCTTATGTTGTGAATGTTCATTGACAGTTCCCTCGACTTAGCATGAGGTAGCCCCACCTTTTCGTATATCAATTGATTCTATTAAAATATTTTTAACGCTATAAAACTGCAGCATTTCCTATTTCCTATACCTAGATACCTGGCTCTCACCCAGGATGCTCGGGTTCGATTCCCGATATTGGAACCAGACGCTCCGTTGGTAGAGTGGTTAGCGACCCTGACTACGCAATCGACGGGGCTCGGGTTCGATCCCCGACGGGGACAAGCATTTGTGTGATGAGCATAAATGTTTGTATTTCCAGGTTTGGGTGTTTAAATCTATTCCAGTATTTATATATGTATTTCATGTATTAGTATCGTTGACTAACACCCATAACACAAGCAAATAATTTGCTTACTTTGGGGTTAGACCAGTAAATGTGATTTGTCCCGTGAATATTTATTTATTTATTATTTGTTTATATTGAGTACTAGCTGTACCCGCGACTTCGTTCGCGTTTGGCCATCCTTGCAGAGTAATTATTAGGAACTGACCACAGTATTTCTCGTATTTAGCAATACTTTGGACGGCGAAGCACTTTTATCAAATGAGAAATATTAAGAAAAGATTCTTTTAGTGTGGATTTGAAAACACGTTGACTTTGATAACGAACCTTGTGTCTTGTAGGGATTTAGGCAGTGTTTAACTGAAATCACCTCGCCTTTTATTTTCTACAATCATGCTTACAGTTTTATTTGTATGCCATTATATACTCATTCCATTTAAAAAATGATTTTATATTTGAATAAAATCATTTTTGCAAAACCTATTTTTTATAGAAAGGAAAATTACACACCGGTGAAGCAAATGTCTTCATCTGTATTATAATTTTTAAACATGGCTGGGGCTATCCATCCACCGGATAAAAGTGTCGCAACTAAAATACGCCACTGCCAGGGCAATCATAATCAGCCAAGAGGCTGCGAATTTAATTCTTATTTGTAAAAAAATGTTTTCGTCTACCTTGAAGTGAGTCCAAAAAAACTTCCACCCAGAGTTATTTACGGTGTTATCGTTACTCCATTGACAACTGTTATATTTGTTATATTACGTGCAACGTTTGTCACATCATAGCCGGTTTCAGAGCAGAAGGCTCGGTCAATAATCCTTCAGGAGTTACCGCGTACGAAAAAATTTAAAAAAATGTGGTTAAACATAACTTTGAGATTTTTCAACCAGTTATTTTTTTCCCAAGACAACGTTTCTCATCTTGCTAAAACTGCGTTTAATGCTTTTTGAAAGATTAAAATCGATAAAATCGCGATCAAAAGTTACAGCATTAAAACTTCAAAATAGACATTTTTGGTTTCAACAACCTTAGATATTATTATCATAACAACTTTAAGATTTTTTGAGGGCAAAAGATTGAAGGTGAAAGTATTGGCTTGTACCTAGGTTCCTAATGGGCAACGATGATATTTAAGCTAACTAATTTTAAAATCCATGGTGTATGTCTGATAATTAACAATATCTGACTCCATTGCAGTAGTATTAGTCAAGAACTATAAAGTCAGGGCGAAATAAATAGTATTTGCTTCCAGTAAACGTTAAAACTGCAATGTTATTATTCTTAAGCATAATATCTTGACCGTGGAGGAGGACGTGTGGGGGTTAGGAACATTTTGTTTAAAACAATTAAAATACGGCTTTTTGCAATTTTTTGCCAATATTTCGTAAAATACGCGTGGAATCGACATGTTTTTTTATTATCAATAGGGAAGCGCTTGACTACGATCTCGCCTGACGGTAAGCTAAGATGCGGCCTAAGATAGAACGCGCTTCCCTAGAAATTCCCTAGAGTTCGAAGAGTTCAAAAAATCTAGTTTATATAAATGATACTTAGGAAATTAATGTTTGAAAAATATACATCATATTTTTTAAAATTGATGATTGATTGTGATCTTTCGAATGGCATTTAACGCAATTGTTTAACTCAAAATTGTTTTAATCGATAGGTTAAAAAATGTCAAAGAAATGTAAAAAAAACTTTTTTTAATTTTTTAAAACTTTTTTTTATATTGAATCGTCACTGACAAATCCCAAATAAATCCAGTTTTGAACCAATTTCCAGTATTTAGCGCGGTTTTTTAGAGGGCAAACCTAATTCGATTTTTATATCAAACGGTATATTAACCTGAAAGTTTTTTAAAAAATCTGTAATAAGTTTACTGTAAACAACGTAATTTTAATGTTTGAAAAGCTGTACCTTTTGAAAATTTGACTCGATTTTGATTTTTGAAATTCAATATAGTTTTTTTAGTAAGTACTAAAATATTGCAGAAGATTAAAAATGATTAGTTAAAAAATTCGAAGTTATGTCGAAAAAAATAAATCCGAACGGATAAATATATTTTGATGCAATTTATGCATTGGAGGCAGTTTTTTGAGAAGTAAAGCTGATTAAATTTTGTACTATATCGGTTCATTAATCTGGAAATTGTATTAAAAAAATATTGTTCCGCCAAAAACCTTTGTGAGGTTTTCCAAAATTTCTCAAAATCTCCTTTACTGAATTAGTTAAAATTTTCAGGAAGTCTAAGTTGAGTGGAATCCAATCGAATCCCATTAACCACGTTTCAATCGATCAAGCCGTTCAAAATTAATGAGATGTTTACATACACACATACACACTCACGCGCGCGCACACACACACACACACATACATACATATGTCATCATGAAAATAGTCGGAAAAGGTTCCTAGGTCCTCAAAACGTGGAGATCTGGTGAACACTCGATTTTCGAAAATCGAGGCAAAATCAGTAACTTCCTTATCTACGTAGCTACGTAGCGGGAAGTTAAAAATATATACCTAATTAAAAAGATAAAAAGTTATTTATTCAAGTTTTCTTTTTAGAATAATTTTTATTTAAAGCAAATTTCGTAGCGGGAAGTTAAAAATAAATAAATTAACACATGGCTTTGTAGTTTGTTATTAATAAAAAACAAAATAGCCTTTGACTAAGAAGCTATTCTTTTTCATTGAAAACAATTTGCAATAAAAAAAACATCTTGTTGCACTTTTCTTAAATTTATTAATATTTTCATTCTCTAAAAAATATTTTAAATGTAAATTTGTATCATTTTCAATAAGCAAGATAAGCAGTAAAGGGTTTTTTTATTATTACAACAAACTACTCTGCCTCGTGGTCTAGGGACAGCGTATTTGGCTCAGATCATGAGGTCCCGGGTTCAATCCCCGGGTCGGTCAAAGATGTTATTGAGATATTTTCGAGGATTTTCTCGAAAATCTAAAATCTCAGTAGCAACACGGAAACTGGCGGAGTGGTATATATATTACCACTGCCGTGCCTCGGATGAGCACGTAAAACTTTCGGTTCCAGTTATCGCTAAAAATAGTCGATCGAATATGCGGCGATGAGGATTACCATTTATCTCACCACCGACAAACCGGTGAATCGCGGTGAACCGGAAAGTCTATAGACGGTCGGTTTACTCTGCCTAAGTCGCAAGGGAACCGGGCGTGATGATACTTTAATAAAAAACAACAACGCCACGTAATTTTTCCTCACATTTTTGATTTTTGATTCTCACAAATAAAGGAAAGTTAAGTATCTTTTGATAGAATTTGTTTTGATGAAGTTATATGTGTGTAATTTTTTTCTGTAAGATGTTGATCTTATTCTGGACAGAACTTATAAGTACATGTTCGTATATTCTACTTAACAATTTTTTGTAAAGTATTTTGGAGTCCGACGTTAGTCAGTATACAAAGTGGCTTAGGCACTTGCAGAAGTTTCATTCATTTTAAAAGATAACTGATTGATGTATCTAATTTTGAAATATTTACCGTGTTGTCTTAGCGGTCCGGTGTCGTCGTTGACCATATGAGATCCCGGGTCCGATTCCCGGGTCAGGCAAAACAAAATGTACTTTTTCAGTTTTCTGATAAAACAACGTTGCCCGGGATTGGCTTGCCACCTATCACATTGTGAGATAGTATTTTCGGATAATCTTAGGTACACTTCTTGCACCTCTGCCTACGTATTCCAGGATATGGGCATGTAGATACTTTTTTATCCTTTTTTACGTTATGCAATGTAAAAACAGAATAGTGAATTTTCCTAATAGCCTATCCTTACGTTAAATTTTATAAAGAACAAATTCTATTAGTATACTCAATTTCGATTAGATGCATCTTTTTTGAGATATTAGCAAAAACCTGAAAATTGACCTGTTATATTTTCAAATATATTATAATTATTCTTATATAAATATATAAAATGTTTAGGTTTATATTTTACACATATTTTACTAATTTTTAAGCTAGTAAAATTGCATTTATAATAACTTTAATAAAAAAGTATACATTCTAGAACTGAATCTCTCGTAACACTATGAAATGATAATGCTAATTTATATTGAGCCGTGCGTTTAAAGGTTTTGTATACACTCCGGGTGTCACGTTCAACTGGACTTACCACCCGAAACCGTTGAAACTACTGATGTCTGTAACTTCTAAATTATAAAACTCATGAACTTGAAATTTTTAAGGGATAATCTTTATAGTACTTACTTTTGAACAAAAAAATAATAAAGGATTTCGGATGACAGGTTAATGAATTAAAGCTAAATATACGTTTTTATCTTCATCCCCTATCCCACGGGAACCATACTGAATTTTGGGATAAAAAATATCCTATAACCTTCTTCGGAGTAGTAACTCTAATCATGCTAAATTTCATTTGAATCCGTTCAGTAGATTCGGCGTGATGCGCGGCCTTGATACAGACAGACAGACAGACAGACAGACAGACAAAAATTAAAAAAATTACATTTTTCGCTTCAGTATCGATTAAAGAGTATCTTCCAAAAAAAATTTTTAAAATATCTTCAATGTACAGAAATCGACCTCTTACAGTTTTATTATATGTATAGATATCCTCTAAAATAAAAGAAAAAAAATTAAAAACGGTTTATAAATGACCGATTACTGAGGTAACAAACATGAAGCCGAATGAGAACTTCCTCCTTTTGGAAAGTCGATTGACAATGGAATCAAACCACATAATATTATCTGTGTTGTATTCACACCCCAGATCAGCCTGGGAACTGACCACAGACCACACAAATACTAATAGACACTGTGTTGGACGTAAAATGCGTAACCGCTCATATGAGCAAATGTATTTAAATGTCAAACGCTTGCAGATATGTTATTTATTTATTTATTTCATACTTTATTGTACACAAAATACATATTTTTGAAAAATTAATATAAAACATGTACAAAGGGCGAGCTTATTTCTGAAAGAGATGTCTATCAGCAGACCCAAGAAGCGAGAATGCACAAATAAAGGTAGAACACAGTGTACAAGTGCATAACTTACAATTAAAATTATATAATACAAAAAGCAAAAAAAATAAATAATAAATGTATTAACCTAAACCTTATACCTAATGCCTTTCAAATTATCATGAAAAGTAATGCTCTCTTACTGCTTTCTTAAATGTATGAAACGATTTGCTACTGCGAATATTGGAAGGAAGGGTATTCCACAGTTTGACAGTGTTGAAAGAGAAGGAATGACTGTAGCAATATGAAGTTTCCGAAGGGAATTTTAATATACCCCTGACTTGAGATCTACGATCAGAGTCAAAGGGATATAGAAAACTAAAGCACTCTCGTAGATATTCAGGTGAAATATTATTAAACAAAATATTATATTGCAAAAAAATAGAAATATGCCATATTGTGCTGTTTTGTCGTGTCGAATAAAAAGCTAAGGCTTAAGGAATACCTCTGGAGTGCTTTTATTTCATCAGTAAGTGTTATAACTCTGTATTTCTTTGTGTTAATGCAAGCGACACTGACATCCTAAGAAATTGCCTTGGAAGGCGTATCCATTTAATTCGTGGAACAGACCTTAAACTTTTTAGATCAATTGAACTGTCTAACCACAAGCAAACGCGGCAATTGTTTTACGGGACGGAAATATCACTGATAGCCTCTTTTAATATTTCTGTCACAATACCACCCCCTACATCAGCACCCTTGTTTCTAACATAGGCACACTTCACCACATGTCATAAACATTGCATCCACGTGCTTTATCTTTGCATCGTAGCTGCGTATTTTGAAACATGCCATAGATGTTTAGTGTAGGGTGACCAGAAAAAATGGTCAATTTATACGAACCGAACTAATCACAAATTAGACGTTTGTCGATTAATAGGTAAAATCAGAGACAATAAAGCTTCTGGCTGTTCTGTTTTTCTAATACTGTTTTTAAATAATTTACTTTAAAATTATTTAGATTTCTTTTTTCTTTCTGTTTTTGTAACATTTTGGTAACGCGTAATAATAATATGTGATTTCACAATCAGTGTAAGTCTTTTTTTTTATATCATAAGATAGCAAACAAGCAGATGGGTCTCCTGATGGAAAGAGTCAACCATCGCCTATACACACCACAGGTGTTAATGGTGCGTTGCTATCTTGTGGCGAGGTCTAATGCCGCATGCATAAGTTTACCGGCTACCTTACCCTCCAAACCGGAACACGACAGTGACAAGCACTGACGCTATTGCAACAGGAATAAGTAAAGCGGTGGTACCAGACCCGGGCGAGACAATGCAGAACTCTACCACCTAGTAGTCACGATGTTAGTGACTTGCATAGCCAATCGGTCGCCTTTTACGACATGCCTGGCAGAACGGCAGTTGGTCTATTCTTCAAAGGAGCCTGGAACCAACACGGGGAGAAATCTTCTGTTTTTCTAATTTCTTCTGTCTTTCTAATACTGTTTTTAAATAACGTACCTCAAAATTATTTACTTCTTTTTTCTTTCTGTTTTTGTAACATTTTGGTACCGTGTAATAACATGTTATTTCAGACTTAGTGTAAGTCTGTAAAAACTACGGATTTTACCTGTAATAATAAATAAAAACACACTTTTCACTGTCGACACTTGCTGAAATACCATTATTTACACGTAAATATAGTAAACAATGAACTTATACTTTTATTGTACTTTACATGTACTTACTTTATCAAATTAATAATAATAATAATAATAATAATAATTCACGGGACAAATTACACTTACTGATCTAACCCCAAAGTAAGCAAATTATTTGCTTGTGTTATGGGTGTTAGTCAACGATACTAATACATAGAAATACATATATAAATACTAGAATATATATAATAAACACCCAAACCCGGAAATACAAACATTTATGCTCATCACACAAATGCTTGTCCCCGTCGGGGATCGAACCCGAGCCTCGTTGATTGCGTAGTCAGGGTCTCTAACCACTCGACCAACGGGGCGGCAAATTAATTAAAAGACAAATTAGGCAAATATTTATTGCCAAGCTATTTATCATGTAGAGAAACGTTAAAAGCTCAATCAGAAAAAATACCAGTTATTCATAGGCTACACAAATTTTGTCTCTGATTTGAGAATAAACCATCTGCCATTCTACCAAGCAGTGCTACGGCTATACGCATCACTACCATTGTAATTTCTAGGTGATATAATACCGTAAAGTCTCGCTCGGGTATTTGGTGCCACCACCTTACCTATTCCTGTCACAATAGCGTCATTGCTTGTCATTGTCGTGTTTCGGCTTGAAGGCTAAGTTACGGTAGACTTATGCATGTGGTATTGCCATCCCCCTTACATATTCCTGCTGCAACAGCGTCAGTGCTTACATTGTCGTGCTCTGATTTGGTGGGTAAGAAGCTTGTAAACATACACAAGTGGTATAATTATTCCACCACATGGATTCGACACACCATTAACATCTTTAGTGTCTATAGGCAATGGTTGTCCCTTTTATACCATCCATCTTAAGGAGAAATCTGATTGTTTGCTATCATATGATATAAAAATCCATACTAATATTATAAATGCGAAAGTCTGTCTGTCTGTCTGTCTGTTACGCTTTCATGGCTAAACCGCTGGACCGATTTTCATGAAATTTGGCATGGATATAGTTGAAGATCCGGGGTCCCTGTCCAAAAATCAGTCCCTGAAGGGCTGAAATAGGGGATGAAATTTTTATTAAAAACTATTTGGATGTCTTATTAATATACTCGCGGGCGAAGCTGCGCGGGTCAGCTAGTATAAATATAAAAAATCATGTCTCTAAAAAGACATTTTCTCGCTTGGTTAACCTAGTAGTGATACCTCTGCGGGATACCACATCGCGAACGAGGACACTCCGTATCTGTTAAGGGGATGTACTTTCTTCTACACCAATCGCAGTACGATACGTTGCGATATAAACGCACAGTTTATTTAATGTTTTTAAGGTTTTGACTTTTAGGTTTTCACTCAACTTAACTATAGAGCTATATGGCATCCAAGTAGATGGTCTGTTCTAAATAAATAGACTAAATAAACTAAACGGACCAAACGGACTAAACAGACTAAATAGACTAAACAATAGGCTTATACAGTGTGGCGCTGGCCATACAACAATAAGTGAGAATTAAGGTAGTACTAGTTAGTACTAGTATTTTTAGTCTATCAAATCAGTCCTGACATCGAAATTAAAAAAACAAAAATTTCGAACAAAATTAATGACACGAAAATATAATAAAGATAAAACATCCTTTGACTTACCTACCACCAGGACGGCAACGCCGCACGCGCGGCTTGGCGACTGGCGCCTCATGTTATTATTATTATTTTAACGTGTGACATAATATTTAGGCGCCTTTTTAAACCACACTCATCATCAATAATTATTTTGATAAATTATTATTATTAATCACAATCATTTTGTACAATAAGTAATTACGTAGCTATAGAATTATTTTTGCGTATATTGTAAGAATAAAGACCGTATCAATCTAGGTTTCGTGCCACATATTGACTAAAAGTAAAGAAGAAAAAACAAAAATGTTGTTCACTTCACACTAATAATAATAGGTATCTAACGTGTCTTATCACAAAATAGCACTAATTAGCACAAACATCATGGCCATGGCCGGCCATCACAATAAAAATTAAGCGTCTACTTTCGCACAATTTAACTCGTATTTTACCACAATAAAAATTAAAATGAAGCGTCTACTTTCGCATAATTTATAAGTCTAGAATAATAAAAGAAAAAAATAAAAACTCAGTACATTACAAGTAATAACGTAATATCAATTACCACGGCAAAATCTTTGATCGTACTAAACAATAACATTAAACAATAATGACCGTGACCTACGTATCGTAGGTACGTGACACGTGTAATCAACGGCTTTCATCAAGAAAGCGCAAAATGCGCTTTTTTGTATCACTACACACTGTGTATGCACTCAAGATAAAGCGACTTTTCGCTTTCTTTTCAAATTCTCCTAATGACAAGATTGGGTTGTTATTGGTCAGTTGTAAAGGATAAAAAATTAAAATAACCAATGAATGCAAGGATTTTCTGCTAGTATTGCGAGTTGGCAACTTACTTATAAGAGTTCTTTCAAACCATAAAGGGTGAACGGGTCACGTACAGCCATTGACCTCTATATATTTCTATGCGTACAGCTGATAATCTACATCATGTTCGCAAAATTAGAAATGAAAACTAATGTCCTGTGGCTAAACCAGTATAAATGCATCCATTTGTCTGATTTTTTGTATTCAGGCTGAGAACATTATTACATATACTAAGTTTAATTAATTGGTGTATAGTCAGCTCCACACTGTATAAGGAGAAGTTAAAATAAAAGAAAAGTATGTAGTATGTACCTGTTTGTGAGACGTGGTACCGGTATATTTACAATTTGAATAAGGCACAGGACATCTCTCCTTATCATACTAGCTGTTGCAACTTCGTTTCCGTGCCCCAAAATCATTACTTGTTTATTCGCAGTTGAGTAAAAAGCTTCCTGATGGAAAGAGAAACCATCGCCCTATAGACACGAAAAATATTAATAGCGCTGCCATCCCTGTTGCGGGATGGCAACACCACATGCATAAGTCTTACCCTTACCCTTCAAACCAGAACATGAGAATGTTGAACAATGTCGCTATTGCGGCAGAAATAGGTAAGGCGGTGGTGGTGATGGTGGTACCAGTTACCCGGGCGAGACCGTGCGAAACTCTAACACCTAGTAATCACGATGGTAGTGACACCTACAGCCAATCGGTTGCCTTTTACGACCTGCCTTGCAAACGGTAGTTGGTCTTTTCTTATTAACTTCTTATCAAAAGAAGCTCGTATCAACAAGGAGTAATGAAGCTTTCTAATGATAAAAAAAAATAAGATCAGACTAGTCGTTTCGGTACAAACATAAAAATACAAATGTTTCCTGATTATAATATTTAGTTTAAATTATATAGACATAATCAATTCAAATCAAATGTTTTATTACCTTAGTTAAAAGTTTGGATTTGGATGAAAACCAGTTAATATTTTTTTTTAAACCCTTGAACTCCATAAAGCTTTAATGCTTGCATTAAATATATATTCTATGTAAGCAACTGACGGACGTGGTGGAAAGTTTGGTGGACGTAGAGGTCTAGAGAGGTCTTTTATATTGTTGAAGTCTTCTTTATTTTTTAGATCTTCGGTTAGTTTGTTCACTACATTAGTTTTTGTTTTATTCTCTGCCAGACAACCAGCAAGTGGAGCAGAAAAATTTCAATAGGGGGTGCAAATAAATATTTTAAATGGAAATAGGAAACAGTATGATGGGCTAAACGGAACAAAAATATAATAATTACTAGGAAATAGAAAATATAAATAGACACATATAACATATTTACATAAACATATATTAATAAACACCTAATAGACTATACATATACATACATAGCACATATAATAAACAAAATATTGAACTAAGCAAGTAAGTATAACAAAATATTTAGTAATGTCTGTCTGTAGATAATTTCAATTTCTCTTAGATATTTTGTTGATAATTAACACCGAAAGCTAAGTGTTAAGATAATGGGTCGTCAAAGCACGCTTGAAAGACCACTTAGAAGAGGACCTCCTAACGTCAAGTGGATTAGAATTCCAGAGTTTAACGGCTTGAATAAAGAAAGATTTATAAAGAAAATACGTTCGAGAGAAAGGGATGCAAAGAGAAAGATCATTATCAGAACGGAGGGAACGATCATGAGTGCTATACTGAAAGCAGAATTTAGATTTAAGGTAAGTGGGAATATTTGGGTAATTATGGATTTTATTGCAAATTAGCGCCTTAATCTATAATATAATAAAATATATTTGGTAAATCAAAGATATCAAAATCAAAGAGTGAAGTAATACCAATAAACATCTATGCTCATGACTCAAATCGATTGGATGGGAATTCGTTTCAATTTCCATCGCTCGTATGGTCTGAGTCGACCATTAGGCCAATCCTGTCACAAAAAAAAATAAGTTGTACCATATGTTATTATTCAAAGAGTTATATACCTACGTTTTAGGTGCAAGAATCTTGCGGATACAAATTTTAATAAGTAATTTAAAAATGGAACAGACTTTAAATATTATATTTGTCAACTAAATATACCTATATCCACGGGCGTATCCAGGTTCTGGGCCAGGGGGGGGGGACCATAACATTTTAAGACTATTTTTATCTCAATACCTACATTCTACAACTGTAGATAGCTAATAGATAGGTGAACAAATTCCAGGGGGGGCATTAGATATTATCCAATTCCAACAATTCAAAATAATCACTTCGGTTTTGTCGTCGACTGAAAAGAAACAAATATAACGCACTTCGCCTTATTTTCATATTGACATTCGGCACGTGTTCGAAAGCGCGTGTTCAGAGGGCGCCACAGATAGCATCGCGCATCTGCCGTCATTACACCCCCATACAGCGAAGATAACCAAATTACCAATAATTGTTTATACTGTTACAACATTTACTGAACGCTTTAAAAGATAACCGTTTTTGACACAACACAAATATATTTATCTATTTGTATTGCCAAATTGGTTTGCCATAATAATTTCGTTACGTAGAATTACCTACATAAAAATAAACAGTTGTAGCAACATTAAATTTAAAAGATTTACAAATCGTAAAATTATGATCAGCTTAAGAAAATCCATAAACACATCCATAAAACAATAAAGGATCACGCTGATTCTCTATCAAGGTAAGCAGAGTGATAGGAACGTTGGATTTTTATAGTTCACTACGCATAACCAGTTACTTAGCGAGATTGGTGGTGATCCCCATTGCCGCGTTTTGCTGACTTGATACTGATTACCGGTTATTTCTAGCGATAACCTGGATCGATAGCTTTACGTGCTCATCTAAGGCACAAAACGTTAAAGCACCACAACTAGACACCGAGCTGCTATTGAGAGTTGGGTTTTTTATAAAATTTGCAGACATACAAGCGGGTGGGCTACCTGATAAAAGCAGTCACCACTGTTAATGGACATTTAAAACACAAAGGTCAATGCAGTACGAACTTCTAAGGAATTATAAAGAAAAACCTCCAAAATACTCAATAACACTTGGTCCCGACCCGTGACTCAAACCCGGGACCTCAATTACCCGAATCTAATAGATTAACCTCTAGATGAACGTAAATACCATAAAAATATAGGTAAGTAGCTTACGGGAAACTAGATAAGCTCTGCTATACTTTTTTTTTAGAATTCACATAGTCGTAACTCCAAAAATCTCAATAACGCTTTTGCTTGACTCGAAGAATACTTTTTTAATATTTAAATAATTAAACCGCCCCGTTTGTCGAGCAGTTAGCGACCCAGCAGTTAGCGATTACACAATTGATAGAACTCAGATCGAACCTGAGTTCTATCAATTGTGTAATAGACAGAGACAACATTAATGTAATGAGCATAGATGTTGTATTTCTGGGTTTGGAAGATTATTAAATATATTTGAGTATTTATATATGTCACTTATACACTTGTACTGTTTCAAAATAAGGCAATTATGACTTATTTCCAAACGGTTACGATTGTGTAAGCTTATGTAAGCTTATCAATTGTCAAGTGTGTCAAGTTACGCCGCCAAACTAAGAAATTATTTTGAATAGCATATCCATTGAATCCGTAATTGATATCAACAAATTGTCTTTATAAGGTCAAATTAAACTATATTGAAAAAGTTTGTCAAGCAGCTAGCGACCCTGATTACACAATCGGTAGAACTCGGGTTCAATTCCCGACAGAGAACATTAATGTAATGAGCATAGATGTTTGCATTTCTTTTGCGAGTTAAACCACCTTAAAATTATCTTCTTGATCATAATTGCCTTTTTGTGAAACAGTACAAGTATATAAACGATAAAATATTGCATTAAAATGAAATTTCACCAAGTGCCGACAATGGAAAATGTAAAATATATTTATACTTATATTATGTATTTCTATGTAATAGTATCGTTGACTAACACCCATAATACAAGCAAATAATTTGCTTTTTTTGGGGTCAATAAGTGTAATTTGCCCACCCATATAGTAAAAGTCAAGAATAATGACACTATAATTTTTTTAATAAAAAAAACGATTTCCGACCAGAACATTGTAATAACGGACGTAAAACTTTTTATTATTATTAATGATCCCTCTTAAAAAACAATATTTCATTACAAATTAACGACAAAACAGATCGTGTGATAAGGTAACGATAATTTATTTTAATGGCTTCTAAGTAAGTTCTTTAATGCAATTATTGACTGTTCAGAGCGAATGTCTGCCCTTCGATTCATAGTTTCAATTTTGGAACTATTAAAAAAACCGCTAAGGGGCCATCCCACCGACCACACAGCCCATAGACACCTAATAATAGGCGAATAACTTGTGTCAACACATCTGACATATAGTTCCGATGTAAATGTCCACGAGCCAATGAGTAGTGATTGGGTAATCAGTGTCGACCAATCAGATGCTCTGTACATTACTATCTTTCACTGTGGCCTTGAGTTGGCCATCCATAAATTACGTCACACCTTAAGGGGGAGGTAGGGGATCGACGAAGTGTGACATTGTGTGACAATATGTGGGAAGGGGTTCAAGATTTTGTGACATAACATTTCTTCAAAATAAAATATTTTGTATCTAAGTACGAGTATTACACCAAATTTAAAAAGCGACCAGTATAGATAAAAAATATTCGAATGAGATCATTATTTCAATTTAAAATTGTAAATATGTGACATCACACAAGGCCCGTACCTCGGATGGGGGGGGGGGGGGGGGGTCACAAATGTGACCTGCTGTGAAAAGGACGGGGGATGGGTCAAAAAATAATGAAATTCGTGTGATGTAATTTATGGATGGCCCCTAAGTGTGGAAATCACACACAGAATTTTATTCCATCATGATTAATTTTTTATATCATACCCAAATTTACTTACAAATACTCAAAACAATTCATGTTCGCCACTCATACCTAAAAAACAAAATCGAATATATATCATCCACTTATATTTTTATTTATTACACCTTCATTCATAAACAAAATTAGAAGTGGGTTCCGAAAATCATAACATCATCACAAGATCTTTAAGTATTTACTTTGAACATCAAACTTGAATATTTAGAAAAGGGATATTTACATTAACAGAACAATTGAGAAAAAGCTTGTTCCATAGTAACTTTTTCAAGGTGGTTTAATTTGACCTTATTAACACACTTTTTTGGATAAAATGGATAAGCCATTCAAGACAATTTCTTAGTTTGGCAGTGTAGCTTGCAATTATATACAGAAATACAGAGTTATCCTACTTACAAATAAAATAAAATCATTTCAAGGATAATTTTTAAACCTTATCATCTCATTCGGTACGATACAACAGTACAACATGGTTTATTTCTGTTTTTCACAATATAATATAACCTACAAATTTACGAAACTTTTGACAGTAATAGGAGCGTTTGCTCATATGCGCGGCGACACATTTGCTCCCCAATGGCGTGTCTATTAATATGCATGTGGTCTGTGATATCAATATTTCTGTTATTTATATTATCATAACTCATAAGACGCAAGCAATCAGATGGCTCTCCTGATGGAAAGAGACAACCATTACTTATGGACACCAAAGATGTTAATAGTGAGTTGCTATCCTTGTGGTGGGGTCTTAACGCCAAGCAGAAAACGATAGTGACGAGCACTGACGCCATCGTGGCAGGAATAGGTAAGACTGTGGTATCACACCTGCGCGAGACAATACAGAACTTTACCACCTAGTAGCCACGATGGTAGTGATTCGCATAGGCAATCGATCGCCTCTTACGAAATGCCTACGAAGAAAGCCCGGACAATACAAATGCTGTTTTAAAAATTAAAAAAAATGCTATTTAAAGTGTTCATAATATAATTTATCGGTGGGTCCTACGTATACTGGTGCAACCTGCAAAACAACGGAAAACATTTTTTTGCATTAAAAGCCTTAAAATTACCTTATATTTGTCCTAATTTAGAATTATTTTATGTCAAAATTACAAGCTATAGAACGTTTAATCCGCTCTCCTGTAAAGTTGTGTCATTGCACTTGCACTAATATACGTAGAACCCGTCGTTCTG
Organism: Apodemia mormo; assembly: GCA_036924255.1. Classification (NCBI taxonomy): domain Eukaryota; kingdom Metazoa; phylum Arthropoda; class Insecta; order Lepidoptera; family Riodinidae; genus Apodemia; species Apodemia mormo. The sequence goes on along the minus strand of JAUPFN010000022.1, from coordinate 20,517,198 downwards.
TGTACGTGATAATTACTAATTCACTGTTAAATGGTAAGCACATACAGACCAAATTAAACATGATTTCTACTTTAGCATCAAGGATTTAAATATCGGTATTTTGTTGTAACGTTATTGCTCGCGACATGACATAACGTTATTTTAAAGCATAGCGTTATCCAAAAATTATACAGAATTTGTTTACTGTTTAATAACGTTATTCATCACGGTTTGTTGTAAACTACGAATTAACGTTATGATATATGGTATTATGATATTGTATTCCAGCGCTAGTTGGCAAACCAATCAAGAAACACGTTTTGTTCACAAAATTTTCGTCCACAGTGGACGAAACGAAGCCTTTTCATTTTATTATTTTTTTATACGACTCGTGGACGATTCGCCCACCAATCAAAAAGTTGTTTTATACAGTCAGATACAAAACTTCAACAAAATAAATCGATCTATTTATATGTTTTTAACTTATTAGATAAAATCTATTTATTTTACAGTAAATAAATTAATACATCATGCTTATGTACAGTTTTTGTTTCTTTGAGATTAAAATATCTCAATTTAGCGGCAAGTTTCAAGGATGGCCTGCATGGTCAATTGGTTTACAATTTTTTTAATACGAAATTCAGCTGGTATTATCAGTTCAATATCATACACGAATTTCACTAATCCAACTAAACGGATAGCACTAATTTAATATAATGTAATGTGTAACTTCTACCCCAGGGGTCGGCAACCTGCGGCTCGCGAGCCACATGCGACTATTTGGATGTGAAACTGCGACTCTTTAGTTCCTTACGCAAATATTATTTTCTTTTTATCGCTTTTCACCCTCCACCCTCCCCCCCTCCCCCTCGTGAGAGGCGTACGTCGTCCATTTCATCGGAATTCGCTTGTAACATAATATTAAGGTATCATAAAACTTTTTCATCTGACTGTACCAAACAGCTTCGATAATTTTATAGTGGACGAATCGTCAATGAAAAAAATAATAAAATGAAAAGGTGTCGTTTTGTGTACTGTGGACGAAAATTTTGTGGGCGAAACGTCAGCAAGTCATGAAACAACATAAAAAACGGCAATGACGCATACATATCGATATTATAACGTTATTTAGCGTTAACAATTTCGTTCTGTTAATTGAGTAGCGATACGTGTAGTGTTTGAAAATAATTTAGTTACTGAGGTATCGCTACAGTAATAACGAAAAGTATCGTAAAATAAGTTCTGTTAACTGATAAAGTATTAAATCCTTGCTTAGCATATAGCTTTCCAATACGTAGTACATTAAACTCCTTGATAATAAAACAAACGTGACTATCACTACATTACATGATTTTCCTATAAAAATATAAAGGGCAGTTACTTCATTATTCTTGTCTCGAAACGGAAAACTTGTTAGTATGTAGTTTAAACGTTTTGAAGGAGTCGAATTCCAACTTGCATACGAAGGAAACACATTGTACAATATTGAGACATAACACTACATACTTTTAAAATGGCGTAGCAAAAACCACGTAGTTATTTAACAACAGAAAAACTACAACGTCCCCCTTCTAACGTATTGTGTGTCTGAAACCTTGAATCAACTATTTAACTAGTTTATACATTACTAAACACAAACTTTACCTTCCCAAATAAAAATAAAAACTGTAAACCGGTGGATTCTACAGGCCATCCCTAATACTATTCTATATATAGACAGAGTTTATTGTTTTTTTTCTTTGGATCTTGTCGCCTCTGTGGTCTAGTGGTCTAGCGTTGGCGTTGACCACATGAGGTCCTGGGTTCGATTCCCGGGTCGGGCACATAAAAAAAAGTGTTTTTTTCAGTTTTCTGAAAAACACTAAGTTGCCCGGGATTGGAAAAGTGCTCGGTTGGCGATAGGCTTGCCACCTATCACATTGTGGGACCAAGTATCTTTGGCTAATCGTGGGTGCATTGTTGTACCTCTGCCTACCCCTTCGGGGATATGGGCGTGAAGATACTTTTTTGTACTTCTTTGGATCTTTTTAATTTTTTTTTTCACTAGTATTCCTTTTGTTGCTCATCCTTTCTTTAATTCTGTTATTTTTAAATAAGAATTTAGCACTCATTTGTTACTGACAGGTAACCCAGATTGCATTCATTGGCCAAATTTGTTATGACTGAGGTATTATCTATAACAATAAAATAAAGTTAGTAATCATCAAAGTGAAGTGAAGGCATATATCCCTAATGCCCTTAGAGGCATTTATCCCAAAATACACTGGGGCATATATCCCTTTTCACTAGCATAAATGCATTCGAAAAAAAAATATAAAATACGTTTATCTTAATTTAAATAAGTAATTAATAATAATGCACACACCCTAGTCTCAATACAGAAGTAAAAATAAAATAAACTTACCTGTAACATCCAAAGTTATGGAAGGCCGAAAATCATTGACAAGTAAAATCACGCCTGTTTATCCCTTCACTGTCAGTAATGCTCCTATGCATTTCCGCACGCACCAATATTTCATGGCAAACTGTAGTGACGTATGGACATATTCGTATTATAGGGCATTCTTTTACTCATGCGTTTTATATTTCTCATAATTGTAATGAGGCGTCTATCCCGCTTGGGCGTATATCCCGGACTTACCCTATAAACCATAACTGCTAGTATAAGAAATTTTCTCTATGGATATAAAAAATATCGTTTCACTAACTGCAGCGCGCGTGCAGCCCGCTGCATTATAAAAGTTTTTGGCAAATTCCGCGAGATCACCTAATTTATCCGGGATAAAAATTAACCTATGTGCTATTCCAAGTGGTCATCTACCTGTGTGCAAAATTTCATTCAAATCCGTTTATTAGTTTTTGCGTGATTGAGTAACAAACATCTATCAATACAAACATCCATCCGTCCAAACATCCAAACTTTCGCATTTATAATATTAATATAAATTAAACTGAAATTAATTTTAATTTACTCACAACGATATTTTACGTATTTGTAACGACTATTGCTTATGATAATCGGTTACTACGTCAGCTTTACATCATCTGGGACATGGGGCTATTAACATACCCAAATTAGAGTCAAAACTTGAAATTTACATTTACGAGATTTCGATTTAAGACAAACACTTCACCAGATTTGGTTTGAGTTTTTTCTTTAAAAAACACCTACATATTTTACCCAGCCCGGAAGCTAAATTTGGAATCTTTTGATGCTGAGCTAAATAAACTAACGTAGACTAAGGCATAAACTGCTATAAGTAAAAAAATAATCAAGAAAAAACGGCAAAAGTGTGTTTAAGTAAGGGACATTAGTCTTTAATGCCCGAAGCCTGTAATGGATTTTCATTTAGATTAGTTCCTGAGAAAGGCTTAGGTCTATACTCAGGCGACATTCCTTGAACTGCTTCCTATGTCGATGAATATTTATTAATTTCTAAGACATCAATCATCGCAGATGAATCCGACGCCGGCCGTATGATAATGTGGAAAAAATATGCATTTTCTTGGTACAACTATAGGGTCATCTTACTATAATTGATTAGCGACTCGTTCGGCGTCACACGGGTGTATTCATATATATTTAAACCGGATTCCTTATGGGGTACACAGAGATGAATTGGTGGTAAAAAAATAAGCAATTTCTCGCTCCAACCAGACAGTATCAGCTTGTTATAATTAACGAGCAACGTGTTCAGCGTCACACGGGTGCATTCATAGTTTTTTTATTAGTCGTTAGATAGCAAACATACAGATGACTCTCCTGACCATCGCCTATAGTCACCAAATATATTTATAGTGCGTTGCTATCCCTGTGGCGTTATGGCAATGCCACATGCATAAGTCTACAGGCTACCTTACCCTCCAAACCGTAACATGACAGTGACGTGACGTGAACAGTGACGTAGGTAAGGTAGTGGTACAAAATACCTAGACAAGACGATGCAGAACTCTACCACTTATGGTCACAATGGTAGTGACACGTGTAGCCAATCAGTCGCTTTTTACGACCTGCCTGGCAGAATGAGAGTTAGTTTATATTATTATTTTATAATTAACAAAAATAATATTACATTCGTTGGACAAATCACACCAATTGTTCTAACCCTAAATAAAGCAAGTTGTTTGTTTTATGGGTGTTAAACAACGATGCTAATACATAGACATTCATATATAAATACTTTAACATACATAATAAACATCCAAACCCCGAAATACAAACATCTATGCTCATCGCACAAATGTTTATCCCCGTCGGGAATCGAACCCGAGCACCATCGAATCGTAGTAAGGGTCGCTAATCACTCGACTAACGGGTTAGTCAAATGACGAGCAGTATTTGGCGTCGCACGTGTGCATTCATACATTCAAACAGGATCCCTTACGGCGTAAATAACTATGACCAAGTACTAAACATCACATCCAAAGCAGACTCACCTTGCCTCCTCCAATATGTATATGCTAATATTATAAAAGGCGCGAATTCAGCTGGAGGGAAGGCAAAAGGTGCAATTTCCCCCCTCCTGGAAAACATCCAACTCTTCAAAATATTGAAATCGTCACAAATCTTTTTATTTGTCTATTTTCTAGAAGATTAAGCAAGTGAAGTGAGCTAGATTGCCCCCCCTCGCCTGTGCGAAATTGTGTCTGTCTGTCTGTTACGCTTTCTCGGCTAAGCCGCTATACCAATTTTGATGGATTTTGGCAAGGAAGCAATTGAAGACCGGGATCAAACATAAGCTCCTTTTTTTAAAATCAACCCCTAAGTGCCTGAAATAGGGGATGAAAGGTAGTATGAAATTTTTTATCCTCTACTCACGGGTTAATTGCGCGGTTCAGCAAGTCAAGTCAATACATGTGTTGATGGGGCAAGCGAAATCTGACTAGGCAACCGGCGAGGCTAGGTTTTGAAGGGGTAGACAGGCATGATCAAATATGTGATGAGTGTGAGTCAGTGTGTGATGTTACTGTTTCTGGTCTTTAGTGTTTATCACTACATAGTATAAAACAAAGTCGCTTTCTCTGTCTGTCTCTATGTCCCTATGGCCCTATGTCCCTATGTCCCTATGTCCCTATGTCCCTATGTCCCTATGTCCCTATGTCCCTATGTCCCTATGTCCTTATGTATATGCTTAAATCTTTAAAACTACGCAACGATTCTGATTTGTTTTTTTTAAAAATAAATAGATTGATTCTTGAGGAAGGTTTTAGTATTACCTTTCCGATATTCCCACGGGAACAAAAGCTACGCGGGTGTAACCGCGGGCAGGTCGCTAGCTAAATATATTTCAACTACTACGTAGTTGACCCCTCAAACGTGGTTTTGCCATATAAATTTCTTGTATTGAATATTTTGGTGGGGTACTTGAGAAGGAGGGGGTTAACCAATTAACATAAGGTACTAAATTAATTCGTGTAATGTGTCCAACGATATTTTTCTTATATTACCCATCTCGGCGACAGACAAACTGGTTAATCGTGATTTGCGGTGATCTGGAATGTGTATTGAAATTCGGTTCATTCTACCGACCCCACAAGAAAACCAGTACGATGATACTTTTTAAAATTACATAGTACATACATACATAACTTCGCGCCAATCGCCTTTCGACGTAAGCAGATAGAATTGAGTGCCATATGTCACGGTACAGACAGGCCGTATCCTACACAGATTTAAATATAAAAATTTAATATAAAATTCGGTTATAAAGTCCGAATTCTATTCGGTTTTTCGATAACCCCTGTCCAATTCTACTAAAAAGATGTTAACCCTAAAATTAATCGAACTTTACCAGTCAAGCGCAGAGTGGGGTGGGTCTCTTGAACAATACTTCAAAGACATCATTAATGCCGTGGGGTCGCAAGTGCCCACATACCCGTACATATTATCTCAACAAAATTAGCTTAATAAATAAAAATCTGTGTAACATTTCGTAACCGCAACCTAGCGCCCTCTGTCAATCGCACTTCAAAACATGGGGGTCTATTCATTTTTTACAGCTATGGGGGTATTGTTAATACCGCGATAATTATAGTATCTTTGTATTAGATAATATGCATATTATCTAAGTCATCGTGCAGCTCGTTACATGATTGTTATCCCACGATCAGTACATTTTTATGTAATATTGTGGTCTATGTATTAATACTATATACTATTTTTTTATATTATAAGATAGCAAACAAGCAGATGGGTGTCCTGAAGAGTCAACCATTGCATATAGACACAAAAAGATGTTAAAGGTGCACTGCTATCTTGTGGCGAGGTCTAACGCCACACGCATAAGTTTATCGGCTACCTTACCCTCTAAACTGGAACACGACAGTGACAAGACTGACGTTATTCCGGCAGGAATAGATAAGGCGATGGTACCGTACCCGAACGAGACAATACAGAACTCTACCACCTAGTAGCCACGACGGTAGTGACTCGCATAGTAGGTCTATTCTTCAAAGGAGCCCGGAACCAACACGGGGGAATTTTTATACATTTAATGTATTTCTATTGCATTTTAATAAATAATATTAGGTTTCTGCAGTCCTCCGCGATGTAAACTTTAACCGTGCCAAATTTCATAATACACTTCTCGCGCAATTGTCTTAAAAAGGGATCCAAAGTTTTCCCTTCACATCACTACATAGTATAAAACAAAGTCGCTTTCTCTGTCTGTCCCCTACATAGTATAAAACAAAGTCGCTTTCTCTGTCTGTCCCTATGTCCTATGTCTAATGTATGCTTAAATCTTTAAAACTACGAAACGGATTGTGATGCGGTTTTTTTAATAGATAGATCGATTCTTTAGGAAGGTAGTATATAAACCTTTCCGATATTCCCACGGGAACAAAAGCTACGCGGGTGAAACCGCGGGTAGTCCGCTAGTATAGTATATAGATAACTAGCTGCAGTGTGCAACCCGCTGCATTATGAAAGTTTCGGCAAATCCCGCGGGATCACCTAATTTTCCGGGATTACCAGTAGCCTATATGGTATTCCAGGTCATCATCTACCTGTTTGCCAAATTTCATTTAAATCCGTACAGTAGTTTTTATGTGATCGAGTAACAAACATCCATCCATCCATCTATCCAAACATGTAAACTTTCCCATAATTATAATATTAACTAACTAATATAGTATGTAGATAACTAACAGCAGTGTGCAACCCGCTGCATTATAAAAGTTTTTAGTGAATCCCGCGGAAACAACTTATTTTTACGGGATAAAAAGTAGCCTAAGTGCTATTCCGGATCATCATCTACCGGTGTCCCAAATTTCATACAAATCCGTCCAGTAGTTTTGGCGTGATTGAGTAACAAACATCTATCCATCCACCCATTCATCCAAACATCCAAACTTTCGCATTTGTAATATTAATATAGATATAGATAATCATTTGATAATTATCAAACTGATATAGACCAAGTAATTTTTAACTTAGTAGTTTAGTAAATAAATTATATGCATTTTATAATCAAGGTCATCTTTTATCAAGTTTTGTTCATAATTTCATGGCTAAAACTTGTCAACTAAAATACAGGAAGTTAATCAACTACACACTACTTAGTTAATTAAATTAATGAGTGGAAGGTCATCCTCATCAATCTCTACTGCATTAACTCGATAAAGATTGTGTGTATCTGAAGAGTCGAATTCGTCGAAGTGGAAAATATTGTCGATTATATTTTTGTCACATGGTAGAGGGAGCAAACTAGCAGGGGTTGGACCTGAGGATAAATGATCACCGCCGCCCATGGACTTCCGCAATATCAGGGGTCTTACAGTTGTGTCGCCAGCCTTTTAAAAATGAGTAAGCTCTTTTGTTGAAGGTTCCCAAGTCGTATTCGTTCAGAAATACCCCCGACGATAATTGATTCCACAAAAGGTAGTGCGAGGCAGAAAGTGCTGAAAATCCGCACAGTTGTGGATTTCCAGACATCGAGATAGTGAGGATGGAATTTTAAATTTTGACGCGATGTCCGATGATGGAATTTAGCGGCAAGAATTAGTCCGAACAACTCGTCGAAACACGAGGTCGTAAAAGGCGACTGAGTGGCTATTTCCGTCACTACCATCGTGACTACTAGGTGATAAAGTTCTGCATCGGCTCGACCGGGTCTGGTACCACCGCCTTACCTATTCCTACCGCAATAGCGTCCGTGCTGGTCACTGTCGTGTTCCGGTTTGGAGGGTAATGTAGCCGGTAAACTTATGTATGTGGCATTAGACCTCGCCACAAGATAGCAACGCACCATTAACATCTTTGGTGTCTATAGGCGATGGTTGACTCTTTCCATCAGGAGACCCATCTGCTTGTTTGCTATCTTATGATATAAAAAGAAACACTCTCCATGATAAATGCGGTAAAAGATGCAGAGCGAACCTACATCTCTGCGTAACGCCAAAACTAAATAACGCCAAAAATACTTATCAAAAAAAATTATCTCTTCAAACCCTGCCCAATACATTGTTTTCTTTTACTCAATTGGGTAAAAAAGCTTGTCATTTTTAGATAGTATAGCGTTCTAATGGTAAAAGAATTTGTAAGATCGGTCTAGTTGTATTTGTGTTTATTCGTTACAAACTTGTTACTAACATACAAACATAAAAACGTTTTCTCTTTGTGATATAAATATAGAGTACGGATAAAATAATTAATTCGATTTGTGACCCATCAATTCATTTAATTCACATTTAAAAAAATCATGCGATATTTTTTTAATATCATAAACAAACAGATGGTTATCCTGACGGAAACAGATAATCATCGCCTATAAATATAAAACATGTTATTGATCACGGAGTAATACTGATGCTATTCATGTAGCAGGGTAGGAGTGCAACTTGCATAAGCATATCGGCTACCTTACACACCAAACCGGAACACGACAGCGACAAGCAACCACGCTATTGCGCCAAGAATAGGTAAGGCGGTGGTACAAAACCCGGTCGGCACATTGCAAATCTCTGCTAAGTTGGTAGTCACGATGCTAATAATTAATAAATAAGATTTCTCTGCTAATGCATGCACTATCAACCAACGGTTTGTCCCATATCGACAAATCGGGCACATTTCAAGGTAAGTAATTTTTAAAAGAAATTAATCTAACATTGTATACATCATACCAAGGTCGATAACAATAGGTCCTTAGGGGAAAACAATTTTAAAGTTGTAAGAAATACGTATTACGAATATAGTGTCTTTGTATTGGTAGTAATGGTTAATCTATCCGACACTAGATGTCACTAAGCGAACTCGAATAAGAGTCTTATTTTTTAAATACATACAAGGAAATCATTGAAGTCACGGATTGACAGATAAATGGATCCCTGAAGATGCTGTAAAAATCGAAACCATCTGGCGATACTTATATATTTTCACGATGGTGATAGATTTTTATCAATTACAATAATTATTTATCAGAGATTTCTGAGGAGAATCGCAAATTGACGAGCATCGGTTTGTCTTTTTATCCAGGATTTCTTAAGAAATAGATCAGCCTGGAGTTACTTACTTACTTCTCAAATTACTTCATATCACACAAATTTGAAGCTGTATTTAATAAACAAACCAGCTGCAGCGTGCCGTGCAGCCTGCTGCATTAAAACAGTTTTTAGTGAATTTATCCGGGATGAAAAGTATGCTATATTCTATTCCCGATCATGATCAACATGTGTACCAAATTGAAATTAGGTACACATGTTGATCATGATTGGATGGATCCAAATCCATTTAGTAGTTTTGGCGTGATTGAGAAAAACATCCAAACTTGCGCATTTTTATAATAATAATATCGTTGGACATATAACACAAATCGATCTAACCCCAAAGTAAGCAAATTATACATACTAATACATAGAAATACTACATAGAACAATACATACATAGAAATCAACAATACATAGAAATCTAACCCCAAAGTAAGCAAATTATATATACTAATACATAGAAATACATACATAACATAATATAACATCTGTATTATATTATTATTATACTTATAATAAAATCGTAGGAAAGTCAAAACTGTACATTGAATATTTTTTTAAAGAATACTTGGGGCGTGATCTACAATCGATATCGAAGCCAAAAATATATTTTTTAGAATTTTTGTCTGTTTGTCTGTTTATCTGTTTGTGTTTGTCTGCTTGTTTGTTTGTCTGTTTGTCTGTATGTATGTCCGGGGTAAACTCAAAAAGTGCTGCATGGATTTACTTCAAATTTTACATGAATATTACTAACAGGTCGGGTCAACATATAGGCTACATATTATCACGCTATCACCTACGGGGGAGGTGCTGTGCGGAGTAAACGAAGTCCGCGCGGACGAAGTTGCTGGCAACAGCTAGTACATAATAAACACCCAAACCCAGCAATACAAACATCTATGCTCATCACACAAATGTTTGTCCCTGTCGAAATCAAACCAGAGCCCCATCGATTTGTAGTTAGGTTCGCTAATCACTCGACCAACGGGGCAGTTAGCCCCCCACCCATATTACTAGCTGCACCGTGCAGCTCGCTGAATTATAACAGTTTTTGATAAATCCCGCGGGAACTACCCTTTTTGTTGGATAAAAAGTAGCATATATGTGCTATTTCAAGTCATCATCTACTGTATGCCAGATTTCCTCTTAATCCGTTCAGTAGTGTTGTTATGACTGAGTAAATAAAAAAAAATATATTCACGGGACAAATTACACATACTGAGTGCTAAGTGTGAGTTTTTCTTTTCGCATTCGATCGTGAGCGCGTTTCGAGTTTACTAGGAATTTGTATGTGATTTGTACAGCGCCACCTAGTGGTAAACTGGTTTCTCACGTTTACCACTAGGTGGCGCTGTACAAATCACATACAAATTCCTAGTAAACTCCAAACGCGCTCACGATCGAATGCGAAAAGAAAAACTCACACTTAGCACTCTGATCTAACCCCAAAGTAAGCAAATTATTTGCTTGTGTTATGGGTGTTAGTCAACGATACTAATACATAGAAATACATAATTATAAATACTTTTAAATTCATAATAAATACCCAAAAATACAAACATTTATGCTCATAACACAAATGCTTGTCCCCGTCGGCGATCGAACCCGAGCCCCGTCGATTGCGTAGTCAGGTTCCCTGACCAGTCGATCAACGGGGCGGGGCTGCGGGCGGTAATAATAAACATCCATCCATCCAAACACCCAAACTTTCACATTTATAATATTAATATAAATTTTGCGTAATATAAATTGCTCATAAATATATATATATATATATATATATATATATATATATATATATATATATATATGTCAGGAAGTAAGTAAAGTAAAATTTTGACGAAGTGGAAATTTCTATTACGTATTGCCTACAGGCTTGCAATGTTACGAAGATAACTGTGCGACACGCGAGAGCGCGTTGTCTGTCAGAATGGCCGTGTCAGGAAGTATGAGAGTATTTGCAACCTAAGGTAGCGTAGCGCTATCTAGAGTAGAATAAAGTGTAGTTGACTTGTACGTTGCGTACGTCACTTACGTCATTTATATCTTAATAGTAATCCATCGGCCAGCATATATCAAATATCGCCTGTCGTAACGAAATCCGAGTCAGTAGATCGGTTTATAAGAGGACTCACAGCTAGAGAACCGACCGTGCCTAACGTGCGCACTGATTCAGTGATAAGACGACTATGTGGTGGTATATTATAACTTATTGTCTTCTGCGAAAGCAGCGGTGGGATCAAATCCAATGCGTCTAATATTACTGTCGGCCCAACAGTTCATGAATGTTGAAAACGAACCAATTTGAAGAAAATGGTGATGCAAGTGTTAGTGCAAAAAAAAAAAATAACTAACCCTTTTCTAGGCGAGGGGGTGGTACTTATATCAAACAGTGTCTACATTAATATCTCTCCTGCATATTCTGATGATTGCGAGTTTAAGTTTGCTCGATGGTGCGATGAAATAGATTACCATCGTATCGAAACCGGCTGGGCTGATTACGAAACAATTACCGTATTCGTACATTTACAAGGCCGTGCTCATAAAAGGGTGTCAAAATCATCCTTATGCAAAACATTGGATGAAATAAATGAATATTAATCACGTCAGTTCACTACTATTGGAAGATTTCACGACATGATGCAGTATACTAGTAATTGCGCTTCAACTTATGTGGAGAACTCTGTAAAAAAAAACCTAGTAATGGTGGATGAAATAGAAACTGGGTGGAGCGAGGTGAACAAAATTGTAGCCGTATTCTCAGGTATCTCCGACTACCAGGTATGGTCTGATTTATTAAAAATACTGGCGAACAAAATTGAAGTTGTCGTCTCAGGTATCTTCGACAGTCAGGTATGGTCTGATTTATTAAAAATACTTCTAAGTAGCAGTTACTCGCGATTTCATTCGTGTGATCAAAAATCAATGCTTCTATTTGCCCAGTAGGTAAAATAGTGGCCTGTGTCATTGCTGAATAATGTGGCTTTCTGAGCGTGAGAGAATTTTTGAAATTGCTCAAGTAGTTTTTGAGTTAAATTGTAACACATGAACTAGCAATCAGATCTTTCGTCTTTATAATTTTAGTATAGATAACTTCGTGGCACTTGAGAGATATTTTAGCACTACACATAAATTGGAAATTACAAACGTCTTATCAATCCGTAACTATTTATGAATTACCTTAAACGTCATTGACTAGATGCTGTTGACCATTGGTCAGACCACGATAAGTGCACTTTTTGCTAAACAATGTTAATAATACAATTAGCATTGCGAAAAATTGATCGTTTGATCAGATAGACATATCTCCATCAACACTGTACTCTTCTACAGTCTATGAACATTTTAAGATATGTTAAAAAAACAGAATATTACATTTGATCATAACAATACATATGCAATGTGCATAATACATGTAAAATTATTTTAGTAATTATCACTTTGATCTAAGGGCACAGAACGATCCTACAGTGTCACAAATATTATAAATCGAGTTATAACGCAAAATGTCGAAAGTTTAGATGTGTAGCCTTAATTCTAGCGATGAAAGTATTCAATGATCTTATTGTCTGAAAGTGGGACATACGGAACAGGTGTATTTTTCTAAACGAAAACATGACAAGTATACAAAATCAAGTGTTAGTTTGTTTATATTCACAATCAGAAATACGTATTTAAGTATTTTCATGCCCGTATCTCCGAGGAGGTGGGTGGAGGTGCAGCCGGTGCGCCAGCAATTAGCCAAGTATGTTTGATCTCACAATGGGTGGCGGGCCTGTTGCCGGCCGGGCACTTATCCAATCCCAGGCAGCGTTGTTCTGCAAAGGTGGAAAGCACATTCTTTGATTTTCCTGACCCGGAAATCGAACCCGGCACCTCACGTGGTTGGCCGGACCACTAGACCACAGAGGTGACAAATCAATAAATTTATGCGTTAGAATCGATCTCAAGAGTTTTAAGTTACAATGTTTAGTTTGCGGCTCTGATTGTTAACTCTACCTTATGACATCATTATCGGGCGGGATGTTTTTTTTAGTCGGCCCGGAATGAAGCTTTCATTACAATAACAAAGGTACGCACAGTACAAAAAAGTTCAAGTGGATGTTTATGTTTTACAGAGCGCAGACTTACATGATATTGAGATCAATATTACTATCGACGATAGACATGGGTGTTTTGTTATTTTTCAGCATCGATGCACATCGTTGTTCGTAAACGTTACCATTGTCGATATCGTTGTTCCCGACAACGGTGTTGGACATCTAACTAGCGTACTAGCTGGGAAACGTCAAGCACGTTGATGGTTTGCCGTTTTCATAAACGTTGTGATACTGTCGTGCATCAACGTAAAAACATTTAGGAGAGTAAATGACAGTTGATGTAAATAGATAAACAAAATATTGAAATATAAAGTTTTTTTTTCAGTTTAATTAGTTAAAATTTGGATACGCATTTGAAAGGATGATTTTCTACTCAAGCACGCAGTAAGGTTGACACTTAGAATTGGTAACGTTGCGCTCATCCGTTGTTTATTCACAGTTGGATATTTACAGTATGGGCCATCGGGCATCGACGTGTTATGATTAATATCGATTGCCGTCGATTACAGTCGTCGTTATTAGACGTCTGCCATCGCGTTAAATTTGGGTGTTATTCCCATCCGTTACTAGGCATTTCGGTAACGGATGTCGTCACCATGGACCGACATCGATCGTCAGCAGCGTTTCGTTAGAAACGGCCACCTCTAATCCACGATGATATTGCCCTTTTATATTACTTGATTAAAAGGGTTTGCGTTTGCACAAAGGGGCAATTCCCGCTATTTCGTTACTATGTGTGTAATGTAAATGTAATGGTGCTACACCACCCTTAACCATTAATCTCTACAAAAACAAATTCTATAGCTAAATGATATCACTTCCAAAATAAGTTCATAATCCTCTACTTGCCTTGTTATTCTTGTAAAAAAAAATGGGACAGATAGCCTTTGCTTTATTTCAGAGATTTAAAAGCTAAAACCATTCATGATAATAATCTTTCGATGAATATCTGATGACAATGTTATCAATATTTGACTCTAAAAATGTAGCTATTTAGACATCGGCCGTCTCGGCTATGGAACTGTACTATCGCAAAAATCGACACTCAAGTTAATTTTATCAAATAAAGAAAAAGCCAAAGCCCTGAAGCATTTCAGGTACTATTCTTCTCAGGACAAGTTTTAAGGATGTCATAAACTACAACAGCCTTAAGGCATTTCATCATACAAAAAAAAAGATTTAGCTCCTTGAATACATAGATAATACATGGGCCTAGGTAGGCATTTTGATGTGGAGTACCGGAAAGGGATACCACACATCTATTATTTTAGTCGTCAATATTGTTGGTTTCAAGTCGACCAGAGGCTAGACCCTGACACTAACTGGATTATCCAGGCTTAGTAAACGACACATTCGAAGTAAATTTGCGGTCATTATATGTTATGGAGAATAAGCTAGCTTCATAAAAACTTTCAAATTATAAAAATATGTTATATCACGTAATAGTTGTTAAAATTATAATAGCCAACTTATTCAACATTTTCGTGAGGATTCAAAACATATAGTTTGAGATACAACGTTAAATATAATACGAAAACATATATGATTTTCCAACATTACCGCTTGTGTCAGAACATTATATGTTCACCGGTGCTTAACATGTAAAATTGATAAAATACCATCGGATAGTTTAGCTGCTTAGCTTAAGTCAGGATGGACGAACTAGCTTGTGCTGATAAAGCACGCTTTAATAAGTGAACGAAGTACATTTTTTTTTAATGTAAGCGATATAGTTTTAGTTGAGTAAAATCCTAGGCTAATTAACAAATTAGGGAAAAGTTTTCAAATTCTTGTAAAATAACAGATGTTTACGATCAAAATAGTAATTAAGAAGGTGAGCCAAATAAGAGTTTATAATGAGAATTAATAGATGTATCTAACCTTCCTTTTATATCCTCGTAATGCGATTTCTGTGCCTGTTTCCGTTCTTTTGTACATTCATTGTACATCTATACAAATAGGAAAATGTATCAAAAATAAATGAGAACAAAAACATTTTTTTTGCTTTATTTTTATTATAATGTTATTTTGTTGTGCTTTATTTAATTACTGTTACATTATATTAAAAAAAAATTTGTACGAACATTTAAATGTTACTGTGTTGATATCTCTTAATATTGTTCCAGAAATGCAGTGAAAAATAATGAAAATTGTTGGTTTTAAGATAAACTACTGTTGTGTTAATGCTTTTGGAGCACCATGTCTCACTTTAATTCATGTAATTACCATGTCAGTACATTGGAAGCTCCACGCTTCATGTAGCTATCATGTCAGTACATTGGAAGCTCCGCGCTTCGTGTAATTAAGAAGTCAATGCGTTAGAAGTTTCGCGCTTCACGTAACTATAAAAACAATACATTGGAAGCTCCGCGCTCCATGTAATTATCAGTTCTGTACATTGGAAGCTCCGCGCTTCATGTAACAATTAAGGAAGTACATTGGAAGCTTAGCGCTTCGTGTAATTAGCAAATCAGTGTATTGGACGCTCCGTGCTTCGTGTAACAATTGAGGAAGTACATTGGAAGCTTAGCGCTTCGTGTAATTAATAAATCAGTGTATTGGAAGCTCCGCGCTTAATGTAATAATTAAGGAAGTACATTAGAAGCTTAGCGCTTCGTGTAATTAATAAATCAGTGTATTAGAAGTTCTGTGCTTTATGTAACAATTAAGGGAGTACATTGAAAGCTTAGCGCTTCGTGTAATTAACAAGTCAGTGTATTGGAAGCTCCGCGTTTCATGTACCTAACAATTAAGAAAGTACATTGGAAGCTTAGCGCTTCGTGTAATTAACAAGTCAGTGTATTAGAAGCTCCGCGCTTCATGTAACAATTAAGGAAGTACATTGGAAGCTCAACGCTTCGTGTAATTAATAAGAAAGTGTATAGTGGAAGCTCCGCGCTTCCGATAACTAGCAATTCAGATTGTAAAGGAAGCTCTGTGCTTAGTACAGCTCCCAGGTCGACGTTGTGTGTCGTTTTAATATTCTTGTGCGACGTTACTATGAGCTTTATGTGCTTTGTATCACACCAAAAGTCAGTAAAATTTTGACGAAGTGGAAATTTCTATTACGTATTGCCTACAGGCTTGCAATGTTACGAAGATAACTGTGCGACACGCGAGAGCGCGTTGTCTGTCAGAATGGCCGTGTCAGGAAGTATGAGAGTATTTGCAACCTAAGGTAGCGTAGCGCTATCTAGAGTAGAATAAAGTGTAGTTGACTTGTACGTTGCGTACGTCACTTACGTCATTTATATCTTAATAGTAATCCATCGGCCAGCATATATCAAATATCGCCTGTCGTAACGAAATCCGAGTCAGTAGATCGGTTTATAAGAGGACTCACAGCTAGAGAACCGACCGTGCCTAACGTGCGCACTGATTCAGTGATAAGACGACTATGTGGTGGTATATTATAACTTATTGTCTTCTGCGAAATATATATATATTATTTAACGTCTCATGACCTATTGGTTGGTTAGTCGTTTCGCCTCAGATCACTAGGTCCCAGGATTGATCCCCGTAAACTATATATTTACATTTTCTCAGCTACGCTAGAAACAAATGATTAATTTTTTTTATCGATAGGTAAACGCTTGACCTCGATCTCGCCTGATGGTAAGCTAAGATGAGGCTTAGATGGAACGCGCCTCACTAGAAGGCACCTGTTCACTCTTCTCTTGAAGATCCCCAGATTGTACTCGTCGAGGAACACAGACTCAGGAAGCATGTTCCAGTCCTTTGCGGTTCGAATGAAGAATGTTGAGTCGAACCGCTTTGTCCGGGTACGTTATCGCTATCAACTTGATATAATTTATAAGCGCAGTTTTTTTTGCAGTTTTCTGCAGCAATCGACTTCCCATTTCCTACATCACCAGAACTTGGATTAGATCTTCACTAAATTAAATGGGACACGGCCAGGATTCCATCTTAAACCCTCACGTCACATGTCGTAATGTAAGTAGCTGTAGTAACATTTACACTCGCGCTATTTAAATCTCATTGCTGTCGGCGTATGACCAGTCTATCAGTAAATTGTCATTGCTCTCAAAATCGGTTCATAAATGACAAAGTTCTGCCCCCCAATTCACGTAATTGAGTCAAAGCGCTTAGGGCTATCACACACATAAACACGATAGAACGTCGAAACGTGCTACGATGCGGCATAATATGTAAGAAAATGTGTAAGTGTCTTAAATGCTTCGACTCGCTTGCCGCTTGATTACGTGAATTAGGCCCCTGAGGCAACATACATAAAAAAACATACAGCCGAATTAAAAACCTCATTTTTTTGGAAAATCAGTTGAAAATGCGGCAATGGAGATGAACGCCCACCTCGCCAACTGACAAACCGTTAATCTTTGTGATGGCAAACATAACCTCTATTAATGTAATCCCCCATGTTGTTTCAGGCGCTTTTGAATAGACCAACTGCCGTTCTGCCAGCTAAGTCGTAAGAGGCTACCGATCGGCTATTACGTGTCACTGCATTCGTGGCTACTAGGTGGTACACGGATAGCAACGTACCATTAACATTGTTGGTGTCTATAGGTGCGTATAGGTGTTTCCCTTTCCATTAAGAGAGCCATCTGCTTGTTTGTTATCTAATAATATGTAAAAAAATCTCGGATATGCTTTGCCTGACCTACGCGCTTATTGGTGTAATGTTACTTATTTTATATGACTTTTTGTGTTCTTGGATTTTTCGGTAAGTTTATCAAAAATATCAGCTAGTTTTACACACTCGCATAAATCATGACAAAATTTTTAAATAAATGATGTGCTGATGCAAAAAAATTGCACAAAAACCAAGCAAAAAGCAGTTGCCTCATGCCACAGTGTCAAGTTACGGTGAAGCATCTGGCTTTCGTAAAAGTTAACCAGTAACCACAAATGTTTATTATATTGAGGAGCTTTTGAGTTTTTTTAACAGGGATAAGTGATTAGTAAAGTGAAATAGGAACAAGATGATAGTAAGTAGACGTAGACTTAACATAAAATTAGTTTGTCGCCTCAGCAGTACTGGCTTAAGCAATACTAACTTAGTTATAAAAGTAGTAGATCCTGATCAATTGGTCTATTTTTTTGATTTGGTAGCAAACAAGCAAGCAGATGGTTCTTCTGATGACAAGAGATAACCATCGTTTATAGACACCATGGACACCAAATACGTTAATGGTGCGTAGTTGTTTAAATACGTTAATGTGGCGGGGTGAGATTGTCCCATCCATAAGTTGACAGCTACTGCGACTAGGTAAAACGGTGGTAGCGAAACCCGGACGAGACATTGCAGAACTCTGTGAACTAGACGGAAGTAAAATATTAGCGACTTGTGTCTTCTCTGGCCTTCTAAGTAATGTCTAATAGTTGATCTAATCTTGTATGTCAAGATTAGATCAACTATTAGACATTACTTGGACCCGAATCAACAGCATGGTCATCTAACACACATAAGGCTTAATACAGCTGACTAACGTCGTCGAATCAACTGTTGCTGATAATTTGAAGAGCTGCAACAGCACAGACAATTATACGCATTTTACAATCAATGTTATCTATATTAATATTCTAAATGCGAAAGTTAGGATGTTTGGATGGATGGATTGATAAAATTTTGAAGATTAGTTCCGTATTCGTTATATTCCGAACTCAACGTACTCCAGATTTGTTGTAACCCAGATCCGTCGTAAACCATATTATATTCGGTTAAAAAAGGGGTGTTATTGTTCAAAAATATTAACTTAATTAGGATTCACTCAATGTATCTTCGCTATCTATGTGTCTGTCACTAGACTGCATTTTTTGAACGCTAACAGGTAGATATTTTCTTTTATTTTCAGAAAATAAGTAGTTTTAAAAAAAGTATCTTCACGCCCATATCCCCGAAGGGGTAGGCAGAGGTACAACAAGTGCACCCACTATTAGCCGAAGATACTTGGTCCCACAAATGTGATAGGTGGCAAGCCTATCGCCAACCGGGCATTTTCCAATCCCGGGCAACTTTGTGTTTCTCAGAAAACTGAAAAAACACTTTTTTTTTTAAAGTGCCTGACCCGGGAATCGAACCCGGGACCTCATGTGGTCAACGCCAACGCTGGACCACTAGGCCACAGGTTAATTTGTTACAATTTGTGTTTGGGTTTAATTTTATTATGGAATCGACTATAACACGACAAATCTGGAGAACGGCAATTCGAAACACGACGAATACAAAACAAACGATTTTAAATAGTTAACTGGGACCCTAGTCGCTGCGAGCTCTTGAAAACGTTGATATCGTCGTATCCGCTACATTATTTCAAGTCAACATTGGCACACACCTCCCTCCTCCTCTTATCTGTGTTGAACCGAGCCACTTTCGAAGAATAGATCAACTGCCTAATAGCCAGGCATCTATCGAGGAAAGGCGACATCACGGCATTTATTTTATAACACTAACATCGTGACGTCTAACAGATGAGTTCTCTAATGTCTCATTCGGATTTTGGTACCACCGCCTTATCTATTCCTACAGTGATAGCATCGGTGCTTACCACTAAAAAAAGAATTTGGAGGATAAAGTAGCCTATAAATAAAATAAATATACAAAATAATACAAAATACGGTTCGCTTCACATATACGCTTTAACGACCTTTGAGTATTAAACCAATACTCAAAGTTAGTGACGTATTCGCGTCAGTCTTGCTGGCACGACGACAGTAGGGATGTGCAACAGCAAATGTACAACATACCAATGATAATATGATGGTTAATAACTGGAACGTGAAATTATAGTTGATCAATCTTCATCCATCAATATCATTGCCATTTTAAAATAATAAACTCAATAGATTTTGCTGCGCTATTATATACTCGATTTGGGGTAACATTAGAGATTAGATACGGATAATATATTTTTTATTGGGAGTTTATATTTTATTGTAGGAAAGCAAACGAGAAGATCGTTTCGATCGATCGATTTTTATTTCGTAACCAAAGCTTCACGATAATCGCACAGCACTTCATTGAAGTATATTCAGTTTTACTGGTTCAACTTGTGTTAAGGACGCTTTGGTTGCCAAGAATTGCCTCGCAGTAGATGTTGTGGAAGACGTAAAAAAACAATTGTGAATGATTGAATGAACGAACGATAGTTTTATTTACACGAATATGGTATTACATCTGTTGTTGGTTGCTATTTAATTGGTACAAAAATATTCAACCATAATATGGTTTGCAAATATTTCACATTTTTAAAACCAATTACAAAAAATAGTTATTAATATGATCGATCATGATATAGCGAGAATGTGGACGATTCTTTTAAAATGTTACTAATTAATACATGATTATTTCTGCGAAGTTTCGGCTTGAAGCTGCCCCTCCCTGCCCTCCCCTCGATACGCCCATTTACACAAGTACACTTTTTTTGCATTTTAAATATTCTTATTAGGTCTACTAGTTATCTTCTAGTACTACAGAGACTATTACTACTACGCTCTACCCTTACAGAGATTCCATACTGTAAAATGGAGGAAACGAACCTATGATGTGTTAAAATGAGGCTTTTATGCTTGCAACTTCTTATTCTTCTTATTGGCGTAGAGGACTCGTTTATTTACTAGACTTTCTGTAATCGCCCCTGTGGTTTAGTGGTCCGGTGGTTTAGTGGTCCGTTGGTGTTAACCGCATGAGGTCCCGAGTTCGATTCCTAGGTCGGGCAATTCAAAAAATGTTTTTTTTTTTAGTTTTCTGATAAAAACAACGTTGCCCGGGATTGGATAACTGCCCGGTTGGCGATAGGTTTGCCACCTACCACATTATAGGACTAAGTATCTTTTTTTTATATCATTAGATAGCAAACGAGCGGATGGGTCTCCTGATGGAAAGAGACAATAGGAAAGGACACCAAAGATGTTAATGGTGCGTTGCTATCTTGTGGCGAGGTCTAATGCCACATGCATAGGTTTGTCGGCTACCTTACACTCCAAACCGGAACACGTCAGTGACTAGCGCTGACGCTATTGCGACAGAAATAGGAAAGGCGGTGGTATCAGACCCGGGCGAGACAATGCAGAACTCTATCACCTAGTAGCCACGATGTTAGTGACTCACATACCCTATTCTTCAAGGGAGCCCGGGACCAATACGAGAAAAATCTTCGCTTATCGCTCTCATTTTCAGGTTAGAAGGGTAAGATATACGACAAACTTATGCATATATATATAACGCACCATTAGCATCTTTGGTGTTTATAGCTGATGGTTATCTCTACGTCAGAAGTACAATCTATCTGTTTCTTATTCTATAAAAAAGTGAAAAATGTATCATCACACCCGTATCCCCGGAGAGGTAAGCAGAGGTGCATCCACGAGTAGCCAAAGCTCATTATTCCCACAATATGATAGGTGGCAAGGCCATCGCCAACCGGGCACTTACCCAATCCCGGACAATATTGTTTTTTATCAGAAAATTCCCCGACTCGAAAATCGAACCCAAGACCCAAGGTCCTAGGTTCGATCTTATGCAAGGTTGAGTGGCCACAACGGCGACCATCATCTGTAAAAAATATTTTTAATAAATCATTTCTCTCCTGGCAGCCTCTCAAAGCAAGGAAGCTATAAAATCTGTTCTGTCAATCAAAATTGATCCGGTTTGTAGTTAAACTGGGGGTAATAGAATATTCTCCGCGCCCGCTTACTCCGGTCAATATAAAATGAATAAATATTTATTTTATGGTCCATTTCAGTCACTTACAATCTTAAGTGATTTAGCTTATGGAAGTTGAAATAGGGGTGTTTGTTTAAAACCGATATCGTCAGTTTGACTAGGTATGACAATAGGTTTCAGTAACGCCTCTTTTAGATGTACCTCTTTCCTATTCCTGCGGCGATAGCAGCAGTGTTTGCTGCACGATCGTGTTCTGATTTAGAGGGTAAGGTAGCCGATAAACTTATGTATGTGGCAAAAGTGGCTGTCTATCGTTCGCTTGGATATATAGACAATTTTGCTTAATTAGGTATTTGTCTATATAATCTACTGGTTTTTTTTATATCATAAGATAGCAAAAAAGCAGATGGGTCTCCTGATGGAAAGAGTCAACTATCGCCTACAAACACCAAAGATATTAATGGTGCGTTACTATTTTGTAACGAGGTCTAATGCCACATGCCTATAGACATGTACTTAGGCAAATAAATAAGCTTTGATATAGAAAACAATGTAATTAGAAATCGAAAGAAGAGTACAGTTAATTTATATTAATATTATAAATGCGAAAGTTTGAATGTTTGTATATTTGGATGGATGGATTTTTGTTACTCAATCACGCCAAAATTACTGAACGGATTTGGATGAAATTTGTCACACAGGTAGATAGTGACCTGGAATAGTACATAGGCTACTTTTTATCCCGGATAAATGCAGCTAGTAGTATCATAACCTTTTACATTTCATTACGTACTCCGGTAAATTAATATCCTTTTTCTTTTTTGCTCGTTACTACATTAGGATGTTGAATATTGTGTTTCAGGATGCATATTAAGGAAGGAAACGTCCTTCGCAGATGTTCTGGAAGCCTTAAAAATGTGCTTCATACATTTTTACTGTCGCGTTTTTCTTCACGAATGATATGAGGTCCGGGAATCGATTTCCTAAATGGTCAAAAAGTGTTAGCAGTTCCCCCGTATTGATCTAAGCCCCCTTTAAATAATACACAAATTGTAAGTCTAATACGGTTCCGTTTGGAGGGTAAGGTAGTAGATCAAATCTTTGGAGTTTAAAAACGATGGTCACTTTCCATCAAGACTGCCATCAGCTTGTTTGCTATCCTAGAATAAAATTACGTTGCTTACTGAGCAAATAAACTGGTAATTATTTTATTTTTTTAACCATTGTGATCGAAAAATATAACCATTTGAATGCGAATAAAACTAAAGTTAATGTGAAAGATACCTGGGAAAACGGCAGAAGGTATATTCTTCAAAGGGGGCCCCGACTGTCACGAGGCAGATTGTTTTTAGTTTACATTATTTACTACTAGCTGTTGCCAGCGACTTCGTCCGCGCGGACTTCGTTTACTCCACAAACTTAATATTCATGCAAAATTTGAAATAAATCCATGCAATACTTTTTGAATTTACCCCGGACATACGTACAGACAAACAGATAAACAGACAAACAGACAAAAATTCTAAAAACTATATTTTTGGCTTCAACATCGATTGTAGATCACGCCCCAAGTATTCTTTTAAAATATATTCAATGTACAGTTTTGACTTTCCTACGATTTTATTATATGTATAGATAGATTCCTTTATTATTGACAAAAATCAAATCATGAGTTAACTCAGCGTAATTTTTGAAAGATCTTTCAAAACTAACCACATTAGTAGAGGAAATGCAAGATAAAAAAATATATTTTACGTATTCCACGGTAGAATATTTTTCTTTTGTTTGAGGGTTTTTTTTAAACCTTGTGGGGTTCCGCCAAACATCCCTTTGTCGTTAGAGATGTGTCCGCGGTACTGGAGCGTGTCCAGGATTTCCTCTTCATTACTATGCATGAGATTCCTCTTTTCGTAGTAGGGTTGTACACAACATTCTAATAAAATGCAAGGTCAGTTGTGATTAATAGATATAAATTATTTTATGATTCAGACGTTAATTTGCGGAAATCTATAAGTCAAAAAGGAAATAAACGAGATTGATGAGATCAGCCTAAAAATGTTATAAGAATAAAGCCTTGGCCGAAATGATCAAATTAAATTAATGTAAAATAAGCCCATATTTTTTAACGTGAAAACCGGTAACAGGCTTTGTATTTTTAGACTTCATATTTGTTATTTTAACTATAGCGGATGGTTTTCCAAATAAAATATTTTAAATAAATTAAAAAAGTAAAATAAAAATATTAGAATTCAACGGACACTTTTGCAAATTCCATGAAATTGTTCATTTTATAAGGTTGACCGCCCCTTCACTAGTGTTTAAAGTTCTAAAGCCTACTATTTGCACAATCTAGTGTTCTCAATGTTACTAATTTTTATGAAGTGCTGTCAAGTCGTTTTTGATTTTTAAGGAGACATGCATTAAAATATTTGACAAAGGTAAAATTTACGTCAACGAGTCATTTTTTGCCAAATTTGATTAATATTCTTATAAAATCTCAAAACAAGTCACTACTGATTTATATATAGCATTAGAAATTAATATTTTGACAACCCTATGAATACTGCGACTAAACGTGGAGTGTGAAATTACGAACATAAAACGAAAGTGATTCCGGAGTTAAGAGAAGCGTGTACCAACTTTATAGTGGTGTTAACATGTTCAAAGAATGCGGTTTAGCTAATATTTCCATAGATACGTTTCCTGCGTTTGAATGCTGAATTTATGAACCGTAGAAATTGTTTTTTTTTTTTTGTTTTTACTACTATTATTGCGTCAGGTGAAATGGGTAATGGTTTTAGCTAAAACAAACTTGTATTGAGAAATAATTACTTCCATTCGTACTTGCAATTGTTTATTTAAGGAGATACTGATTTTATATGGTTACTAGCTAATGCTATTTTGCTTCGCTGACCGTAAATTCATTGACGATTAAAAATATATGGCCTCTCGTTTGCGCCATCACGTTCTCATTGAATATTAATTTTTAGCAAGTTCGGTCACAGCATTCTTAATTATAAAGAGACGGAAGAGACAAAAGTTATAATATGGCCTATAACTTTCCCAATTACGTATTCTCACTGTTTATCAATTTTCATTAAGATCAGACAAGCCGTACTTAAATTATAACGGGATATATTCAGACAAAAATTTTCAAAACGTTAAAATTATTATTATTTTTAAAAGGTTAAATTTGACAAAAAATTAATATACAGACAGACACTACAGATTTATATAGTTCAATCAAATTGTTAAATGAACAAAAACTCTTTCAAATTCACTACAGATTTATAAAAAAGAAGTATCTTCACGCCCATATCCCCGAAGGAGTAGGCAGAGGTACAACAAGTGCACCCACGATTAGCCGAAGATACTTGGTCCCACAAATGTGATAGGTGGCAAGCCTATCGCCAACCGGGCACTTTCCAATCCTGGGCAACTTTGTGTTTCTCAGAAAACTGAAAAAACACTTTTTTTTTAAAGTGCCCGACCCGGGAATCGAACCCGGGACCTCATGTGGTCGACGCCAACGCTGGACCACTAGACCATAGATACAAAAAACAACTAATAAGTAAACTCCTCTTATAAACTAAACTTTAATGAATACTGACTGGGCGACCGGGCTTTGCTTGGATGATTTTTTTCATGTGTCAACGGGTTATCACGGAGATGATACTTACTTTGATCACATTTAATAGTAAAAGATTAACTAATCCAACTATCTAACTACAAAATTTCTTCAACAAATTACATAGAAATGTATATTTAAGAATTGCTCCTTTACAGTAGGTATAGCATTGCGCGCACAGAGGAATGTGGGTTTTGTATTTAAAATATGGAGATGTTTAGTCTATCCGGCTCAGATAATAAGATCTCGAATTTGATTCCCGGGTCGGATAAAAGTGGTTGAGCATCATCATCTATAGACGCCAAAGATGCTGAGCTGTCATACGTGTAATTTTATTGAATATATGTTTATGACTAATTTTATTGAATATATATGACAAGCTCAATACTGAAACAAGACAGTGAGGAGCAATAACGCTTTTGCAGCTGAAATTGGAAAGCTGGTGGTACTAAACCCGGGCGAAACTTTGCAGGACTACATGAACCTAGACGTCATGATGGCAGTGATGCGATTGACCTATTGTTCATCCTCTACGATCTGCCGGAAAAAAGTTTTTTATAGGATAGCAAACAATCATCAGGCCAACAGCCATCTGGCTGCTAGAAAGAGACAACAATCCCCTAAAACACCCGGTTAACTTCTCTTATAGTGTGTTCCATCCGCGTAGCAAGTTGAATTGTTTTGCTTGAGTTTGAATGACACATTTGCATAAAGCCGCGTTTTTACAGGGTCAGTGCACAAATCAGTATCGGCGCCGACACTGCCGCTTCATTCGTTTACATGGAGACAGTAGTCGTAGTAAGCTGAGTACGGTGGCTGCACGTTTGTGAAGTCAGTCGCTTAGTTTACGAGACAATTTTGCGTCTACGCAATGCGACGTCAACCTACAACACAGCGACAGTGACTGACCCAGTTCTGACTTCCCCATTTACACGGGGTTCTTACATGGTTTTTACCACTGGCGCGGGAGGGCACGGGTGGCGGGGGGCGCCAACTGACCTCAAAATATTCATCTGCGAATATTGAAGTCAGCGCTGACTTCCCGCCGCTGTACTGACTTCAAATCAGTTTAGATTGGGTATTTTTCGGGTCAGCGCTGGCTTGTCTCGAAATCGAAGTCAGTTACTGACCCTGTCTAAACCTGCCTTAAGTTTACCGGCTACCTTAACATCTTAAATGGAACATAACAGTGAGATACGCCGATGCTATTGCAAGAATATGTAAAACGGTTGTTTTTTTAAGTTATAAGATATCAAACAAGCAGATAGGTCTCCTGATGGAAACAGTCAACCATCGCCTATGGACACCAAAGGCGTTAATGGTGTGTTCCTATCTTGTGGCGAGGTCTAATGCCACATGCATAAGTTAACCGGCTACCTTACCTTTCAAGCCGGAACACGACAGTGAGAAGCACTGACGCTATTGCGGTAGGAATAGGTAAAGCGGTGGTACCAGACACGAGACAATGCAGAACTCTACCACCTAGTAGCCACGATGGTAGTGACTCGTATAACCAATCGGTCACCTTTAATGATCCGCCTGGCAACACGGCCGTTGGCCTATTCTTCAAAGAAGCCCAGGACCAACACGTGGGACAAGGATGTACCAAACTCCGCCAGGACGTTACAGAACTCTCCCACCTAATTAGTAGTCACGATGTTAGTGCAACCTGTTAGGGTTTTCTCGCAATTTACGAGATGCTGATACCTAGATGTAAGGCAGTTCAACTACTTTTCAAGAAGAAACTCGTAAAATACGTGGAGACATACAAAATTGACATTTTACGCATTAGGCTATCGAGACAATCCTATACCAAAGAAACTGTTACTAAAATGGTAGAGCTCTGTAACGTCTCGCCCGGGGTTGGTATCACCGCCTTGCCTATCCCTGCCACAACAGCGCCAGTGTTTGTCACTGTCGTGTTTCAGTTTAGACGATAAGGTAGCCGGTAAACTTACTCATGTGGTATTAACACACAGCATTATAAAAAACAATGCATTGTTAAAATATTTGATGTCTATTGGCGATAGTTGTCGCTTTCCATCAGGAGACCCATGCTTGTTTATCTTCTGATATACATAACAAAAGGAGAGGGGGATTTTTGGGCCCAAATGTAAGCGGTTGAAGTGTGGTTCAAAAAATGTTTACTATTTTTCTATTACAAGGTTAAAAATATGAGCCTTATCAGCTTTCTGAGCAAAAAGAAATCACGAAAATAAGTATGCAGTAAGTACTAAAATTGTATAATCGATAAAATTATAATCAATTTATGTAAGTAAATAATTTTATTCAAAATGGAAACTCGTAGGAATATGTAAAATCAACAGTAAGTGCCATTATTATTTTACAAACAATTGTGTATAATATAAAAAGAAAAAACATAATCAATACAGTTTTAATAATCGGTAAACGGTAACGTAATCATTACATCGAATTTAATGTCTGTGGATTTAATACGGCTAAAAGTGACAATTACAACTGACATAATTAACAGCCCGCCAGTCGCGGATTTTTCTCCTAGCTATGATAGACGTAGGGAGGCATTCTTTAATTTTTATCTTCAAATCAGTGGTTTCCTTTGATTTTTGGTTTCGAAAAATCTGTGTTTTAGTATTGTATTCATTTATTAACATGAAACATAATTGTCTATTACAAGTATCAGTTGCTCATATAATAGTAAAAAAGTAAACTATACCGTAGTACCGTAACGTCACTTTTCTGAGTACCTTATATCTCTGTTCTCAGATTGCTAAAATCTGTAAAATTTTCAGTATGTATATAATGTTAAACTAGCTTAATTAATTGACATAATTTTCAAGTTATTACAAGAGGGCCCAAGATTGTATGGAAGGGTATCACTCACCTTTTTTGGTGTATTAAACAATGTGGTCCATTAGGACATAAACACATAATAGGAGTCTATTGACGATAGTTGTCTCTTTCCAACAGGAGATCAATCTACTTTTTGCTATCTTATGATATACAGGGTTACTTTTAACGGTCCCACCAAATATTCAGAGGCTGTTCAGAAGCTATATGTTCGATTTAAGTGATAAAAAATAATTTATAGAATTCAAAAATTCATTTTTATCCGACACAAAACACAAAACGCATGGATATAATTTCAATTACGCAAAATTCGAACTAAAATATTTTAGTGCCTTCACCCAAATGAAAAGGGATCGGAAAAATGTACATAGAGCGACATATTACATAATAGTTACTATCGCAATTATAGGTAAATGTAAAATGACACTCTGCTAGCATTACAGAGTTCATCCACAAGACTCGGTGCATACAATTCGTAAATTTACTGGAATAGTTTTAAACGAATATTTTTATATTATCTTGTAATAATTTTACGATATAATTAAAACGCACTTTCAATTCAATATTTAGTTCCTAATTTTAAAATTTAGCCGGACCTTTAAAAGTAATCCTGAATATGAAAAAAAAATTAATGTCTACAGATAATGTTATCAGAACATACATCTATAGACACATAATAGGTTTTCCCCGTGTTGGTCCCGGGCTCCTTTGAAGAATAGGCCAACTGCGGTTCTGCCAGGCATGTCGTAAAAGGCGACCGATTGGTTATACGAGTCTTTAACATCGTGTCTTCTAGGTGGTACCGTTCTACATTTTTTGGCCGGGTTTGGTACCACCGCCTTACCTATTCCTGCCGCAATAGCGGCAGTGCTTGTCACTGTCGTGTTCGGGTTTGGAGAATTAAGGTAGCCGGTAAACTTATGCATGTGGCATAAGACCTGCCACAAGACAGCAACGCACCTTTAACACCTTTGGTATCTATAGCCGATGGTTGACTCTTTCCATCAGGACACCCATGTGCTTGTTTGCGATCTTGTGATATATAAAATCTGGCATCAACTTGTGTGTCCCATTACATGAATGTTTATTTCAGTCACGTGTTTATAAACATTCGTTACTCAAATATTTTAAAAAAAATGTCTCGCCTCGTGAACGCATCAAAGGGTTACCCGCATTTCGATGCTAACGGAAGTAAGGAGTGCAGTGTTGAATATTCATTTTTTTTAAGTAGGGTGAGATTTATTCTGTGGATGCTTTTAGGGTTACTCTGAAACCCATATTCTAAGGCGTAGCTCACTCTAAACTCAACTTAATAAAAAGATTCAATAGAGTCTAGCTTCTAGCTCTTTTTTATACCATAGAATAGCAGATAAACTGCTTCTCCTGATGAAAAAAGATTACCCTTAGTCTTTAAACAACATAGATATTAATGGTTTCTTGCTATACGTGTAGTCGGATGGCAATGCCATATGTATAAGTTTACTGACAGCACAATGTAATGATACCGACGATCGCCTTTGGGGTTTTCTCTGCTTGCAGCGGTGCTCGGTTTTACTTATTTTAGTTGTAAGAAAAGAAACTATATTATAAACATAAATTCTTCTTTGCTTTCTGATTAATGCCGTTCCGGCTGGAGGGAAGGTAGCAGGTTAAAGTCCTGGGGTGTCAAAATTTTTCTTTGTTGTTTGTAAGTTTTTTAAGTTTCTCATGATATCAGTTAAACAGGCACAACATTAGTTCACCCAATTTTCCTTTTGAAATGATTTAAGGTCTAAGTAACAGTTACTGCGAACTGGGCTTTTGGGCGAGCAGAGTCCCAAGCCAGAGTTTAAGTTGGTAGGCTTAGACTTTGAACACTGAATATCGTCGGCACTTGGTAAAACTCCATGTTAACTTATATTTATATCGTATTAAAAGCACTTGTACTGTTTTACTTGACTTTTTATTTATTAAAACCAACCGGTTTCGCGTTTTAACGCATCATCAGGGCAAAAGTTATTATTGTTTAGACTAAACAATAATAACTTTTGCCCTGATGATGCGTTAAAACGCGAAACCGGTTGGTTTTAATAAATAAAAAGTCAAGTAAAACAGTACAAGTGCTTTTAATACGATATAAATATAAGGTAGGCTTAGAGTCTGCCCTAAGGGTGTCTCCTATGAAATCGAACCTCGGCTTTGAGCAGTATCTTGACAGTAAGTGGTAGAGTGATGCCACTCATCAGGATTTCGGCTCGTTTATTGCTCTTCCCAGGGTCTCGAGTGTTTGCGGGCCGAAATAGTGTGCTGCGTCAGGCTATACTTGGGTGGGTGAGTTTAAATTGTGATTTGTAAACTGTGATAGGGTCGTCAGTGCTAAATAAATAGACCATCGACAAGACATTAGTTACTTTGTAAATAATAAATAAATAAATATTCACGGGACAAATTCCACTGACTGATCTAACCCCAAAGTAAGCAAATTATTTGCTTACTTTGGGGTTAGGTGTTAGTTAACGATACTAATACATAAAAATACATATATAAATACTGGTATAGATTTAATAAACACCCAAACCCGGAAATACAAACATTTATGCTCATCACAAAAATGCTTTTCCCCGTCGGGGATCGAACCCGCACCGAGTCAGGGTCGCTAACCACTCGACCAACGGGGCGGTTATACAATAAAATGCAAAAGAAGCAAGAAAGCTCGGAGTATCCCGAAAATAATGTGAAATTCGAAATATCACTTTTATGTACGAAAAGCTTTTAAAGATTCTGACATTGCACCGTTAGTCTTATAGTTTGTTTATTCAGTTGAAATTTTCAAATCACAGTTTAATTCCCGGGTCGAACAAATTTTCATCATAAAAATCAGTAGTAAATCGCGCCCTGGTGATGACCAGTACTTACAGGTCCGTAAATGGACAATATATGTACAAATGTAAGTACTTAGGTAAGTACTTACATTTGTACATATATTGTAAGTAAGACCACGCCGTTGGTCGAGTGGTTAGCGACCCTGACTACGCAATCGACGGGGCTGGGTTCGATCCCCGACGGAGACAAGCATTTGTGTGATGAGCATAAATGTTTGTATTTCCGGGTTTGGGTGTTTATTATATTCTGGTATTTATATATGTATTTCTATGTATTAGTATCTTTGACTAACACCCATAACACAAGCAAATATTTGCTTATTTTGGGATTAGATCAGTAAGTGTAATTTGTTCCGTGAATATTTATTATTTATTATATTCAGAAGCGTTGGTCACGGTAACATGTCGCGAATTGAATGGTTTTTTGTCATCTCAAAAAAGGCCAACGCGCCTCAAGAAGCTTTCACTTCAAAAAACGCGAACACCTATTAAATGTTTAAGTTGACAACAGTGTTGCCGACAACAATTTGTTATAATAATATTTTATTAGACACAATTGATGCGTTTGGAGCAGGAGGGTGCATGTGTTGTGATTCTCCCGCCGGAAGCGAGGGAGTCCAAATAAATTGTACCGAGTTAAATATATTGACCCGTAAAACACTTCCGAAATGAACAACCGCATGAGATTTGAGACAGAACCGTTATCATTTTGCTATTAAAAAGATTTAATCCGTGTTGGTCCGGGTCTCCTTTGAAGAATAGACCATCTGCCGTTCTGCCAGGCAGGTCGTAAAAGGCGACCAGTTGGCTATACCAGTCACTACCATCTTGGCTACTAGGTGGTAGAGTTCCGCAACGACTAGCTCAAATATTTAGAACCACCGCCTTACATATTCCTGCCGCGATAAAGTCAATGTTTGTCACTGTCGTGTTTCAGTTTTCGAGGGTAAGGTAACTGGTAGACTTAAGCATGTGACTTAGACATCCCGTCATACGGACGACAATGCACCATCAATTCAATCATTAACGTCTTTGGAGTCTATAAACGATGGTTTCTCTTTACATCAGGAGAGACATCTGCTGATTTGTTATCCTATAATATAAAAAACCTACGAAGCAATCAAATACCTACCAAGATGTTATGATATGACATCTTCTTCCCCGTGTTGGTTCCGGGCTCCTTTGAAGAATAGACCACCTGCCGTTCTGCCAGGCAGGTCGTAAAAGGCGACCGATTGGCTATGCGAGTCACTACCATCGTGGCTACTAGGTGGTAGAGTTCTGCATTGTCTCACCCGGGTAAGGTACCACCGCCTTACCTATTCCTGCCGCAATAGCGTCAGTGCTTGTCGCTGTCGTGTTCCGGTTTGGAGGGTAAGGTAGCCGGTAAACTTATGCATGTGGCATTAGACCTCGCCACAAGATAGCAACGCACCATTAACATCTTTGGTGTCTATAGGCGATGGTTGGCTCTTTCCATCAGGAGACCCATCTGCTTGTTTGCTATCTTATGATATAAAAAAAAAAAATCAGAACATACATAAAACATATGCAAATACAACAGAACAGAACATAAAATATATGCAAATACACTACACTACATAGAACTACCCCTTCTGTCGAGTGGTTGGCGAACCTGACTACGCATTGATGTGGCTCAGGTTCAATTTCCAACAGGGACAAACATTTGTGTGGTGAGCAGATGTTTGTATTTTTAATAGAAAAAGGGGCGAACGAGCAGGAGAGTCACCTGATTGTAAATGTTCACAACCGCTCATGGACAGCAACAGCAACAGAGGTCTTACGGCTACGTTACCGGCATTTTAAGAATAATTAAGCTCTTTTCTTGAAAGTCACTAAATTTTATCCGTTTGGAAATACCGCTGCCGATAATTGACTCCACAAGGAATAGTGCGTGGTAAAAAGTGCCTAGAGAATCGCACGGTTATGGATTTTCAGACAACCAGGTGATGAGGATAGAACTTTGAATTTTGTCGCGATGCCCGATGATGAAATTCAGCGGCGGAAATTAATCCGAACAATACGTCGGAACGCTTTCCATGACAGATGCGGTAAAAGGTTCAAAGTGAACCTACATCTCTGCGTAATACCAAGATGATGATTATATATGTATTTCTAATCATTCAGTCTGGTTGCCAACGACTCGGACCTGAACGCTCAAGAGGAAGAAGCTGACACCGCAAAGCTTCCACCCAGAAATAAGAACAGTACTCCATTAACAGGAACTAAAACATTAGTCCCTGAAAAAGTGTGCAGTTCACGTATGGTAGAACTTCCAGAACGTTACATTTTAAGAGAATCAGATGAATGCAGTGTACTAGAACAGTGTTTCTCAACCCGTGGTCCGCAGACCCCTGGGGGTCCGTGAGTATGTGTTTGGGGGTCCGCCGCCTTATCTATCTACATTTGAATTAATAAATAAATACCACTGTTTTCTATTAAAGGGGTCCCTGTAATTGTGTTTGATTATCCTAGGGGTCCGCGGGCTGAAAAGGTTAAGAAACGCTGTACTAGAAGATGCACATAAATACTCACGTAAAACGCTCAAACTAGATAAACGCAAATATTAAACAGTCCACGTGGGTAGTAGAACTAGTAAATACTATACTCACTGTAAGACGTCTTCTCACTCGGTTTGACTCGGCAATTTACAGGCGCACACAAGCTGAATAAAACGCTAGTGAGGAGACTATGAAGGCACAATGAGGAAACCACGTAGCATGAAACACTGTATAATGTATTCTATCCCATTCTCTCGTGGGATAAATCCTATAGACGCATGGATTTTCTCTTTTTACGGTCGCCTTTTGAGTTTTAATTCATAATTATTCCAGTTATGTAAATCTAAAATATTAAACCCAAAAATCTAACATGAATTTAAATAAGAGAAAATAAAAACAATTTTATTTGTTACATCTTTAATTTTAATCCAAATTATAATAAATAAAATTTAATTTAAAATAAATAGACCTTACAAAAAGAGACTATAATATAAGCGTATGACCCTAACAAACATTTTGGCACAGTGGGATTTTACCAATTTATAATGGCCAAAACATGAGGCATTTTTCTAGTATGCGTAACTAAAAGTAACATTTTTTTAAAACTTTACAACGGTTTCCAATAGTAGCTTAAAAATTGTTAACGCTTCAAAATATATTTTTTTACTTAATTGGATCAAGAATGTTCAATTTCTGATTTCAGAGTATTATTTCAACATTGATTTTGACTTCCTTATTGCGAGGCAGTAAAAGCAGTAAAATTTGGCAAAATTAAAGAAATGAGATTTTGTTTCTGTATTAAATATCGCCGGTGCTGTTTTGTCCTAAACTTCACCTGACTAGATTTTATGTTATTGATTCGATATTAATTTAGACTGACTGTATTGTCAGAAATGATAGATAGGTATGGCACAGGTATATTTTATCACGTAGTTTAAGACTAGTATAAAAGGTGTATTGGTATAAATTATACAACTCATATGTAATGCAATAAAATTTTGAAACAAATTAAAGAAATTTAATGTATTAAAATTTTCTTGAGACATTGTTAACCAAATAATAAAAATGTTTAAATTTACGACCCATAGATGTAATAACGGCTAGTTTCGGATCTATCGGAGGTCCTCCGTTTGAATAAATGCGGTTTCTTCCTACTCATCCTCATATTCACGGGACAAATTACACTGACTGATCTCACCCCAAAGTAAGCAAATTATTTGCTTGTGTTATGGGTGTTAGTCAACGATACTAATACATAGAAACTATATAAATACTTTTACATACATAATAAACATCCAAACCCGGAAATACTAACTGCTATGGTCGTGGATTAAACTCTTTATTTTTTTTTTAGTTTATATTATTAATATAATGTTACTTTGTTGGGATGGCTCACAGCACTTAAAATAGAATATTTAGGAGGTTTATTCTAAATTCAACTTAAATGTAAGTTAAGTAAATTAGTGAAATACCACTGTGCTAATTAGAATTTATCTTTTTCTTCAGCTAGAAAATAAGTACAAACATTACATAATATTTTAAAGGCTATAAAATCTACGGGACTTTGGATATAGCTGTTCATATTATAACTACAGGTAAATGTGCAATTTGTTAAAAG
This sequence comes from Apodemia mormo, assembly GCA_036924255.1. NCBI lineage: Eukaryota > Metazoa > Arthropoda > Insecta > Lepidoptera > Riodinidae > Apodemia > Apodemia mormo. The sequence goes on along the minus strand of JAUPFN010000022.1, from coordinate 20,481,528 downwards.
GTGCTACTCCATTCTGTTTAGAATTCAATAACAAAAATACGATAATTTCTCATAATTCGATAAATAAGTTTACGTGTAATAAATGTTTCTGTGAATAAAATTTCAAAATGGTTGTATCCTTACCATACATTCAATGCTGAGGATATTGACAGAGGAGATATGAAGATAGTTTATTCACCATAGTAACTATAGATACCATAGACAATTCATCACTTATTTAGTTTATTATTAAGCGCACTGAATATTTAAGCGAAACATTCTATCATCCTGCTAAACAATATTATCTAAATAATATTGACAATAAGATAATGAATATACATATTTTAGTACAACAATATACAATAGAATGGCACTACAAAATTAGAACAGAATGGATAACTAACATATGCTATGTATGGCAAAATTATATTATTAAAAAGGTTACACGATATTTTTTTTTAATTTGACTAATATACAACTATATTAACATGCCCGTTTTATGTATGTTATTAGACGTTCAAGTTTAGTACACAAAATAGCTTATAAGAAACAGACGGGAGTTGATTAAATATTAATTCACTAACTTATTTTTTTTTAAATCAATCGGTGATCATTTTCGTCCTTTAATCAATATGACTACCAAAATGTTATTCGAGATCCAAAATATTATATTAATTTGAAAAGTTATTGCATAAAAGAAAGAAAAAAAATATTTTACAAGTAGCAGATCGATGGCACAAAAATATTTAAAAAAAAATTAATTGAAATATTTTTGATCAACTCAATTTTTATTTAATTTAGTAGATACATAGATATATTATACAATTAAAAAAATACGTAATTACCTACTGCATTGATAACTTGTATATAAAGTCATGAAAATATTTTAAACATTTTAAAACAAAAATTAGAAAGTATTGATTGCATTTTGTTAATTTATAACATTAAAGTATCTTCACGCCCGTATCCCTGAAAGGGTAGGCAGATGTACAACAAGTGCACCCACAATTAAACGAAGATACTTGGTCCCACAATGTGATAGGTGGCAAGCCTATCGCCAACCGGGCACTTTCCAATCCCGGGTAATGTTGTTTTTATCAGAAAACTGAAAGAACACATTTTTGAACTGCCCGACCCAGGAATCGAACCCGGGACCTCATATGGTCAACTAAGACACCGGGCCACCAGACCACAGAGGCAAATAATTTATAACATATTTTTTATGAAAATTATAACATTTTTGTGTATATTGGGAAAAATTGATTTTTTTGTTCAATTATTATTTGACTAGTGATTCGAATACCATAATACAATAAAATATCTCAAAGAATAGTTAATATTTAAGCAAAATCTTTTGTGTTTTTTATAATAATACAAAATAAGGTTAAATAATGTTTGTGTGTTAAAATTAAAACTGTATTTTAGTTAAAATACATCAGGTACATAATCAAGAACATAATCTAAAATTATCTGTTAAGTAAAAATTATATTGCCATTTTTATCGCATGCGTAGCTACTTTACAAAACTTTGAATTCGATTCACAATGTTAGAAGACCTCATTATTGATAAAACATATAGAACCTTAAGCTAATGTGATGTTGTAGTGGAAACACGTTGATGATGCCAAAATAATATTAAAGTGCAGTCTTTTAAAAAATAATAAATACATTACTACTATTATGTTAGTATTTACAAGTAGCGGTGATCATGTCATAGTATATAAAGTTTTGTACAAAATTCTGTAGTATGTCTTATTTTGTCATTCAAATATATTGTATCTATGCCAACCAATTGTTGTCTATCAACCATTTGGTAAATTTTACCTTTAATGAAATTCTATTTAAATAATCATTTTATTTTACTCTTATAAACCTCAATATTGCAAATTCCAAATATCCAAAATTTTTAATAAATATATTTGGAACACCATAAATTTATTTTTTTACAAATAAAATTTCTTTGAACTATATGTTTAGATATAGGCTTTATGAAAACGATATATTATATGATTAATATATCGTTTTCATAAAGCCTAGTATGATATTCTACGAGGACGTTAGAAATTTCATGTTATTTTTGAAGCGAAATTTTTTAAGCGGTGATTCGATAAATCGATAGTGGACCAGAATTAAGAGTAAAATTTTGCAGACCCATCACGTCTATATCATTTCAATATATTAATGATTAGAAACATGTGACGTAGAATGAACGTGAGTTATACATTCTAACGGCACAAAAGTCAAACAAAAGAGAGCGATGCTTTATGTTGCTTTAATATAAATTTAGGTAGTGGTAATGTCTGTGATGCCAAATAAAAACAGCTAGGTTACCACGCATACGCTGATTTTAACATTTTAACATTGAGTTTTGTAATTACGTAGGAAATTTCAATACTACCGCGCATTTTTTTATTTTTTATTTATATGTATTTAGCATAAATTATTTTACACAAAACAAACGTAACAAAATCTGGCACAATAAGTCTTCTATCGACATACGTAATTCTTGGATCACGGCTCACGGAGAAATGACTACCTAGTACTTTAAATAGCAATTTTCTGTGCATGTACATATATTATAAGTGTTAAACTTCGTGAAGCACTAGCTAGAAAATAACTAGTAGCTATGTTTAATAAAAAAGGCAAAAAGAAGAAAAACTTTATAATTTCAATTTATCAGCGAAAAATTATCCGAACGGTTTAGTATCAGTCAATTGATTTTTATAGTAATAGAATTAAATGCTAATATAATCGATATGCAAAATATCAATTTAAAACACATATTTTAACTTATTTATATCACTAACGATGACATTTTTAAACAAAAAAGTGTTTGTTTATTTAACATTTGACTTTAGATCCACTGGCGCCAACAGTTTTTTATTAGTTCGATGCAAGCGGACCTTAATTTATAACATAAATACTGATTTACAATATCATACAAAATTCATTAAACTGAAACATAAAGCCCGGTTTTAAAACTGCAAAACGTAATCCAATATAGCATTTTAAAAAGCTATTGTCGTCAAAATTATCACAAAATTTAGTCGAATTAAAAATTGTAGGTACTTGTAATATAACTTACGTTTCTACTGATCGAGCTATTTCATCACACTTATTTAAACGACACCTGTCATAAGAGTGAAAGTGATTAAGAACTAATTCCAACATTTAATAAGAATAAAACAATTACCATTTCGCATATTTATAAATTTTAGCAGTCAGATTCTATGACATTACTCATTCGTAATTTAATGTAACGGGGTGGTCAAATTGCAACTATTCAAAACTTATTTTACGTCTTACACTTTTATCTTTTATTAAAGTGGTACTCTTTCGTTTCTGTCTTAATAAGGAAACAGTGTCTCCCTCTTTTGTGGACGGTGTCACTTCATTCTCGTACTTTTTTAATAAAAACGATTCTTCTTCATTTTCTTTACAATCTTTCTGTAATTCCACTCCAATCCAATCAGTTGTAGAATCGCTCGGAAACCATTGATAGGTTCCGTCTAAAGGCACTTCATTTTCGAAATCAAAGTTCCATTTTTGCGTCATTTCTGCTTTTTCTCTAGCTATGGATTCTTGCAGTATGTTGGTGAAATTGTCTATCCTAGCTTCATCTGTTAAACCTTCTGCCGGAAATAGTCTTCTTCTGACTCGACTATTATTTTTGATTCGTTGCATGGTTTCAGGTTTTAGAGATTTTCTGTAAAGAAAGAAAAACAATTTTTTTTTAAAAAAACGTAATTTAGATTTTTTTTATATATCATAAGATAGCGAACAAGCAGATGGGTCTCCTGATGGAAAGAGTTAACCATCGCCTATAGACACCAACGATGTTAATGGTGCGTTGCTATTTTGTGGCGAGGTCTAATGCCACATGCATAAGTTTACCGGCTACCTTACCCTCCAAACCGGAACACGACAGCGACAAGCACTGACGCTATTGCGGCAGGAATAGGTAAGGTGGTGGTACCAGACCCGGGCGAGACAATGCAGAACTCTACCACCTAGTAGCCACGATGGTAGGGACTCTATAGCCAACCGGCCGCCTTTAACGACCTGCCTGGCAGAACGGCAGTTGGCCTATTCTTCAAAGGAGGCCGAGACCAACACGGCGAATATTTAGATAAAAAAAGCTAGATACATTTTGAAATCAATCGGCGCAATAGTTGATTCTACAAAAACGTTATTTCGGCGAATTTTTTTGAGGTTTCTTTAAAATTTTTCTAACCTACTGGACTAAACCTTTACAAATTTTCAGGATGTCCAAGTTTGATCAAACCCAATCGAATACGTCAACCACGTTTCGATTGGAACGAGTATCATTCAAATAAAAGGTTAAAATACGTACAAGCACAAACTCTCACATATATCTAAACAAACTTATGTCAGCGTAAAATACACAGAAAAGCTTACTAGAGATGTCAAAATTTGCCGACCTGATAAAAAATTGATTTTAGAAAATCGGGGTAAAACTACAGCTAGTAATTTCCTTTAGCGGGATGTTAAAAAAATTAACAACTGCTAAATTGCCAACCACATAGAGCATTTCATATTTCGATTGTAGTTACCAAATACTACAGTCGTTAATCATCTCTCCCTGTCGTAAATCATAATTGAAATACCGAAACGAATAACTCAATCAGCGTAGCATTTCGTTAAGCGGTGTTTACATCCGGGTATCGTCCGTCGTCGGATCCGGTCATTCTGCGTGTTTACACCCGCCTTTATAAACTGGGGTGACGATGAAATGTTTTTCAAACATCCGACCGCGTTCCGATGACATGACAAGAGTAACACAACACTTTTTATAACACAATAACGGTTCGCATATAGATCGAGAGGCCCGTATTCGATTCTCGGATCAAGAAAAATTTTAGGGACATTTTTACCTATAAATATCTACAGGAGATATAGCGGCACAATAGTAGTGCTACTTTTAAAATTACCGGCTAAATGGCTACTAGGTTATATAACATTACCGTGACTAGGTGGTAGAGTTCCACAACCTCTCGTCCGGTTATGGTACCACCGCCTTACCTATTCCTGCCGCAATAGCGTCAGCCTTGTCATTGTCGTGTTCCTGAGTGCTTTATACTTTCATGTTACGTTTGGAGTTCAACGTAACTAGCAAACAGTGGCGTAGCCTGCCTCGGAAGGATCCTGTATCAACATTAGTTGGAGGCCCAAATGAACCCTTCATTTGGGCCATTCAATTATGTCTCACAAAAGAAAAATGCTTGCATTAAACTAAAATACATATTTATTGATTATAAGTTATCACTTCCTCCTGGAAATTGGGCCAAACTATTCAAATTAAATATACAATTTTCTTTTGTTGCCTACGGCTGATACGGCGGTAGCTATCCCCCTGCCGGTAAACTTATGCATGTGGCATTGCATCCCGCCACACGAATAGTAATGCACCACTAGCATATTAAATTTTTATATGCAATAGTTATCTCTTTCCGCCCGTGAGCCATCTGTCTTTCAACCGACTTTCCAATAAGATGAAGTTATCAATTCTTTTTTTTTTTTTTTTTATAGAAGAGGGGGCAAACGAGCAAGAGGTGCACCTGATGGTAAGTGATCACCGCCGCCCATGGACATCTGCAATACCAGAGGTCTTGCAGTTGCGTTGCCGGCCTTTTAAGAATGAGTAAGCTCTTTTCTTGAAGGTCCCTACGGATACGACATATCCGTTCGGAAACACCCCTGCCGGTAATTGGTTCCACAACAGAGTAGTGCGAGGTAAAAAGTGTCGGGAGAAACGCACAGTTGTGGATTTCCAGACATCGAGATGGTGAGGATGGAACTTCAAGTTTTGACGCGATGTCCGATGGTGGAATTCGGCGACAGGAATTAATCCAAACAACTCGTCGGAACACTCTCCATGATATATACAATAAAATACACAGAAAGAACCTACATCTCTGCGCAATGCCAAAGAGTCAAGCTGTTTCGAAATGGTCTGGTCGTCAACGATTCGAACCGCTCTTCGCTGAATGCGATCAAGAGGAAGAAGCTGGTACTGAGGAGCTCCAGCCCAGAGATGCGAACAGTACTCTATGTGAGGCCGAACCTGTGCCTTATAAAGTTGAAGGCGATGGACCGGCAAAAAGTACTGTTTCGCTCTGCTGAGCACACCGAGCTTTTGGAGGCTAGTTTAGCCTTGCCTTCCAAATGACCGCGAAACTGAACGTAATTCGATATGTCAACTCCCAGGATTCCGACACTAGCTGAGGCTGTCAGGAGAGTATCCTCAAATCGAGGTGATACGACAAAGGGCGTCTTTTTTGCGGTGAACACGCAAAGCTGTGTCTTCTTGGGGTTAAAAGTAACCAGGTTTTGGCGACCCCATTCCGAGATATCGGTAAGTCGATTCTCGACTTCAGACACAACCTTGTTTCGGCACTCTTCGACGTGTTCCCGAGAAATACTGCTTCGGCCGGAGTATGTAGCATCACCAGTACTGTCATCCGCATAGCAATGTATGTTGCTAATTCGCATCATATCATTGATATGTAGAAGGAACAGTGTCGGTGATAGCACGCAGCCTTGGGGAACACCAGCATTGACAGATTTAAGGTCGGAGCACGCACCGTCGACAACGACCTTGATGCTCCGGTCAGCCAAAAAACTGGTGATCCACTCGCATAATTTCTCAGGAAGCCCATAGGAAGGCAGCTTCGCGAAAAGCGCTTTGTGCCATACCCGATCAAAGGCCTTCGCTATGTCCAAACTAACTGCCAATGCCTCCCCCTTGGACTCAACTGCTTCCGCCCATCGATGAGTTAGGTATACTAGAAGGTCACCAGCTGAGCGGCCGCGACGAAAACCGTACTGACGGTCGCTAATCAGCTGGTGCTCTTCTAAATACTTGAGGAGCTGAGAGTTGATGATTGTCTCCATAATTTTGGAGAACAAGGAGGTTATGGCTATGGGCCGATAGTTAGACGGGTTAGAGCGATCTCCTTTTTTAGGGATGGGATGCACCAAAGCTGTCTTCCACGAATTCGGTACCACACCGAGTGAATAGGAGAGCCGGAATAGGCGTGTTAATACTGGTGCCAACTCTGGAGCACACATTTTTAGCACAATCGGAGGGATGCCATCCGGCCCACTCGACTTGTGGATGTCCAAGGAAAGTAGTGCTTTACGCACAGATGATTGCCGAAATTGTAGTTCTGGCATACAACTATCACACTGCGGGATGGTAGGTGGTGCGTTCCCTTGGTCATCCAGAGTCGAGTTGGCTGCAAAGAAGGAGCCCAGGAGATCGGCCTTCTCCTTTGCGGTATGGGCCAGAGAGTCATCGTCTCCGTGCAAGGATGGAAGAGAAGGCTGTGAGAAATTCCCTAAGACAGCCTTGGCGAGAGACCAGAACGCACGAGTGCCCGAAGGAAGGCGAACTAATTTCTCACCAATTCTGGCAATGTGTTCCGATTTTGCCTTGGCGATAGCTCTTTTGAAGTACCTCGAGGCGAAATTGTACTCCTTACGTAATGTGCTGGTTTTTTCATCACAAGATGCGGACGCTGCAGCCCAAGCCCGGTAGCACTCCTGCTTGCGGCGCGAAGCCGTTTTACAGGAGCGACCAAACCAAGGCTGAGACTTACCACCAATTGGTACCGCAGAAAATGGAATGAAAAGTTCCATGCCCTGCAGCACCACATCGGCAATAGAGTCAGCGACGACATTCGGATCATCCAGCGAGAAGCACAACCGCCCTCATGGGTAGGACGCAAAAAAAGACCGCATCCCGTCCCAATCTGCTGACCTAAAGTGCCAAACGCGACGACAGCCTGCTAAAGGAGGCCGTGATAGGCGCGAAACCGGCACTTTACTCCGTATCAGGCAGTGGTCTGACGAACCAAATGGGACGTCCACCGATACTTGATAATGGTCCGGATGAGAGGTCAGCAGAAGGTCCAACAGTGAAGGCATATGGTCATCCACATCGGGAACTCGCGTGGGCGAAGTTATCAGTTGTGTAAGACCATACGCCAAGGCAAAATCGTGAACAGACCTCCCCGCATGATCGGTGGTGCGCGAACAAAGCCATTCGGCGTGGTGGGCATTAAAATCGCCCAAGATCACGATCTCTGAGGAGGGGGTCTGCTCTAACACGGAATCTACAGCCGTTTGTAAATGCTCAATGAGCCGGTCAACTTCAGTATTCCCGCCATGGGACCTGTATAGGCACGCGTAGCTGCGTGGATGGTCGTCGCAAGCTACGCGTAACCAGAGGATGGATAGGTCCTGACCTTCAAGTCTGCCGAGGCGCCGGTAACAGATATCTTCTCTGACGTATGCGCACACCCCAGCCCGCGGTACAAAGGAATGTTCCAGTTTGTACCCCGGGTAGGAGAGGTAAGAAGTATCAGCCGGAGAAGATATCTGCGTCTCGGTCAAAAAGAGCAAAGCTGGCTTCGCCGTCTCGAGATGGTAGTGGACGGCGTTCAAGTTGGAATGAAGCCCCCTGACATTACAGAAATCCACAGTAAGCGTGGTAGGGGGTGCCATGGCTTTCTTGCCCTGTTTGCCCCGGACAGGATTGTCTATGAGCGCAATTTTGCCCCCCCCAGAATACGCAGGGCAGCCTGAGCATCCATGACCTGGCTGGAATCCAGAGCACGGACGCTCAGGGGGGGATTCTCCACTGCTGGTGCAAGTGGTACCCCCCTGGGGTAGATTCTCTTTTGATTGCGCATTCATAGTGTGCGGGGGGGGGGGGGTTAGGCCTCCGGGACTCTCACAAACCAAACGAAACGCAGCAGCAGGGCTGCTACTTTACGTCGGTGTCAAGTGAGAGAGTGGTATCTCCCCGGGCGTGCCGGCCTATTCAGTTGCAAAAGCAGTATGGCACTACCACTAATTTGGTTGACTGACTGCACCGGTGTTAAATAATTTTTGTCACAAAAATTATTCCACCAGTGGGCGATGGGGTCGTCACATCCCTACGCCGGAAAATCATGAATTTTTGAAAATTCAGCTATATTTATAGGGTTCCTTATCTAAAAGTTAAAACGGAACCCTAATACTAAGCCTCAGCTGTCTGTCCGTCTGTCTGTCCGTCACCAGGCTGTATCTCATAAACCGTGATAGCTAGAAAGCTGAAATTTTCACAAATTATGAATTTCCGTTGCCGCTATAACAACAAATACTATAAATAATAAAAATGAAAATATTAAGGGTCCCTATAGAATAAACGTGTTTTTTTCGTACTTTTTGGCTCTGATGGTACGGAGCATTTCGTGCGCGAGTCTTTCTCGCATTTGGCCGGTTTTTTATGTTTGTTACCTTAGAACTCGCTCATTTACAAATCAATTTTGAAAATTATCTTTTTATTTAAAAGGATGTCCTCCCTGTCAACTAAAAAGTCCCCTCATTCCTCATCTTATCCTATTTTAATTTTGTTAAATCTGATGCGAAGTTCCGGAACTATGAAAATGGAAAGATGGTTACTGCAGTTTTATTGCATTAAAAATGATTTGCTACTGTTATATAAAGAAGAAAAAACTTTTTCCACCCGAGTATCGAACCTGAAATGATCTGGCCCGAACAACTTAACCACAAGACCAACAAGTCGATTGAAGAAATGTAACATATATCATCAACACAATTATCTTAAGTGTCTTGATTGCAATTAAATCCGTCTGTGTATCAACAAGCAATGAGTAAAATAATCGATTCAGTAATTGAGTATCGAAGACAAATCGATTAAGTGGATTCATCAAGTCGATTACTTTCGAGAAGCGTAATTCGATATTTTTTCTTCGAACCGTGCTTGCGTGAAGCACTTTGTTTTTTCAGTCAATTCATTACTATTGTCGTTTAAGTATTTTATATTTTTTGCTGTACGTATTTGAAGTATCACTACGGAGAAACATAATGGAGAAAGATCATCATTAAATTAGCAAAAAGGAGATGAAACATTTGGAAGACAAGCGATTCAAAAAAAAAAATTACAAAACTTTGTAATTCTCACAATTCAAACGAATCTAATGACACCTCCCAAACTTAAATCGATCAAGTTGCATGTACATACACTAAAGCACACACAGAATTTTGGCCGAATTTCGCTCAGAGGACGATTGCTATATGTAAGTATAGATAAGTTCATCGCCTTAATCAGGTCCGTTTTTCCCACTGGGCACTCTAAGTACGTGTCCAGGGCTATAAAGACCCATTTATTTACTAGATCACCAAATGATAACTGATATTTATCTATTATTTACCACCTAAATCTATATTTATTTCGAAAAAATCAAATGATAATGACATGATTATTTTTCGGTAATGATGAATTGGGAACTGTTGTATGGAAGAAAATTTTAATGACGAATTGAGATCGTGACGAATTGGGATCAGCTTGATTTTATGAGATTTTATTAGATGGTAGAGTTCTGCATTATCTCGCCCAGGTCTGTACCAGGACCTTAGTGTAAAGTAGTCTTATGCATGTGACATTAGACTTCGCCAAAAGACTGTTTTCCCCGTGTTGGTCCCGGGCTCCTTTGAAGAATAGGGCAATTGCCGTTCTGCCAGACAGGTCGTATAAGGCGACCGATTAGCTATGCGAGTCACGACCGTCGGGCTACTAGGTGGTAGAGTTGTGCATTTTCGCGCCTAGGTCTGGTACCACCGCCTTACCTACTCCTACCACAATATCGTCAGTGCTTGTCACTATCGTGTTCCGGATTGGAGGTTAAGGTAGCCGGTAAACTTTCCATGTGGCATTAGACTTCGCAACAAGATAGCAACGCATCATCAACATATTTGGTGTTTATAGACGATGATTGACTCTTTTCATCAGAAGACCCATCTGCTTGTTTACTTTCTTATGATATAAGAAATGACTACAATAATAGCGTTTGATCTGCTCTCGCCCAAAAATCTATCATTCTGAATTTTAGCATACAAATCAAAATCAATGCTGACAAAATAATGTTTTTCAGTAACAATAAGGTGCTCCATTATCATAATGTGCCCAAGGCCTCAAATAGGATAAAGACGGCTCTGGCCTTTATCAAAAGAAGCATAATGTATTATAGTGAAGTGTAAAAACACTGTAATGAACATGTTAATAGTGTTCACCATACAAAGCACATCTGTTGCGGTTCGGTAGCGTTGTGCAAGCGCCGAATAACGGGTCATTGCATTGACGAACTGATGCTAATCTGCGTTAATGTGGTATACGGAAACTCAGTGTTAGGACGTGAAGTAGCTGTTGTTTGATGGTTCACGCTTTTATGTTATGTTCGTAAGGCTAAATAGATGTGTTAATTAGTTCTTAGTGTCTAAAGATTAGTGTTTAGCAACGCAAACCTAGACTTAAGAGTAACTTAGAGGGCTTCTATAAATTACAAATAGCGATTTTGGCATTTTTTTTACTCGCGCTCCCCGAGGTGAGAATTTGTGGGAATGGGCTTAATCCCCTGCACCTAATCGCATTTAAGGTTTCATAAAATGCGTGGATTTTATATATATAAGACTTACCATTATTTAAAAACCTAAAGTTGTTAACAGTTTATATATTTTTGAAATAACATTGTTGAAACCTAAAAATGTTTCTTCCCAACATCATTACATAGTATAAAACAAAGTCGCTTTCTCTGTCTGTCCCTATGTCCTTATGTCCCTATGTATGCTTAAATCTTTAAAACTACGCAACGGATTTTGATGCGGTTTTTTTAATAGATAGATTGATTCTTGAGTGTATAAACCTTTCCGATATTCCCACGGGAACAAAAGCTGCGCGGGTGAAACCGCGGGCAGGTCGCTAGTTAATCAATAAACGCCGTAAATAAAATGCAGACATTCCTACAAGCAATTCCTACGACTATTTTTAACAAAATTATCCTTTTTATGGCTCCTAAAATACCTAATATACTGCCCAATATAATAAAAGTCTATAAAAGTAATCAAAGGATTGCAGTTGTTTAAGAAACGTTTATTGAATTTACTATGTGAAAAATGTTATTACAGCACCAATGATTATTTGAATGATAAAACTATAAATCGTCTCTGTGGTCTAGTGGGCCGGCATTAGTGTTGACCACATGAGGTCCCGGGTTCGATTCCCGGGTCGGGCAACTACAAAAATTTGTTTTTCAGTTTTCTGATAAAAACAATATTGCCCGAGATCTTTTCAATACCACGAAGACTAAAAATGAAACTTCTATTAGAAGTTGGATTTATCTAATAGAAATTTCATTTGTATTCTTTGTGTTATTAAAATATCTATAAAAATGGAGTCATTTTCATAAATAAAACAAAAATCACATTTTTTAAGTTACGACAACTTACGTAGATCCCGTTGATTTTGAAAAAACAAATATTTTCTTAAAGTCTGACATTAGTTGTTTTCAATACTATTTATTAATTTGAAAGTAGTTATTTAAAAGTATTAAATTAATTTATTAATTTATTACTTTCAAATAAATTATTTATACAAATGTTTGAAATGAGCTTAAATAAAAACTGAGTGAAAAATGTATTCTGACACAGTATAGTGATAGTACTATTCTGTATTGCATGCCGTTTATCTGACAAAATGGGTTTATAGATATATGTATGTACAAAATCTTTTTTAACTTTATTTTGCGCAAATAAAGTATTAACTACTCTTATTTTTTTAATATCAGATTGACTCAAAAATTTAAATTATATAAACTCACAAAAAATTTTATGAGTTGAGTAATGTAACAACAAAGTAACACAAAAGTTAATTCAATATTTATTTTCTGAAAATAGATATAATATACACGTCGAACCTTGCATTATTTTACAACAAAGTTTCTAACTAAGTTACTATTAATATATTGCTAACTAGCTGACCCGGCGTGCTAGCAGTGTCACATGCATAAATCTACTGACTACCTTACCCTCCAAACTGGAACATAACAATGACACGCATTGACGCTATTTCGGCAGGGGTATGTAAGGTGGTGGTAGGTATCAAATAACCGGGCGAGACGTTTCAGATTTTTACCACCTAGCAGTCACGAAGGCAGTGACATGTATTCGACCTACCTCTACCTGGCAGAACGGCAATTGGTCTACTTTTTTAAGGGGGCCCGGACCAACACGAGGTATCAATGGTTCAGTGTGGCGAAATTTTCCTTCTCTTTGCTGTCCTAGTGATCAGTATAATTAAAGAACCAATGACAAAACAATGGCGAATTTCACAACATTTAATCATCGATAATTCAGTTGGAAGAGGCTTTCCCGGCTAGAAGGCAGAATAATCGCCGAAAAAGTTCGATATTAAAAATATCAAAAAATTTTTGATAAAAAAAATAAGTATTCTAGCACGGTATCAGTGCTAAAACACATATATAATTTTCTAATGAAATTTAGATTATCTAGAATAACCCTAAGTTAACCTTAATAACATTTTTGCTTGATCCGGGCATTAAATCACCGAGACTCGTCGTTTGATCCAAATAAACTGACCACTAGACCATGACGCAACAAATTAAAGTAAAACCAAAACACATTCACATACAGACAGTGATAAGTGAGTAATTTATACCGATGTCAGTAAATTAAACTAAGTGGTATTTTTAGGGTCCCGTGAGACACTACGATAAAAGGACACCTGGGCAAAAGTAATAAGTATTTACGTACTCGCCAGGTATCTTGGGGGGAGGGAGAGTAAACAGCATATCTATGGAGTTTCCAGTTCACCACAATTCACCGAATCGTCAATTGCCGAGATGCGTGGTGATCTCCATCGTCGTATTTTTACTCGAGTTGTTCCGGGCTTCTTTGGAGAATAGACCAACTGCCAGGCAAGCCGTAAAGGTGACTGATCGGCTATACGTGTCTCTACCATCGTGACTACTAGGTAGTAGAGTTCTGCATCATCTTATCCGGTTATTTAGTACCACCGCCTTACCTATTCCTGCCGCAATAGCGTTAATCTTTGTCGTGTTCCGGTTTGGAGGGTAAGGTAGTCAGTAGACTTATGCATGTGGCATTACCATCCTGCAACATGGATGGCAACGCACCATTAACATCTTTTGTGTCTACAGGCGATGGTTTCTCTTTCCATCAGGAGAGCCATCTGCTTGTTTGCTATGTTATGATATAAAAAAAGACCTGGCAATTACCGTTTTTTTGCAGCGATCGCCGGACCGACAGTTATTCGTGACATCCAGGGCAAGGGGGTGTTAACACTCCACCGCCTGAATCCAAGTTGCTATTGAGATTTTGCACTTTCGAGAAAAGTCTCGGAAAAATCTCACTAACAATTTTGCCCAAATCGAGGATCAAAACCCGAGACCTCAAGATCTACGCTAAATAGATTAACCCCTAGATCACAATGTAAAGAGATTATAGTAAAATTAAGTACGGATATCGGTCAGTTATAGCAGATTATATAAGAAATAACATAAGCTGGAGATGGAAAATCGAAATAAATACTTAATAACACTACAAACGCCTAAAAAAAGTGTTTTTTCAGTTTTCTGAGAAACTCAAAGTTGCCCGGGATTGGAAAGTGCCCGGTTGGCGATAGGCTTGCCACCTATCACATTTATGGGACCAAGTATCTTCGGCTAATCGTGGGTGCACTTGTTGTACCTCTGCCTACCCCTTCGGGGATATGGGCGTGAAGATACTTTTTTTTTTTACAAACGCCTAAAGTTGCTTTTTGTTCACAAAGTTTTTTAGATGACAAATTTGGTGGTGATCTTCATCACTCGCTTTTGCCACAAAACAAATAGTTACAGAAGTCAATCTCATGTAAGTACTTAGTTTACTTTTCATACGCTCGGCGGTCGCGCTAGCGCTATCAACTTTGGCTTATACACAAAAAAACTGGTAGTGGCACTCATATCTAGGTGTTTGATTTATTTTTGAGAATAAAACAGGAAGACCGGAAATGTAAACCAATAATAACTATATTATTTTAATGTTATTGTTATACCTGTTACAAATTTTTTGCACGAAACGTTCACTGACGCGTGCCTCAAGCGGGTGAGTCGCGCGTGCACTATTCTCAAGACCCAAACAGTGCCATAATCTCATGAATTTTTTAATTCTCAATTCAAGCGTACAATCTTGATAAAAATACAATAATTTTGAACGATAGCGATTTTGTATATAAAATTATTATTAAAAATAATAATAATGTCAAGTAATTATTATTGAAAATCTGAGACAAATTTCCCGCCGTACCAATTACTAAGTGAGTTCTGAAGTATAAAGATACATGACTGAAAAATAGCATTTAAAAAAATTCGTTTAATAATTGCCGGAATATCATGTAATTATTCCAGTGATTCTCTTTTAAACTAAAGCTTTCAGACGACAAATCTAATTTTGAAATGAACAATAATTTTATTGAAAATACAATAATTTTACGGTCCTGATACAATCATATTTTTTCACGGGTCTGCCAACACTGGACCCAACTATTCCGAGACATCGTGTCCCTGAGAAGTGTCTATGTGTGCGTTACTCGAACGCACTCTGTAAATTGACTTCTGGACCTATTTCTTTTGTGCTTTTAGCCCCTGATAACAAATGTTTTTTTTTGCTCTGTCATGAGTCTTCAACAAACAGATTGAGTATTAAGCTATACACATTCATCAAACATTTTTATTACTGGTGGCCTATGCCTCTAAAAACGGGTAAATAGTTTAAAAATTTTGGCAATATAATAAAAATATAAATATGCCTACAGGCTAAGAAACCCTCAGTATCCGAGTAAACTCGTACTTAGCCGCTTTTTTATTTATTTAGATTTCACTATAAAAGGAGATATTTTTATCCCCCTACTATTTAAAACGTGAACTGTTACAAAAAAGTCTTTTGTTCAAGTGCAACGTAGCAGGGCGGTATCGAGCGGAAAGATTATATCCACTTTCACGATGCCCTTCAGATTTTGTTGGTTTACAACATTAAGAGCCTTATTCTGGTTTTTTTCCGCCGTGTTGGTCCCGGCCTCCTTTGCAGAATAGGCCAACTGCCGTTCCGCCAGGCAGGTCGTAAAAGGCGACCGATTGGCTATCGAGTCACTACCATCGTGGCTACTAGGTGGTAGAGTTCTGCATTGTCTCAACCGGGTCTGGTACCACCGCCTTACCTATTCCTGCCGCAATAGCGTCAGTGCTTGTCGCTGTCGTGTTCCGGTTTGGAGGGTAAGGTAGCCGGTAAACTTATGCATGTGGCATTAGACCTCGCCACAAGATAGCAACGCACCATTAACATCTTTGGTGTCTTTAGGCGATGGTTGACTCTTTCCACCAGGAGACCCATCTGCTTGTTTGCTATCTGATGATATATAAAAAAAATATATATATAACCGAATTTCTAAAAGGAGAATGTTCTCAAGTCGGTTGTATATTTGGGGCATTCATTTATTACGAAAGATGATTTAGAGGGGAGAACTATGTCTTACTTTTTCTTACAAGGGGTGGGAGGCAATCTTGATACTTCTTACATAAGGTCACAAAAATGCGTCAAATTAAAATTACACTTCGAAAAAATGTAGGGAACTCCGTGGGCGCCGAGACTCGCTCGGATGCGTATAGACCACGGAATTTTATATTTTCTGTGGTTTATAGATAATAATAATAATAATATTTCTTGCTGGACAAAACACCCAAATCGATCTAACCCCAAAGTAAGCAAATTGTTATCTTGTGTTATGTGTGTTAGTCAATCAATAATTCTAATACACATAAATACTTATATTAACACTGTTACATACACAATAAACACACAAACCCAGAACATCTATGCTCATTACACAAATGTACTATCGGGAACCGAACCGAGACGATCAAATGATGGATTGATAAATAAAATAAAACCAAAGGTTATTGGTTATTTTATTGCTCCAAAAACAAATTGCTAGTACCTCTGTAAATTTTCCACAAATAAAAATTCATTTCTTCCTTTACATTCTTATGTAATAAATGTTATACAAGCGATGGGGGTCAACCTATTCTTTTTTTCTTACGTAGGGTGCAAAAGGGGGGTCAAAAACTAGCAAAAATAGTCTTACGTAATAAACAAATTACGCACTTGTTACCTCAGAACTCGGTCATGAATTAAGACTGAAACCAACTTCAATAAATTGCTTTCCATTACAAGCATCAGTTATACCTATAAAATAAGAAAAGTAACTCTAGATACAACACGACTGTAGTCTTGTAACCAGAATAAGGCTTTGATGAAAGCGAAATTTTACGTGTCAGCGAGTATTACTCGAGTGAGAAGTCACTGTTTCGTTTTTACTTATTATATGATAATTCTGATAATTGAAACACGAAATCGTTACATATTTACAATGGTAATAGGCGTGGAAAAAAATTATTTTGAAACAAATCGTTCACGAACTTAAAACAAAAACAATATTTAATTAACGCTTTTAAGATAATTCGAATATTTATATTACTTGTTTATTATTATTTCCCCGTCTCGGTCCCCGGCTCCTTTGAAGAATAGGCCAACTGCCTTTCTGCCAGGCAGATTGTAAAAGGCGACCGATTGGCTATACGAGTCAGTATCATCGTGGCTACTAGGTGGTAGAGTTCTGCATTGTCTCGCCCGGGTCTGGTACCACCACCTTAACTATTCCGGCCGCAATAGCGTCAGTGCTTGTCACTGTTGTGTCCCGTTTTAAAGGGTAAGGTAGCCGGTAAACTTATGCATGTGGCATTAGTCCTCGCCACACGATAGCAACGCACCATTAACACCTTTGGTTGGTGTCTATAGACGATGGTTGACTCTTTCCATCAGGACACCCATCTGTTTATTTGTTATCTTATTATATAAAAAAATGTGTAAACGGTTGACCCTACGAACCATCCTTGAAACTTTCTACTAAATTAAGGTATTTTAAGCTCAAAAGAGTAAAAAATATAAGCATAGATTTTTCAGTTCAAACATCTATTTTGTTAAAAATGGCAATATATATTAATTTATGAAAAGCTGTATATTTGAAAACGATGATGGCATTCAACTCAATTTTTGAGATCTAAAATATCGCTTTAGCTAAATAATCGATAGGTTGAAAAAACCATCTTATTTTTAATTTTCTTCATTGATAAATCCCAAACAAATTGACCGATTTTGATTAAATTAACGATATTTGACGCAGTTTTTACCGGAAAAAAACTGATGAGATTTTTAAGTCAATCGGTGAATTAACTTGAAAGTTATTTAAAAAATCAAGTAAAATTGCTAAAAACAACGTAATTTTAATATTTGAAAAGCTATAAGTTTTGGGATTTAAATTCGATTTCGATTTTTGAAACGGCATTTGACGGAGTGTTTTTTAGTAATAAAATATCGTAGAACACCAAAAAATTATTAGTTGAAAAATTTTGAAGCTATGTCGAAAAAACACGTCAACGATTACTGTCAAACGGATAAACCAATTTTGATGCAATTTATGTATTAGATGAAGTTTTTTGAGGAATAGATCTGATTAGTTTTGTATTCAATCGGTACATTAATCTGGAAGTTATGTTAAAAAATACTGTTTCGCCAAAATTATATTTGGGGTTTTTTCAAAATTTCTCAAAATCTCCTAGGCCGACTTGGTTCAAATTTTTAAGAAGTCTAAGTTGAGCAGAATTCGATCGAATGCCATCAACCGCGTTTCGATCGTTCCAGCCGTTCAAAAGTTATGAGATGTTTACATACACACGCACACATACATAAGTACAGACATACTGACGTCATCGCGAAAATAGTCGGTAAAGATTCCTAGGACCTCAAAACGTGGAGATCTGGTGAAAACTCGATTTTCGAAAATCGGGGCAAATTCAGTAACTTCCTATCTACGCACATTACGTACTACGTAGCGGGAAGTTCACAAAAGACAATCAATAAACATAGTGATGTGGTTAGTGTGTACTGTCGAAGTGACTTTCGTGCGAGTTCCAACAGTACGAGCAAACGAATTAGGAAGATGGTAGACAGGCTTGTCTGCTAATAATCGTTTAACTACCCGCAATACTTCGGTTCCCCCATGATTATGGTGCTTGCAACAGCGCCGAAGTATTGGGAAAATTATTCATCAACTAAGTCCTGGTAAGATCCCGTTGAGTTTTAATAATTCGGCCGTAAGTATCTTCAGCAAATAATAAATACGTAATAAGTTAGAGTAATAATAAACGCTTGGGTTAAAAAGCGTTGTAATTGCACATTTATATTCTGATTTGCGGTTTCGCAATGTTGTTTATATCGTTTTCCTGTTTGGCCAACTGTAAAGGGGTCAGAGATATACAGGAATTAACGGATTTGTTTCAGTCTGATTACTAACCGTCATTATTTAAGGCGCCCCATAAACCTACAATAACAATGCGCAATACCTAGGTCCTAGGAACCTTTTCCGACTATTTTCACGATGACGTCAGTATGTATGTATGTATATGTGTGTGTGTGTATGTGTGTGTGTGTGTGTGTGTGTGTGTGTGTGTGTGTGTGTGTGTGTGGGTGTGTATGTTTGTATGTAAACATCTTGTAACTTTTGAACGGCTTGACCGATCGAAACGCGGTTGATGGCATTCGATTGGATTCCACTCAACTTAGATTTCCGGAAAATTTTCATCAATTTGGTCCAGGAGATTTTGAACAATTGTGAAAAAAGCTCAAATAAAATTATGGAGAAACAGCATTTTTTAATATACTTAACTTCCAAATTAATATACCAATTCAGTACAAAATCTAATTAGCTCTATTTCTCAAAAAACTGCGTCCAATGTATAAATTGCACCAAAATCGATTTATCCGTTCGGAAGTTATCGTTAGTGAAAAATTTTGAAAAAAGTGTTTTTTGACATAAATCTTCGAAAGGAGGTTGATGAGGCCCCATACAAATTTGGCCTAAAACGCAACACATGATGATGGCTGCTTACTTCTGAAATGTAAATTGTATCACGGACACTTTTTATAATACTAAAATTCACGAAACTCCTTCAAAGATTAATATTACTTGATTTTACAATTGCTACATTCCATTTTAAGCCACTCACATCGCAATATATCGTCAACACAAACATAATTCATTTTTATATTACTTATTATGAAGATTATTTGATTTTAACCACTTAAATGTTGAAAAATGATAAAACTTTTGTTTACATAAAATGTTTATTACTCGCTCACAAGTCACAGCGTACATAAATGACGTTGTTTTTTTTTTGTTTCTTTCGGATGATACTAAGAGTACTTATTTATACGGCCTTGTATGTTGTAGATTTCGATTATAATAATAAATATTTTCATTTTTATTGCGTTTTATACTAGTTAGTTTAAAATTTTGCGTCTTATCTATTCAACATTTTTATAATTTGTTTGGTTGGTCAGAAATAAAAGAAAGTGTTATATTTAAGGCAGAATAGAAAAATCTTTGCTTGAATTGGAAATAAGAAAAAGCGTACAAGTTTGATTAGTTTCATGACTTTCCGACTAAATCCTTTTAAAAAGTGCCCGTTGAATTCTAATATTGACTTATTGTGAATAAAATTAATTTAATAGTTTCGGCTGACGCTATCTATCTAGTCCATTTAGGCATATCTTATCACTCTCCTTTTTCAACCAATCATTTTTGTATCTTCTACAATATATTAGGACTTAAAAAAACTACGTCAAATGCCGTTTCAAAAATATTTTTTTATATCTATGGGAGTCATTTGTAATTAGATACACGTGGAGAAATTTCGTATATTTCTTGGAATACTTCTAATTTCTAGTGACCATGGTATGGATTTTTTTTATATTTTTCTGATGACTACGACTGTCTTTCCTATTGCTCCATTACGGCTTATCTTTGAGTTTTGGGACAATATGTAGGTATACTAATAATAAGGATTAAGATATTTTGTTTGTTTGTAATGGATAAACTCAAAACCACTGGACCGATTTTAAAAATTCTTTCACCATCATAAAGCGACATTATCACTGTGTAACATAGGCTAATTTTTACCCGACTACTTAAAAGGGTGGTCACGTGAACGAAGTCACGGGAATACATAAAAGGTACGAGATATTTAATACTTCCTTCTGTTGTATCAATATCAACACTTGTCCGAGTTCCTAGCGGAAGAGGTTAGTTGCGCGGTCATATTGGATCGGCGCGTGCGCAATACAATTAGGCACTCTGAAGCCCTAACATGAAAACTCAGTTCCGACGAACCTTAACAAATCGATTTAATAATTAACATAAGTAGAATAACATCAGTATCTGATAGTTTGGAAATGGAAAAAAATCGTGGTAGTAGTATACGTATAATGAATTTACAAAGAAAACTATCACGGCTTAGAAGGTTTTACAAGTTTTTGAATAATAGTCGACCAACTTATAAAATGTACTTAGAGAAATTTTTATAGGCGATGAGCCTGTGGTGCGGATATACATATATTTTTCATTGACGTTCATAGTATGAAACTATAAAAGCCCTCTTCTTAGTCCACTTTATTGTGATGGGGCAATTTTGAAACCCTACATTGCGTGGTCCCTACATACGCACTTTACCAATTTTTTAAATGTCGAAACGATTACAACTTAACAACTTATATAACTTATATACAATCGATTTGCAACAGTTTTGAAAGCATGTTATATTTTATTACGAAAATGTATTAAATTTTGTTTTTGTAGACACACTAGTTTTTAAAATTTTGTTAATTTACCTAATTTCTTCTTCGCTTTAATCATAATTTTTTTAACGCGGTAAAACTGCAGCAATCGACTTCCCATTTCCTCTATCTCCAGAACCCTGCGTCAAATCATCACCAAATTAAAATGAAACATCACGGGGAGAGTCTCAAATTTAAAACAGAATTTTTAAAATCGGTTCATCAATAACCGAGTTCTGCGGTAACAAACAAAAAAACATACAGTCGAATTGATTACCTCCTCCTTGTGGAAAGTCGGTTAAAAATTCTTACAAACGAACCATTCTAGCAGTTCAAAGCCTTTAAGTGTGATTCGAAATGTTATCATCACATGTTTATTAACATCTATCGAGTGTAGGCGGTCAGGTTCATTGATGCGTAGGGTGACAATAATTGTGCGACGTCATTGTTACAACTAAGTCTATCGATAACTCAAGAGTATTCGTTATGTCCATTTTATGTTATGTTTAATTAATTATTCATGTAATAATATGTTTGGGGTATTTGGGATTTTGTATCAAGTAAGTATCATCGCGTATAAAAATACAGAATACAAATAAACGTGTCCTACGTAAGTTGTCGTAACTTAAAAAATGCCATTTTTGTTTTATTTATGAAAGTGAGTCCACTTTTATAGATATTTTAATAACACGAAGAATAAAAATAAAATTTCTATTAGAAGTTAAACTTTTCTAATAGAAATTTCATTTTTATTCTTCGTATTATTAAAAGATCTTAAGATATTCGTATTATTAAGATACACGTGTATAAAATTGGAGTCATTTTCATAAATGAAACAAAAATCGCATTTTTTAAGTTACGACAACTTACGTAGAGCCCGTCGAAATACAGAATTTATTTCAGCAGCAGCCCCATCGTATTCTAAATATGGAGGAATCCTCCCCAGGTGGATACTACATTAAATCTCCGAGAGTGGCCGCTAAAATTGCACTTTGCGGTGCACCCGCCATGCACGCGACGAAATCTATTTCCAACTGCCTCCCGCTGCGTGACATTTCAAAAGTGCAGTTTGCACTAATTACAATTCATACTAATAATATAAATGCAGAAGTCTGTTTGTATGTCGCGCTTTCGTGGCTAAAGCACTGAACCGAATTTGAAGAATTTGGGACGGAGATAGTTGAAGAACCTAGGTCAAACGTAGGCTGCTGTTTTTAACAATCAATCCTGAAATAAACTCTGGCTGAGCACTCTGCTCGCCTGAAAAGCCTGGTTTTGCAGTAACAGACATTTGGAGCAACTGTTTAATTTTATTTAAAAAAAACAACGAAATGATAGTTGTAATAGCTGCAGCGTGCAGCCCGTATTATAAGTTTTTGGTGAATCCCGCTGGATCACCTAATTTTTCCGGGATAAAAATAGCCTATGTGGCATTCCTGTGTGCCAAATTTCATTCAAATCCGTTCAATAGTTTTTGCGTGATTGCGTAATAAACATCCATCCAAACATCCAAACTTTCGCATTTATAATATATATATATATATATAGATTAATGTATAAAATTGTATTGATATTCAATTTATCAACATTTAAAAAAACAATATCATTTGGAACAATAATGAACGGGAAACAAAACAAATATACAACGCGAATGTGGATTGATTTAGGTACCGTGGGACTAACACTGACGTACTGTGATCAAATTGGTCGAGTACTGTCCGAAGGTGGTGTCGAGAGTCTCCGAAACCGGCGTGTTTGCATGAAGAGAGTCATGAATGTGGAAGAAGCGAGGCAAGTCTGTCTGAAAAATCAAGGCAATTCTCTTTGCCTACTTCAAAATGGATTTGGCGAGAAGATATGTATGTACCATTTGGCCGGCAAATTAAATTAACAACAGTTAATCATCCCAACACCTACATTTGTTCACCAGTTTAAAGGGCAACACTTAAATTAACCAACAAATAATAATAATAACATTTTGTTTATGACTAGCCGTTTCTCACGACTTGGTTCGCGTGACAAAAAATATTACTTTTTGCTCATTCGGGTAAAAAGCTAGCCTTATAGCCTTCCTCGTGAATGTGGATATCATACACAAAAAAAAAACTTAAATTTGACTGATACATCCAGAGATTAACATGTCCAAACTAAACAAACAAACAGACTCTACAGCTTTATATTATTAGTTTATAGATAGGTTTGCTCTTGACATTCCTCTGTTTCTCGCGTAAGAGAACATGTCTACGGCGGCGCGGCGGCGCGAACTTGCCCAGAAGATACCTATCCACTATCCACACCTATACCTATTCACCAACACTAAGTTGTTAAACCTGCGTGTTTTTTTTAGTGCTAATTTATTGAACTTGTATAATTATTTACTTAACTTACTTACTTTATTTTAACCAATAAATGAAAAAAAACTCGCGTTTTGAAAAAAACAATATCTTCATGCCCGTATCCCGAAAGGGGTAGGCAAAGGTACAACCAACGCACCTACAACTAGCCGGCTGGCGTATCATCTAACTTTTTAAAATATATAAACGGGTCAAAAAAAACAAGTAAGTTCTATATATTTACGCGTTTTTGACCCGTTTATATATTTTTAAAAATGATAGTAGAACGCGTTAGTTTAAAAGTTCGTATCATCTAACGTTTGCAATCCGCCAGCGATCAGCGATAACTCTTAAACGTAACGAAAAAAATTATCAAAAACATCGCCTATTGCTTGCTGGTCAATTTGAATTTGAAAAATCAACCGGCAACGTCTGCCACTAATATACAAGGCTGTTATGTGTCTTGCAATAACTAAACAATTACGATAATTTCGCATTGCATTGCGAGTTACGTAATAACCCCGCGGAGATACTTAGTCCCACAATGTGATAGGAAAGCCTATCGCCAACCGGACACTTATCCAATCCCGGGTATCCTTGTTTTTACCAAAAAATTGAAAACACATTTTTGATTTGGCTAACCCGAGAACCGAACTCGAGACTCATGTGGTCAACACATGTGGTTCCACTGATGCAAGCAGTGTATTCCAGTCTTCAACTGTGCACCATAAAGGGCTGTGATCTGTGAATAGCGTTTAGTTAGTATACCTATTACTGGCACTTACAAGTTTCAACCTAATATCTAATCTAATCTAATAATAATACCTTTAAACGAGCAATTCTTGTATATATATACATATAATTGGAAACTTGGAATCGGCTCCAATGATTTTCATGAAAATCACAAATTAGGGGTTTTTCGGGTCAAGGAATCGATTTATCAAGGTTCCAGGTCCAAGAAAAGCTCGGTTCCCAAGATATGGGTATGTGAAAAACGAGCGAAGCTCGGTCAACCAGGTACGAAATTTTTGTGCGAAATGTTTTATTTTTTACAATTTTTCCCCTTAACTTTGTAAAATTTGATTATTTTAATTTAAATGCGTAAAAAACAGTAAAACTTAAGTAATTACACAAAATAAACAATGTATCATGTGCCACGTAACGCACAAAATAAATAGCTGGTTCAAGAGTTCTGTGGGCGCGACGAATCGGAGCAATGAACGCTTTACATTTCGTGGCATGAAAATAAGAAAAAATCATAAAACGCAAAAATTTTGCATTTCCCACAAAAAAGAAATTACCATCATGCTAAAACGTTAAAACAGCGTGTTTCCTTAATTTTTCGCTTGAGCGAAACACATGTTGTATATATATATATATATATATATATATATATATATATATATATATATATATATATATATATATATATATATATATATATATATATATATATATATATATATATATATATATATATATATATATATATATATATATATATATATATATATATATATATATATATATATATATATTTTAAACTCTGACTGAGCACTTTGCTTGCCAGACAACACCAGTTACGCATTAACGGTAATTCAGAGTTCAGACCAATTGCCAAAGTGCATTATGAAAGAAAACCGTTTATATCGAGAAACTTCATTTATTTATCGGCTTCAGAAATTGCCACTAATAACTTAACTGATAAATTGCGTGTCAATTTGGGCTATTATCACATTGGAGTATTGCAATTCGGCGCCCGCATTGTCTCGGAGCATCCCTCTACACTATATTGGACTTGATTTACATATGACATGTCTGGGATTTGTCGTGAAGATGACTGTACAGCATCATGTAAAAGACAAAAAAGGCACCACAAAAAAGGTGGTCAATCGTGAACAAGAACGCTGTTTGACTTTTCTTTGATGGAAACGGCGCGGCGTGACGATATTAATTTTTATTTTTTTAAAGAAGAGCCAGCAAACAGATAGAAGAGGAAGGCTGGTATATTATCGCGATGGACGGTGTCATGGTATATCAGAAGTCTAGCACCAGCTACCTTCTAACCTACCAAGGTTGCTAGCGTTTTAAGAATGAATAAACCGTTTTTTGAGTCCATAAGATGTGCCTGTTCGGAAACACCTCCGCTGAAATTAAAGAAGTTCTTATAATTACATATCCCGCGACGATAATTGATTTTGTAGAGTAATGCGAGCATCACTTAATTATCGATTTCAAGACATTGAGATGGTTAAACTGAATTTTGACGCGATGTCCGGCAATGTTGGTAAATTCTCTGTAATTAATTCAGACATAAAAAGTTGAAATAGGGGATATGATTTTTTATATCATGAGATAGTAATCAAGCGGTAAGCTTTCTTCTGATGGAAAGTTGGTAGCTATCCGCATAACGGGGTTGGAATGGCACATGGATATCTTTACCGGCTACTTGTCTGGGGTAAACTTATACATGTGACATTAAATTCCTGATACGGGGATGACAACTTGCCCCTAAAATCTTTGATTTGTACAGCTATTAGTTACTTCTTATCATCGGGAAAGCCAATGTTTGTTTTTCTTTTAGAAATTGACGACATACTAGCAATGGGCCACCTGACGGACAACCATTATCATTACTCGTGGATGTCAACAAGAAATTCTTAAGAGGTCGGTGCCGAATAAGTCTAGCCACTTATTCGGCACCGACCTCTTAAGAAACTGTTAATCCTCCTCTGTTAAATATATTCATGACAAAGCTCCTTAGAAACACCGTGTTTGGGAGATAGTTCCAGAGATTTTCGGGCCAGGAATGTGTGTGAAAATCGAACAAACATAGATAGCCATGCTTCAAGGTGGTGTGGATAAAATCTTTCATTTCGGCGTGTAGTAATCCTATGATATAAATGTCCCCCGTGTTGGTTCCGGGCTCCTTTGAAGAATAGACCAACTCCATTCTGCCAGGCACGTCGTTAAAGGCGATCAATTGGCTATGCAAGTCACTATCATCGTGGCTACTAGGTGGTAGAGTTCTGCATGGTCTCGCCCGGGTCTCGTACCATCGCCTTACCTATTCCTGCCGTAATAGCGTCAGCGCTTGCGCTGTCGTGATCCGGTTTGGAGGATAAGGTAGCCGGTAAACTTATGCATGTGGCATTAGACCTCGCCACAAGATAGTAACGCACCATTAACATCTTTGGTGTCTATAGGCGATGGTTAACTCTTTCCATCAGGAGACCCATCTGCTTGTTTGCTATCTTATAAAAAAAATATTTTTAATGTAGTAAAACTGCAGCGACCGACTTCCCATTTCCATCTCCGGAAACCTGTATCATCGTATCTTCACAAAATTAAAAAAAGACCACGCGAGTATACACTCTAATATATATATAGCGGTCGGACTTTGAGAAAATGACGGGTTTTTTGAAAAAAACAAAATATTTTGTACATCCGGCCTTCTAAAAATTTTTTCATATTTTTTTCTGGAAACTACATTTAAAACAAAAATTTTGAAAAAACAAACGGTCCCCTACGGTCAATTTTAGGAACAGTTCTAGCATTTTTTTTAAACGAGCGACTTTTTTCAAAAATTCGTAACTTGTTTGAGATAGGAAAAAATTTTGAAAATAATCTGAAAAAAATCTTTGGGGGGCTAGAAAAAGATAGAAAATTTTTAGCGAAATTGAAGGGGGTCAGTAAAAAATTTGTCGATTTCGCATGAATGACCCATCGTCATTGGTTCATAAATGACCGAATTTTCTGAGGTAATGGTAAACAACAAAAAATGCAGCCGAATTGAGAACCTTCTCCTTTGGGGAAGTCGGTTGAAAATGCATTACTCTCTGTTTTGTTGCAGTTGAGTTAACTCAACCATTGTATTTTATTACTATCCCTCATCTTAACACAAGTGTCGGGCTAGAAATAGATCTGAAGTACCATTTCTCACAGTCTCCCCTAGACGAACGGAAGCCGACGCACCACCAGCCCACATCCTTGTGGGAAAGGCATACGATACCCTTCGTGTGGCGTTCACACGTCAAGTGTACTTGACTGATTACTTGTCATCGATAAGATTGTGCTTTATTTCAATGGAGCCCAGTTTCGCTGTGCGTTGTTAAAGAATCATTTTAATATTGACATAATATCTAATTTTGACAATTTTAATATAACATAATAAAGTAAATTTTGTCGGCATATATCCAATATTAGTGTAAATTATATTTATAATAATACAGTTTATTTTAAATATAATTGACACATTCAAACCGACTGAACTGAACTGAACATGACGTTTTATGATCAATTTTCGTTGTAAGTAAAATTTTATTCGGAAATATTTAAGTAGCAGTCCAACCTTAAGAATGTTGATTGATAGATTGGTCAAATTCGTGTATCACAAAGAAGTGGCTGTTATTACTGCCGCTTAGTTAGCAAATGCAGAAATGAGGATTACAATCCATCCCGCCAGGTGACATAGTAGAAAAACACAGTTACACAGACAGTTAAATTTAAAGATTTCAATTCACTTTGTCTGCAATTTACTCTGTTCCAAGGCAACTTATGTACATTTATGTATTAATAGTATTTTGACCGCCCCGTTGGTCGAGTGGTTAGCGACCCTGACTACACAATTGATGGTTCTGGGGTTCGATCCCCGACGGGGACAAGCATTTGTGTGATGAGCATAAATGTTTCTATTTCCGGGTTTAGGTGTTTATTAAATATGTTCCAATATTTATATATGTATTTCTATGTATTAGTATCGTTGACTAACACCCATAACACAAGTAAATAATTTGCTTATTTTGGAGTTAGTTAGTCCCGTGAATATTATTATTATTATTACTTATTTTATTGAAACGGAAAACGCTCTCTGTTAACAATATTAACACGTTCTATTAAACTTTTTCTACTCGGGAATAGGCTTGATTATCTATAAATATCTATATTTTTAAATTTAATAAGTATTTGCTACAACATTGGCACGCAAGTAATAGTGTTCTCTTAAACGGGGCATATGGGACTTGATTTAACGAGTTTAAAGGCAGGGTTAAGTAGTTATAAAAATGGATTTAAATCAAAGATATAATGGCTTTTAGTATAACTTAATGTGCCCTTTGATATTCTCAATTCGGATATAGCAATTGATTTATGTGTTAGATAGTGGCCACTAAAACTTAATGTCTTATGACCTTAGCATACTATGTCAATAATGCACTTTTTTATTATCTATATATTAATATGTGAAGCGAAAACTTTGCACATTTTTAACAAAATTACGCATACCAATAAGTATAAAAATTAGGGACAGTTATATTTTGTATGGAGAATGGAGAAGATGTGCAACATCTGATTTAAAAATCTAATTTAAAAAAATATAAATATTTAATATGCATTAAGTATAAATAAATAAGAAATATTAAACATACTATCATGCGTTTAATCCATACAATTTGTTTATGATTTCAACCTGACTGTGTTCAAACCTGGTTCAAACTTAGAAGGGATTTTATTGTTGTCTGTGGTCAAACTGACACAAAATTTGCATATCATATAATCTATTTAATTGATATTTAATATTTATGCTTCATAAATATAAATGATAAAGCTATAATTAAAATAAATAAATAAATCACCCCATTGGTCGAGTGGTTAGTGAACCTACCTACGAATAGATGGGGCTCGGGTTCGATTCCCGACAGGGACAAACATTTGTGTGATGAGCATAGATGTTTATTTTTCTGAATTTGGGTGTTTATTATGTACATGACAGCATATACTAACACCCATGACTCAAGCCAATAATGTGCTTTCTTTGGGGTTAGATCTATTTGTGTTATTACTCCAGTGATATTATTATTATTATTAAATTATAGTCGAATTTAGACCAATAAGCTATCTTATATTTAAGAAGGTTCTTCTCATCTCCATAATATAAATATACAGTTTAGGACAAGTAACAAAATGTTTGCAAAAGGACATGACTCCGTAAGATAAATACGGATAATAAGCCATCCACCATGCAGCCAGGAAGTTTGTACAGGTTTTCTTTACCGTTTATGTTTTTTATCTGTTTTTTCATTATCTACGACTGTTCGATTTGCTAGTATTTTCTTTATACGAACAGTCAGACTCCAGAATAGCTTACCTCACACGGGTTTTCCGAGTAGCTTTGATAAGGGCTGTTCATAAAATACGTCACGCTAAAATGAGCCTTTTTTGACCCCCATTGACAACCCCTATTGTGTCGTACTTTCTGTGACAAAATCTAGACTTCCGACTATTTCCCGATGACGTCAGTATGCTTGGATTCTGCTCAACTTAGACTTACTGAAAATTTAAACCATTTCTGTCCAAGACATTTTGAGAAATTTCGAATAAACATCCAAACCAAACAGATTTTTTTTAATAACTTCCAGATTAATATACCGATTTAATACAAAATCTAATCAGCTCTATTCCTTAAAACATACTGCATCCAATACATAAATTGCATCGAAATCGGTTTATCCGTTCGGGAGTTATCGTTGACAAGCAATTTTGAAAAAGTGTT
Organism: Apodemia mormo; assembly: GCA_036924255.1. Lineage (NCBI taxonomy): Eukaryota > Metazoa > Arthropoda > Insecta > Lepidoptera > Riodinidae > Apodemia > Apodemia mormo. The sequence goes on along the minus strand of JAUPFN010000022.1, from coordinate 20,451,054 downwards.
CGACATAAATTCGAGATTTTTAACCAATCATTTTTCGACCTTCAACAATATTTTAGTACTTAAAAAACTACGTCTAATTTAGTTTCAAAAATCAAAATCGAATCAAGTTTTTAAAAGTTACAACTTTATAAATATTAATATTTTGTTTTTTACAAAAACTATTTTTAAAATAAGTTTTAGGTTAATTCACTGATGACTTAAAAATGTATTCCCCTTTTCTCTCAAAAAACTGCGTAAGTACCGTAAATAGTAACAAAATCGGGTGATTCGTTCGGGATAGTGGCGAAAATATTAAAAAATGTTTTTTAATATTTTCGCCACTATCCCGAATTTTTACTACACTATTTTTGACGATTCTTCGACATCTTTTATCCTATCTACCTTGCAGCTAATAAAGTAATTTAAAATTCAAAAATAGCTTTGAATTCCACTCGAGAGATCAAAAATTATCATCATATTGAAAATACAAATATTTTCTAAAATTAAAATACACTAATTTTTACAAACTTAAGATTTTTGCACTCTGAGTCCAAAAATTCATGCTTCATGCTAGGTTTTGCTTTGATATTAAAAACCTCAATTTAGCGGAAAGTTTCAGGGATGACCTGTAGGGTCAACCGTCTAACATTTTTTTTTATATCATAAGATAGTAAACAAGCAGATGAGCCTCCTGATGGAAAAAGTCAACCATTGCCTATAGATACCAAAGATGATAATGGTTGCTTGATTGAACATGTTGCTTTGTATGATTGATATGAATTTTATGTATTGTTTCTGTTGAATATAGCTTGACCGCTACAATACTTTACATTTCTATTGCTTCTTGTTAGAGAAATTTGAAACCTTCCAGCGTCATATGGTTAAGTAACTTCAGCCACGCCTAACGCAATAGAACCAAAAGTAATGGAGTACACAATAGAGGACAGCGCTGTCCCGACATCCTGGTGTTTGTTTTACGCCAACCATCCGTGAATGTGACAATAACCGGCGCACTGGAGTGAACTGACGGGTCCTGGTGTAATTAATACGGAGCAGTAAAGCGGTAATGTACAACTAGAGAAGCACGTTCGTAGGTTACGTATATTGTAACAAATGCTATCCGGTTTCCTAGCAACTCAGTTATAATAAATACATAATTCTAGCCTTTATTATTTTTAAGAGGCTTTTAACGTGATTTCTTTTTATAGTATCAACAAACATCCTAAACCCCCCTTTAAAAAATAGGCCAACCGCGGTTTTGCCAGGCAGGTCGTAAAAGGCGACCGATAGGCTATGCGAGTCACTACCATCGTGGCTACTAGGTGGTAGAGTTTTGCATTGTTTCGCCCGGGTACCACGGCCTTATACTTATACCGGTTGCAACAGCGTGATTGCTTGGCACTGTCGTGTTCCGGTTTGGAGGAAAAGGTAGCCGGTAAACTTATGCATGTGGTATTAGACCAAACCGGAACATGACAGTGACAAGCATTGACGCTATTGCGGCAAGAATAAGTAAGGTTGGTTTTAGTGTCACGCTGACTGCTCGTTGGCGGTAGGCGCTGGTGGGTCAATATGTATGTAGTTCGTGTCAATATGTATAGGAAGCGTTTTTGTGTCGCGCTGACCGCTCAGCGCTGACGGCCGTAGGATACATACATCAGCGCCGACCGTCAGCGTGCGGTCAGCGTGACAGTAAAATCAGCCTAAGGCGGTGGTACCAGACCCGGGCGAGACAATGCATAACTCTAACACCTAGTAAATAATATTATAGTTACCGCTTACCGCTAGTTGGTTAAGTAGTTTGTTAAGTGGCTCCGTTGGTTAACTGTGACGTATAGAGACGTTGCCGAACTCTACCACGCAATAAGTTATGATAAGCCTAGCAGGCAGGCAGTTGATTTAGTCTTCTAAAACAGCGCTCGGATTAACACGGAGTTATGAATTTCCACAAAATATCGCCTGTATGACTTGAAATTGACAATTTCTACGAATAGCCTCTCACATTAAAACACGAAACCGCATTGATCACTTAAAAAGCAAAATGCATAGAAAATTAAAAACAGAGTCGTTGCATTTGCTTTGTACATTGTCTCAAATAACAACATCACATCCTGTGATCGATTGTTCATGTCTAACCGAGCGTGAACCGGGACTCGAATCTGTAGGATGTATCGATTCACGCGGCCGATCACCGGGTGAATGGGGACAACCATTTTGGGTTAATTTGAATACGAAATACTGAATGGCGTGGTCAATGACTGTAAACGATTTGCGATGCTTATATTCTGTTCTAAAGAATGCATTTGTGACATTGTTTGTCAAACAATGTTTGTAATATATAAAAAGAACCTTTACCCCCACGAGGTAGACAATTATCCGAAAAAAAATATAAGTTAGTTCCACAATGTGGCAAGTCTATCGCCAATCGGACACTTATCCAATCCCGGGCAACGTTGTTTTTGTCAAAAAACTGGACTTAACTTATGCATGTGGCGTTAGAATATATATATATATATATATATATATATATATATATATATATATATATATATATATATATATAGGTTCGGTGTAACCTACTGAATGTATATATGTAAATGCAGCACCGTCATCTTGCGAAAAAACCCGTTTCAGCTTATATTTCTTAATATTGAACTAAAGCCAAAAATAGTGAGAAAACTTATGGTACTTACTTAGATAATTAAAATTCCTATCTTTTTTGATAAATATTCTTATATCACTTACCGTTCACGACTTTTACGACTGTTATATGACTTTCTTTTTATATTGCCAAAAAGTTTTTACGCAAAATGGCGGCACTTCCGGCCCCCCAAAATTAGTATTTTGTGCATTTACATTTAGTACGTCATACTGAAACTATTTTTAAATAACTCCTGCAATTTAGCAGGAAAAATTCCTCTACTTATTTATTCATTTATTGCCAATACTATTAGAAAAACTATGAATATGAAGGAAGCAAGGCAAGTCTATCTGAATCGTGAGGTACGTACGTAAGCCATACGTGTTGACGCATATATTATTATTTACCTAAGAAAATCAATATCCACCCCTGATAAAGTAACCCCACACCGAACAAACGCTAAAATCAATACAAGCACGCGTTATAAAGATCGATATTGTCTTTCCTCCCTAACGCACATCTGTTCCACTCCTGCGCACCCCAACATTAACGCGGGTTTAATTACGCGCATGTGGACTGCAGTTTGAATGGGATAGCCCGTGGGATAGAGCATACTGCATATGATAAAGGAAGATTGAAATTGGGATAATAAGGAACAAGCCGTACGGCTCAAATCCATACTAATATTATTAAAGTTTGTAAGTCTGTCGGTCTAAAAGTCCACTTAAGAGTTAACTTATATTTTCAAGTCAACCCCTAAGGGGCGATAATTATATCGCCCCATAGGGGGCAATTATTAAATAGGGGAAGAAAGATTGTATGACATTTCTTATATTGATGAAATGTTTCTATACACGCGTGCGGGTGTTGACGCAGTTGACGGGTCAGCTATTAGTGCCGGGAGGATAACGCTACACGCAATAGTCTATCCGCTACCTTACTTTCCAAACCAGAATACGACAGTGACAAGCATCGACGGTATTGCGACAAAAATAGGTAAGGTTCTATCAGCGTGACTACCACCTAATAGTCACGATGGAAGTGACATGTAAATCCATTCGTTTGCCTTTTACGAACCGCCTGGAAAATTGGCAGAAAAAGTATAGTATACAGGAGCATTAGGAAATATTCTTCGAAAGGGGCTCTGACCAACATGAGGACTTTTAATACAGCAACCCCATATTACCGACGAGGTAGGAAGAGGCAACTAGAGCATCCACTTTAAGCCAACTGTATTAAATCCCGTGAGATGATAGGTGTACAAGTTATCGACAATATGGGCTCTTGTGTCAATCTCGAATTAATAATATTTTCTAGAAATACTGAAAACTTAGACGGAATTGTCTAAAACCAAGGAGAAAGTCACGCGTTTGTCAATATATAAATTTCAACATGCAAAGCCACTGAGGCGACTGTTCTAGTTTTAAAAAAAATTACATTTGATCGCATTCGACGTAGAGCGGTTCGAATCGTTGACGATCAGGCTATTTTGAAACGGCTTGACTTCTTGGCATTACGCAGAGATGTAAGCTCGCTCTACGTCTTTTATCGTACCTATCATGGAGTGTTTCGACGAGTTGTTCATCGAACATCGCGTCAAAATTTAAAGTTCCACCCTCACTATCTCGAAGTCTGAAAATCCACAAACGTGCAGTTCTCCCGGCACTTTTTGCCTCGCACTTACTCTTTTGTGGAATCAATTACCGACAGGGGCTTTTCCGAACAAATACGACACGGGGACCTTCAAGAATAGAGCATACTCATTTTTAAAAGGGCGGCAACGTATTTGCACGACGACAATCGCAACTTCTCGTCGCTATTTTTGGATCTAGTTTTCCGATTTTTTTTTAATATATTTCATACGTACCAAACAAGGAGATGGTTGGTCCTGAATGAAAAAAAAGAGATTACCATTGTCCAAAAACAACAAATATAAAAGTGCATTATATAATAGTGCGTTGCTGTCCGTGTGGCAGATTTCATTATTGCAAAATTAGGTCTTGCTTCCAGATTATATCGATTGTAAAAAAACATTTCTTCTATTTTTTTATATGAAATAATTCTAGTAACTTCGTAATATATTAATTTTAAAAAAAATAGGAAAAAAGATAATCCCGTAGAATTTATTTATCTTCTCATTGTGTGGCCAACGTTCCGATCCATTGGTAATCATATTAATATTATTATAAATGCGGTGAAACTCCTTCATAATTATTATTTAAAATTACTTAAAAATCAATTGCTGTTCGTTAGTCTCGCCAAAACTCGAGAACGGCTGAACCGATTTGGCTAATTTTGGTTTTGAATTAATTGTTGAAGTCCAGGGAAGGTTTAAAAGGAGAAAAAATAGAAAAAAAGAGTAGTTAAAAAGACAGAAAATGTTTGCCCGGTCAGCTAGTATTTGAATAAAACGTCTTTTGAGTTTTAGTTCGATTAATATGATATAAAAATATTAAGAAAAAATTTCACTTCTTATTTATCGATAAAACATATTTACATAAATAAACAAACAATATTCTCAACATAGCCATGATTATCTTGTATAAGCAGTAGTAAGTTAAAAAATCTGTACTTTCATATTTCAAGACGTTTAGAGGTGCAGTGTAAAGAGCACACTGCACATCCTGTACCATATCTATTTCGAGAAACGAGGGGTGGTTGGAGGGTGGAAATGGGGAGCGTTTGCTTTAAAAACTCTACAGAGAAGCCGCCCTACATCCGCACACTGTTTTCTCATTGTTTAATTGATGTTTCTGTTTTATTTGCCGACAAAGTGTATTAGTGCATGTTTATATTCAACTTTTTATATTACAAGATAGCAAACAAGCTGATGGTTCGCTTGACGGAAAGAGATAAACATCGCCTATAGACGATAGACTAGATATGCTAATGGTGCCTTGTCTTAAGTGTGGCAGGGATAGCATAATATTAAATAATAAATATTCACGGGACAAATTACACTTTGTAATTTTTAATTTTTTTTTCTAACCTCTAAACTAAAATTCAACAGCGACAACCACCGACGCTACTAAAAGAATAAGGCAGTGGTACCAAAAACCTGGGTGAAACGTTGCAAAACCTAATTAATAGTCACGACGTTAGTGACACTTCTTAGCTTTTCCCGTGATTAACGAGATGCCTAGCAGTAAGACAGTATTCTTCTAAAAGGGACACAGATTTATCGAGGATTTTTTTTTATATCATAAGATAGCAAACAAGCAGATGGCTCTTCTGATGGAAAGAGACACTTTCGCCTATTGACACCAAAGATGTTAACGATGCTATCCGTGTGGCCGGATTGTAGTGCCACATGCATAAGTCTACTGGCTACCTTACCCGCTAGACCCAAACACGACAATGACAAGACTTATGGGCCCATAAATAATCTATGCTTAACGCTAGAATGGCAGGAATAGGTAAGGCGGTGGTACCAAATACCCTGACGTGTCGTCACGTCACGTCACGACGAGACGTCAGGATATTTGGTACCACCGCCTAGTAGTTACGATGGTAGTGGCACGTATAGTCAATGAGTTGGCTTGTCTGGCAGAACGGCAGTTGGTTTATTCTTCAAAGGAGTCCGGACCAAAATGGGGGAAAATGAACGTTTTCGCTTAGATCTGTTTCGTATTTAAAAATACGAAACAGATTTTAATGTGGTTTTCATCAATAGAGTAATTGGAGAGGAAAGTTTATATTTATGTACTAGCTGTTGCCTGCGACTTCGTCCGCGCGGACTTCGTTTACTCCGCACTGCTCCTCCCCTGTAGGTGATAGCGTGATAATATGTAGCCTATATGTTGACCCGACCTGTTTGTAATATTCATGCAAAATTTGAAGTAAATCCATGCAGTTTTGGCTTCGATATCGATTGTAGATCACGCCCAAGTATTCTTTAAAAAAAATATTCAATTTATTTTTTAAAGTTTTGACTTTCCTACGATTTTATTATATGTATAGATAATATATGCATATTACGGTATAGCAAAATTTTTTCTTATAAAAACATATTTTTGTGTGCACATGTGCGAAACCGGGACAGATCGCTGGTACTGTAATAAAATATTTAAGTATTTTCACGTTCGTATCCCTGAAGAAGTAAGCAGAGGTACAATCAGTCCACTCACCATTTGCTCACCATTACTCCACTCACCATTACTTAGTCCCACAATGTGGTAGGTGACAAGCCTATCGCCAACAGGGCAGTTATCCGTTACCAGTTCCAGGCAACGTTGTTTTTATCAGAAAATTTAAAAAACACATTTTTCGAATTGCCTGACCCGAGACCTCATGTGATCAACACTACCGGGCCACTAGACCATAGAGTCAACTGTAATAAAATAATTCTAGAAAAGTTCTCAAGGGACACAGCGTAGGTAATTCAATACTCCGTTAGCCTTGTAAAGTATATTTCTAGCCGGTCTGGTGTCGGATGGCGTTATGCAACCTTACTGCCAATATCGATGCAAATGCACATTCTACGAGTACAGCCGCCTACGTAACAACAGTAAATTGAAGTGGAATTTGTTTGTTTAGAGTTGACATTATTCACGTTACTAAAATTTATTTATTTGTCTTTCGTCACAATGGGTTCTTGTTACACATTTTGATTGACTTAATACCTATTTGATCGCCCCGTTTGGTTGAGTGGTTGGCGACTATGACTACGCAATCAACGGGGCTCGGGTTCGATCCCCGAAGGGGACAAACATTTGTGTGATGAGCATAAATGATGGTATTTCCGGGTTTGGGTGTTTTTATATATATTCTGGTATTTATATATTATGTATTTCTATGTATTAGTAACACCTATAACACAAGCAAATATTTGCTTACTTTGGAGTTAGATCAGTAAGTGTAATTTGTTCCGTGAATATTTATTTATTTATTTATATATATGGGTCATTCCATGTCAAATCGACCAATAGTTGGAATCGACCCCTTTCGATTTGGATGAATTTTGGTCAGAAGTTTTCTTTTATCGTAAAACGAAGTTCTGCCAGGGGTTCTGAAAGGGGTCGATTCCAACTATTGGTCGATTTGACATGGAATGACCCATATGATATGATTTGTACACCCGTTTGTGAGAGACTGGTGCCTGAGAAAATCTTGTTTGTTCGCCGTTTCTCCGGTAAAAATTCAATTGAAATAAAAAAAATAAGCGTCAGCCCAGATACGCGCAGATGGGGTTATAATTCTGCGTTGTCAATTTATATACTAGTGTTATATGATAGTGAGTGATAGAGTAAACAATAAAATTTCTTAAGTTTGACAACAGAATTTAGCCTAGAAAATAGCTGGCATACATGTGTGTTTCAAATTTCATACTCTACCGTAGTTGTCATAAAAAGGGGTACAAAGTTTTTGCTTCACGTTTTAATATATGTCGCAGGTAAATTCTAAAATCCGTCCGTATACAAATGACGTCGTCATTTTACGAACGCAATTTTACATTACAAATTGCCGAAGGCAAATTTTTGATTCCATAAATGGCGTCAATATCAACTATAAACTCTGATGTCGCAGACTGTCGCTGACGGTAGACGCTTGATTTTTTCCGGGTGTGGGACCTAAAGAAAACCTAACAAATCTACTTATTTTTTATGTAACAAGCCGAATAGGTTTCTAGTTCTAAATAAACGACCCATTTACATAACAAGTAATTTAAACAATATGCCGCGACTTTTTGGCGTAGCGGCGGTAAATACCATGCATATTATGTAACGACGACATTTTCATTCAGCGTAAGGCACTTTTTAAAAATTATTTATCTTAGCAATCCAACGACACCTTTTGTACACGTACGAATTATAGAATTTGCCTGAATTATAGATAATACACGTATACGCGGCGTTCACAAGATATTCTCACCACTCATCAGGCCAAACGACAAACAGGTTAATCGCGGTGTTAATCGAAAAGTCTATAGACATTCGGTTTACTCTGCCTACCCCATAAGGAAACCAGGGGCGATGATACATTGTTTTTATAAAAAAACAGAGTTAACTTTGTAAGTTTGTGAGTTTGTTTGTAAGAACTCTAGTACTACCGAACCAACTTTAAAACTTCTTTCACCAGCACTACATTACTGCTAATTGACTGGAATTTTTCATCCCAACTTTCCGATGAGATTAGGACCTATATGGAACTAATCTATTATCCAGACAAAACTTCGGCTACTTTCTTTTATATCATTAGATAGCAAACAATCAAATGGCTCCCCTGATGGAAAGAGAAACCATCACATATAGACACCAAAGACGTTAAGGGTGCGTTGCTATCCGTGTGGCGGGATGGCACTGCCACTTGCTTAGTTTACCGGCTACCTTAACCTCTATACCAGAATACGACAGTGATAAGCATTGAAGCTATTACGGCAGGAATAAGTAAGGCGAGGTTTTCCAAATACCCAGGCGAGACGTTGCGGAACTCTACCACCTACTAGTCACGATGGTAGTGACACGTATAGCAAATCAGTCGCTTTTTACGATCTGCCTGGCAGAACAGCAGTTTGTCTATTCTTCAAAGGAGCCCGGACCAACATGGGTGATGGAAATATAATATAGATGAAAAACATTATTGCTGATTGACATAGGCTATAATTTATTCCAAAATGCCCGCCGGATCAAGGCCTATGTGGGGCCTATCTGTTATCCAGACAAGAGTTTGGCTACTTTTTATTCCAGACAAATCCATTGTCTCCGTGATATTCATAAAAAACTATTTAGCGGCACATAAAAGCTGTCATCTGAAGTGATACATGAAGTGTTATCACCACAAAAGCCCGGATGTGTGTGGTACCAAGTGATTGCACTGTTTGGCTTTCCTTATACGCTTATCCTTAAAATGTTATCGTTCACTGACCTTTAATGGGTCAGGTGGAATACTTAAAAATGTTAAAACAATGGGCGCGTCTCTACGTAGAGGTAACTCTTATATAAGCTTTTACGATAAAAACTGCTTGCTGGTGAATATAGCGATTTTTTGGATAAAAAATATTTTTTTTATCGCCTCTGTGGGCTAGTGGTTCGATGTCGGTGTTGACCACAGGATTTTATTTCCGAGACGGGCAATTAAAAAATGCGTTTTGTCAGTTTCCTGATAAAAACAATGGTGCCCGAGATTGGATAAGTGCCCGGTTGACGATATTCATTTTGAGAAATACATCCCACTTGTGAACTGTACTCGGCCGAATTCCGAAGTTATTTTGGGCAATAGCGAGTGTTTTAGCGACAATAATGCTTTCCACTCGACTAAAATATTAGCAAAGTGCGAACTAGGCTTTAGTGTCACACAGTTCGTAATAGGCGAGTGATTTTCTAAGCATGTCTCCACTATCAGGACTACCAAATGGTAGAGCTATGTAACGTCTCGCCTGGATTTTGATATTATCAATATTAATATTATAATATTATAAATGCAAAAGTTTGAATGTTTGGATGGTTTGGATAGATGTTTGTTACTAAATTACGCCAAAACTACTGAACGAATTTGGATGAAATTTGGCACAAATAAAGTGTTCCCGCGGGATTCACCAATAACTTTTATAATACAGGGAGCTGCACGCTGCAGCTAGTAGTTTATAAGTTAAACAAAGGGTGTGTTCTTGTTTAACTCGTCTGACTTAAGCTTGTCTAACTGTCTACGAAACTTACTTAGACTAGAAACTTTCTTTCGGACACATTTCTATCTTTAACTGTCAAAATTTATAGAAAAACTGTTAGTATTATGCAAAAGTACCTTGACTTTCAAAATAAAATGGCGGCATTGGAATTGGAAAAATTTGGAGGACATAAGTCTCACCATCTATAGTGTCCTGATAAAATCTTAGTTAAGTCACCTGTCAATAATTGACGTAGTTACACAAAAAGGATCCAATCCACACAATATTACTTTAGAAATATTGAAGTTTGAAGTTGGATATTATTTTATTTTTTAACGTGCTATAATACATGGGGACTAGGTCTGACGTCGAATAAAGTAATAGAGAGCTATTTTTTACTGGCCAGTCGTATTGATGTTTAGCGTCAGTTTGGTGCACTTAACTCATTTTTGACCATATTGTGGATTGGATCCTTTTCGTTTAACTACGTCCAATTTTGCTAGAAGTCTAAATTTAGTCTTTCGTCAGGAGCATTCCCAAACTACGAAGCAGTTAGATAGACTAACTACATTATAAAATTTAAGTTTGACAGCATTTTTTAACAATATACATAAAAGTGTATACGTGTGTGCTTGTGTCAGACTCATGATAGTTTGGTAATGTTTTTTTATTAATGTAATTTATTTTCAATACATATTATATAAAAATGTTAACTTTCTACGCTTTTACACATATACTTTTACTGTGCCAATTTCATAGTCATCAGTTAACACATTTTTTTATAAAATGGAGTAAAAAGTTTTCGTTTCACGTATTAGTAAGTACTAGCGATCGCCTGTTGCCGAAATTCGACCATAAACTAAACAATAAAATTTCTTCTAAGTTTGACCACAAACTTTAGCCGTAAAGAAAATAGTAAGTATTAGGAATGGGCCGAAATTAGTTTTACATTCGGGTTAACCGAATTTCGGCAGCTTAAGCGGAACTACGACATTCGGCCGAAATTCGGTTTAAATGCCGAACATTCGATACTAGAAATAAAGTACCTACTTGCAATATTTTGACTAAAATCCCGGGATCCCTGACTTATAATTGGCCGGCTAGTATCCACGCGGAGAGTGCAGTGTACGGACGGGGTTTATCAAGCAATAATTTAAGTAAATTTGTAAACAAGTCACGACGTGGTGCTATCGAAAAAGCGCGCCAAAACAACCAAGTTCGGCCAAAATTCGGCCGAAGTTTTTATTTTCACCGAATGTTCGACCGAAGTTCGAATTCGGTTCAAACCATTTTGGCCCATCTCTAGCAAGTATACATGTGTGTATATTATCACCTATGTCACATGAATGTAATGTGTGTGTTGTGTTTATTTTTATTATTTAATGTATTTCTAATGCAGATTAATTAAAATATTTGGTTTCTGCACTTTTCCGCAATGTAAACTTTAAGTGTGCAAAATTTCATACTTCTCAGTTCGCGTGATTTTTGTAAAAAGAGGTACAAAGTTTTTAGTTCACTTATTAACATATAGATATAAATTCCTTGGATAAGATTTCTATTTAAATAATTTTGTTATCATTTTTTTTTAATAAAGAAATTGTGACAGATCTTTGCTTATGTTAACTTGGCTGTAGCAGGTGCATCCATGCTGCGCGTGCGCATAGTATAATGATAAAAGCTGCACCTGTTTAGGGGCTTATTTATAGCACGTGCCAAGATTGTGTAACACAAAGAAATTTCTTACAACAAACATTACCTTTTTATATCTAAAGATAGTAAACAAGCAGATAGCTCTCCTGGAAAAGAAACGACTATCTGTAGTAGCGTTGCTATCCATGTAGCGGGTTGGTAATATATTGTATAAGCTTACCAACTACTTTATCCTCTAAACTTTTCCCCGTGTTGGTTCTGGGCTCTTTTGAAGAATAGTCAACTGCCTTTCTGCCAGACAGGCCGTAAATGGCGACCGATTGGCTATGCGAATCACTACTGTCGTGGCTACTAGGTGGTAGAGTTCTGCATTGTCTCGTCCGTGTCTGGTACCACCGCCTTACCTATTCCGGCCGCAATAGCGTCAATGCTGGTCACTGCTGTGTTCCCGGTTTGGAGGGTTAGGTAGCCGGTTAATTTGCATGTGGCATTAGACCACGCCACAAGATAGCAACGCACCATTTACATCTTTGGTGTCTATAAGCGATGGTTGACTCTTTCCATTAGGAGACTCATCTGTTTGTTTGCTACCTTATGACGTAAAAAAACTAAAAAATGATAATGACGTTGCCGCTATTGCGGCAAAATAGGAAAAGCGGTAGTGAAAAACTCGGGCGAAATTTTGCGAATCTCTACCACCTAGTATTCACGATACTACTACCATTAGTGACATGTTTAACCAATCCTTTGCCTCTTACGGAGTCAAGGTGGTAGTGACATGTATAGCAATTCGTTCGACTATTACAAACTGCCTGGTAGAATAGCAGATGGTATTTTATTCTCTTCAACACGGGAGAACATTGTGTAGTACATATATTTCCCCACATATGACTTATGTAGTCTATTGAGACGAAATTCCTGCACAATATCGAGTCACTACCATCGTGGCTACTAGGTGGTAGAGTTCTGCATTGTCTCGCCCGGGTCTGGTACCACCGCCTTACCTATTCCTGCCGCAATAGCGTCAGTGCTTGTCGCTGTCGTGCGTGTTCCAGTTTGGAGGGTAAGGTAGCCGGCCGGATCCAGGTATTTATTGTGAGGCGATTAAATCCGCGGTTTCTAAAATTTCAATCGGAATTGGGTTTTTTATTACAATTTTATTTTGTTGATCATGTATTTTTAAACCTCGTTGGTCTAATAGTTAGCATGTTTATCTCAGACCAATTGTCCGGATTCGATTCTCAGGTCAAGCACAGGGCAAAAGCTGTAATATCTCGATCAGAACAAGCGTTAATTGTTAAATTTGGCAAACATAGCGATAAAAATCAGTGATCGCTACTTATATCGCCAGCCGAACAACTAGCAAATAGCGGCACTTTATGAATAAATGAAATATCTTCATGATATGTGAATATAATATATAGGTATATAAAGTAGGTACTGAGGAGACCAAGACAGACGTACCATGATTAAATTGGTCAGGTGCTGCCCAAAAGAGTCTCCGAAACAGGCGTTTTGTGTTAAGAGAGTTATTAATGTGGAGAAACCAAGGCAAGACTGTCTGGGTCGTGGTGGTTCACTCAATTTTCTCCGCCTACCATGTAAGGGATTTAGCGTAAAATAAATAAATATATATAAATTAATCTATATTGTATACAAAGAATACATAGTTACAGCGATTTCCCTCTGCCTCATGCTCTCATAGTTATAGGAATTTCCCGGTATTTATCTTAAAAAAGTGATTACAGATAGAAGTAAAAAAAAACTTCATCAGCAGCATCAAATTCAACTCTTCTTTCAACAAAAACTTTCAGATAAAAGTGAAAACCCTTTAGTAAATAATCACCGAAAATTTAGAAAAATATAATAATCAAAGGCAAACTTACCAAAATTAATTTATATGTTACTATAAACTGTATATTTAGTTACACAACACTTATTAATTTCACTGTATCACAATTTTTAAAAGTGTTATTTATACATAAAATCCATAGAAAATTCATGTATACAACATAAAATGCGATTTTACAATGCACTGGGAGCAACCATAGGCAACTGTTTAAGTGTCAAGTCATAATAAGGTAATGAAAAAATGCACAAAGTACGACAACGTGTGACCGAAAGCGTAAATCAATAGTCTCGTGTGTGTGAGAGGGGAAATAAATTCAGTCGTAGTGCGATTTGATAAGCCGGCTTGCAAATAATAATGATTTCTTTTATATTAAAGCATTTGTCCTGTTAATAATTTCGATTATTTTTATTAAAACATGAACCAGTGTAAGCCATGCTTGTTTATTATGATTTTTTGATGACATTTATGTAGTCTATGCGCATGGCGCATGCGTCATAAATAAGGGTGAATACATACAAGCTATAAGTATTGGATTAGAAACGAACATTGGATAAGTTCAATACAACTTTTTATCTCAGAAATCTAAGTCAAATTGACAGAACTCTGAGCTCATATTTTACCAGGACACTTTATAGATATTTAGAAATATTACAATGCCTTCGTATGAATTTGGAAAAAATTAAATATCGTATGTGTAATTAATTTATCAACATTTACCTAATTCTTAAAGTAGTTTTAATTCCAATAAGTGTTGCACCCTTCGTTTACACAGAATTTAATAATACTGAAAAAATAAGTAAATAAATAGGGAAATGTAGATGACAAATTTTTTAAATATATTTTTAAGATCAGTACGATCTACGATACTGTGTAATAGTGTAAACACTTAAAAAGTTATTTATTATGACATATCCTTTTTCTGCTACTTAACAATAAACACCACGGCGCGTGACGGTCGAGCGTAACAAAAAAGTGTGATTTTTTTAACATCGCTATAAAGTTTCTCCCATACGTCGATAAATAAATTTCACTTCAAGAAGGCGCCTTTAAATAATTTTGAGACTTCTTTATAGGTCTTGACATATAAAGTTAGAAAGTGTGTCCAGGCCGACTGAGCTCAAATGCTCAGAATAAAACTTTGTTACACCGACTCGTCTGACTTGATTAAGAAAGATTCTTAAATATCTTAGGTTAGCAGTTGTTCTGAACACACGCATTGTTTAACCGGTTACTGAAAGAGAACTATATGAGAACAAAGCTAATGTACCATTGCCTCCGATGATAACTGAAAAAAAGCGGACGTAAACTAGATATTACTATTTTTTTATATAAAAATATTTGAGCCTGCCAATAATTTTTCCCCGTGTTGGTTCGGGCATCTTTGAAGAATAGGCCAACTGCTGTTCTGCCAAGCAGGTCGTAAAAGACGACCAATTGGCTATGCAAGTCACTACCATCGTAACTACTAGGTGGTAGAGTTCTGCATTGACTCGCCCGGTCTGTTACCACCGCCTTACCTATTAATGCCGCAATAGCGTCATTGCATTGCTAGTCACTGAAATGTTCCGGTTTGGAGGGTAAGGTAGCCGTTAAACTTATGCATGTGGCATTAGTCCTCGCCACAAGATAGCAATGCACCATTATTATCTTTGGTGTCTATAGGCGATGTTTGACACTTTTCATCAGGAGACCCATCTGCTTGTTTGCTCTTTTGTAATATAAAAAAATATCCGATTTGAAACAATTACGATTTGAACAAAACATTCAAACAAATTAGGAAATAGCACTTTTGCCACACCATTCTACTCGACTAAAAAAATATCAAGAAAAACATTGAAAAGGAATGTAGGGACACTTAAAAACCAGTTATGATTATCTGCATTCCTCCAGGACTTATCTCAGCTATTATGTTTTACAGGTCATTACAAATTGGTTTTAGGGTTAATGGGTCTGACAGGCCCGACAAATGACTTAATGGGTGGCGCGAGGGTTTAAAAATTGTTTTCGTAGATTAGCTTTCTTAATAATACACTGGACTGGACCGAGCTTCGCTCGGATAATTTTTTTCATGTGACAGTGGATTATTACGGAGATGACACTTATTTAGATCAATTTTAATAGTAAAAGACTATCTACATAGAAAATTTCATCAAAATCATTAGAGGAATATCGAAGAAACCAATTACATACAAATATACAAGAATTGCTCATCCATACTAATATTATAAATGCGAAAGTAACTCTGTCTATCTTTCTCCTCTTCACACCTTAACGACTGAACCGATTTGAATGAACTTTGGTACAAATATAGTTTGGGAATCGAGAATGGACATAGGATCGTTTTTATTCCGAAAATCCCACGGAAACGAGAACTATGCGGGTTTTTATTTTAGAATGTTTTCCACGCGGACGAAATCGCGGGCACAGATAGTTTAAAATACTGGATAATAGAAAATTAAACATAGAGATGGCTCTCTATGGCGAGGATCTAATTTCACAAGCATTTGCCAAAGCTCAAAACCAGAACACGACATAGTTGTAGACAAGCACTGAAGCAAAGAAAGTTAAGGCTGTAGAGCCATACCCGGCCGAGATGTTGGAGAACTCTTCCACCTACTAGTCAGGTGGCAAAACGTTTGCTTTATAGCCATATACATTGCTTGGAAGAAAGGTGGACCAACACAAGAAAACCCTAGCGGAAAATTTACAAGAAAATGCAGCGCTATATTACACTGTCTACGTTTACGTCAGCGAGAACATTTATTCTCGGTTTCTCGACAGTTTTAGAGTTGGACCGCCCAGTTGGTCGAATGGTTAGAGACCCTGACGACGCTATCAATGAGACACGGGTTTGATTCCCGACAGGGCAGGCATTTGTGTGATGAGCACAAATGTTTGTATTTCTAGGTTTGGGTGTTTATTAAAATAGTTAAGTAATTATAAAATGCATAGAAATACATAGTTTCTATGTATATTAAGGTCAACTACAATTACCACAAGTAAATAATTTGCTTATTTTAGGGTTAAGTCAATTCTGGTAATTTGTCCATGGATATTTATTTATTATTATAATTTATTGTACTGAAAGGTCTCCTCTCAAATTCTAGGTGGTAAGGTACCACCGCCTTACCTGTTTCTGCCAGAATAGCGTCAGTGCTTGACACTATCTTGTTCTGTTAAGAGGGTAAGAATAAGGGTAAATTTATGCGTGTGGCATTAACACCCCGTGACAATAGCAACGCACTATTAATATCTTTGATGTCTATGGGCGATGCTGCTCTTTTTCCATTTAAAGTTGAAGTCAAAGTAAAAACTGTTATATTTAAACCTTTTCAGGCACTTTTAACGAGTCGTCATTTTTTTATAATTACCGGATCGAAACGTGGCCATAGAAGGAACACACTAAGAAAATCCGGCTAAAGAAATTCAGTAAAGTATTTTTCACTTTTAATTTTTTTAATAAGTGCTTAATATTAATAATATTACAGAAATGATTACATTTGACAATAATTAAGCTTCGGAACCCAAAATCAGATGCTTATTAAATTAAATGGCACTAAACGCGTAGTAACAACAGACTTTTCCAAATCCCGAAATCGCTCCAGACGTCTTTGCTAATCGAGGAACATTAAAAAAACCGACAGATTCAGAACTCTTTTTTTAAAGCCAGTTAAACTCATTACCACGAAGTAACCAGTATCAATAAATGTTAAATTTATGAAAACAGTACTAATTAGTAATCAAATAAACGTTGTGTTAAGTTTTAAATAGCTAGTCGTGATTATAATCGGAACATTAGTATTGGTATGCGCTTTATCGGCAAGGTCGATGCAAATGCATACGCTTGCGCCGGCCTTCACCATTGTTACGTGAACGCGGACATCTCAACTCGTTAATATGACATTCTCATATTTTCATATGGATTATTTTGTTAAAAATGGTAATAAAGAGTGTTTTTTTATATCAAGCAAACAAGCAGATGGGTCTCCTGGTGGAAAGAGTCAACCATCGCCTATAGATACCAAAGATATTAATGGTGCGTTGCTATCCGTGTTACGGAGTGTTAATACGACATACCTTTACCGGCTACAGTCCAAACCGGAATACGATAATGACAAGCACTGAAGCTTTTGCGGCAGGGATAGATAAGGCCGTGGTACCAGACCAAGGCGAGACATTGCGGAATTCTATCGCCTAGTAATCACGATGGTAGTGATTCATATAGAAGTATCATAAGATAGCAAACAAGCAGATGGGTCTCCTGATGGAAAGAGTCAACTATCAACTATAGACACCAAAAATGTTAATGGTGTGTTGCTATATTGTGGCAAGATCTAATGCCACATTTGTAAGTTAACTAGCTACCTTACCTTCCAAACCGGAACACGATAGTGATAAACACTGACGCTATTGCAGCAGAAATAGGTAAGGCGGAGTTATCAGACCCGGGCGAGGCAATGCAAAACTCTACCACCCAGTAGCCACGATGGTAGTGACTCGTATAGCCAGTCGGTCGCCTCTTACGACCTGCCTGGCAGAACGGCAGTTGGTCTATTCTTCAAAGAAGCCTGGACCAACACGTGGGACTTTATAATTGTCAATTTTAAAAGCCACAGGAGCGAAATAATCTATTTTTTACAAGACTGAGTATAGCCTCCCCCCCCCCCCCCCCCTCCGTGTTGATTCCGGGCTTCTTGGAAGAATAGATCAACTGCCGTTCTGCCAGGTAGGTCGTAATAGGCGACCGATTGGCTATGCGAGTCACTACCATCGTGGCTACTAGGTGGTAGAGTTCTGCATTTTCTCGCCCGGGTCTGGTACCACCGCCTTACCTATTTCTTCCGCAATAGCGTCAGTGCTTGTCACTGTCGTGTTCCGGTTTGGAGGGTAAGGTAGCCGGTAAACTTATGCATGTGGCATTAGACCTCGCCACAAGATAGCAACGCACCATTAACACCTTTGGTAGGCGATGGTTGACTCTTTCCATCAGGAGACCTATCTGCTTGTTTGCTATCTTATAATATAAAAAAAAGTCAAGCAATGATTTTCATCACGTGAACAAAGTTCGCGACTTTGTAACTGCTAGTAATAAATGTATCAAGTCATGATGATAGTTTTGTATAAAACCTACTCACAATCATTTCATTTTTAATCCTAGTCCAAGGATGATGTAATCTTTGGAATGACAACGCGAAATATTCCCTCTCACTTTCAGTGCTACATCGTAAAAGTCGTTCAATGATGTCGTGTTCATTTAACGCGTATCTTTTTATATTAAAGGATAGCAAATCCATATTTCCATAATACGCCTGATTCTTCTTCACGCCTAAACCACTGGACCGATTTGGATGATTTGGTACAAAGGTTAGTGAAATTTGGTACAAAGATAATTTGACACTCGGGAATGGACAAAGGATAGTTTTTATCCCGGAAATCCCACGGAAACGGGAGTTATGTGGGTAAAACTGGTAACGGGTGCTACTTTTATTTTAGATACTTTTTACGCGGACAAAGTTGCGCGCACAGCTAGTAATAAATAATAGTTAAAATTTTTTTGTCAATAGACTATTTAAAAAGCAAGCCGTGCTTTTTTTATAATGCTATACATTTTTATATTATTTACACTATTCTTAAGGCCAGGCATCGCGACAAATAGGAAAAAACTGGTTTTTTAAATCACGTTTTTGTATTGATTGTTAAATAACAATTTTACAAAAATTACACGATATACTTGAAGATATTATCTAAAGAATGTGCTTACTCATTACATGATAGAATGTACTTTAATCGATCGTATAAAATTCCGAAAACAGGGTAAGAAAATCTCTAAAACAAATAATTTGTTAATAATATTTCCAATCTTCCACATGATTTTTATATGGTGATATTTAGTTGTAAATACAAAAAAGAATGTGCTAAATTTTAGTTTTCAGCTGATGTCCTATATTTATTTATCCGAAAATTAACACGTATTCCGGCGCGGTTTCAGAACATACCGCGCCACCCATTTTTTATAGAATTGATGCGCGTCGAAATACCCCGCCTTAATTTAATTTTTTGTTTATTTAGTTTTTTTTAACTAATATTTTATTTACCCGCGTAATAAATAATTTTGGCTCTGCTGCCTTCCTAGAATAGTTACCGACGCAAAGTCAGATAAAATGAATTTTTCGTAGAGGCAACCTGAAAACCGGCTATTTTATCCGAAGAAGGCAGCAGAGCTCAAATGCAAACAATCGCTAATTCTGAATTTCCTAATATAGATATCTGGACGTTTTTTCATATTATTATATTTCCGTCGGTCATTGATAAGTGAGTCGTATAGAATCAAAAGTGGCTATCTACCATTATTGAGAAAATTAAGTTATTTATGTAGCAACATAGCAAAGTTTAAATTAAACACGTTTCTTATTCGTTAATGATCAGAAACGGCTACTTACCTTTAACTATAGATTATAATGATAGTTTACACATTATTCATCAGCCGCACAGTTCAGGAGAAATCATTTTTTTAGATTACCCTAAATAAGTGGAAGTGTAGATAGCCTTTCCTTATAGACGATTCAAGTTTGCAAAAATTCAAATTAATCGGAAGTTTTAAAGTACGTCAAAATCATGCTCAAAGTTTCCGTTACTACAAACATACCAACATACGACCGAAGCTAATAAAAGCGTATTAAAAAAATTGAAAGATGGTAGGTTTTTTATTGCTAAGACCATATTTGTGTATCTTATGTGCGGAAAGTGGTTTTCGAACTTATATGCTGTCATTTGTTTTTGGTGCACACACTAAAGAGTTTTGTATTGTGTCACTAACATTGTGACTCTTAAGTGGCAGAGTTTTGTAACATCTCGATCGGATATAATACCACTTTTTTATATCATAAGACAGCAAACAAGCAGATTTCGTACGTGAGATATACAAGGACGGTCTTCTCAATAAAAAACCTACATCTTTCAGACAACCCTTAGGTGGAGGATAACAATACGTATTAACCTCTTCTTTGGCATTTTACGAACTGTCTAATAGTAAAGCAGTTGTACTATTCTTAGAAAGCGCCTGAATCAACACGGGATGAATCTCTCTATGTCTCAAAAAACTCTCCATAGCGCATATATTTTTAAATATTGTCAGGCCGTTTTCATTGTGAGGTGCATGGAATGACTATATTAGATTCTAGAACTCATTACGGTTTATTGATTTTCGGTTGGAATTTTTTGCTTTGAAGTCGAATGCTGTATTACGTATACAACTTGCACTTTACGTAAGTAAAATATATGAACACTTTGAAAATAAAATAGCTACCTCATAACCTGCTTCATAATCTTGTAAAAGATAACACCGGGCTAAACGTGTCGTTACCAATTGTGACTTCTAGGTGGTAAAGTTCCGCAAAGTCTCAACCGGGTCTAGGCACCAGTGCCTTACCCACAGAAAAAATATTGCCTAACCTATTCCTACAATTTTAGGCAAAATATGTTTAAAAAAGTGTCAAAATATAAGACATGTCCAGCCTTTCAAAATGTCTATTAAAAAGTATGCACACTGACGCTTAAAACGTCGTGATATATTTTACGACATATTCACGTAAGGAATCATGCACCTCATATTTCCTGTGATGTACAATTTATATACTTTACCGCTTATGACCGGTGGTTAATGTTGCGGTTATTTTATGAGAGCTACCGTTACGGTGAACTTTTATGGGATACGGAAGAAGGAAGATAAGTCACTAGTGATGTATTTTTTACATCACGGGCAAGCTCACGAACAAATGATTCTATTAATGGAAAGTTATAGCTATTGTGGATAGACACCAATTACCTATGTTAGTTTCTGCGTTTGATAAGGTGCTCCCACATCAAATTTTATAGTTAATAGTAGTTTCTACCTGTTTTGTTATATTTTGTATAAAAACGCTTCATAACTTTTGGTAAAAATTAAAAAATATTTTGCAGAAGTTTGTAACTGTTCAAATAGTTACAAACTGTTTCAGTTACTACTCTTATTTTAATCGCAATAACTATTTAAAACAGTTTAAGATCCTTGGTATTGGTGGCGGGGAAGTGGGAGAGAAGATACATAGTAATGTTGCATTTGTACCTTGAACGTCAAATATTGTAACTAACGATAGCTAACGCTTTAGAACATTTTATTTGTTACTCCCACACCGCATGTTACCAACTAATGTTTAAAAAACGTTTTCTAACATCGTGCCAGTCTGGGAACACCCGTGTTAAAAATGATGAAGGTTTCTCAAAAGATGTGTTGTCCAAGATTTAACATGCGTCTGGTATGAAAACAATTTTTAAAAGACGTTTCTTAAAAAACTTGGCATTAATCGTATTATTTAAATGATTACGATTTGTCAGTTATGTCAGCATTGTATACCAACATGGAACAAACAGAGCATTGTCTTACATAACTGCCTTTAGCACAATAGCGTGGTTGATATTGACTGGAGCATTATTGTCTCATAAACTTTGACTGTTATATAATAGAAAAGTAAGCATGCAGATAGTTCTCCTAATAGACCGGGATCCCATGAACAAAATTTTTTTTTGAACAATAACAAGCTGAATTTTTGTGAACAGCTTCGTTTGGACGAGACAACCATCTTTTCTATCTTCGAAAAATTTCGAATCGGGTAACTAATAAAGATAGAAAAAAAGAAAACTTTAGAGTGTTGGACTAACAAAAGTTTCTACTTTACGTGTAGGACAATGTTACCCTTGAATAACAATAATAATTAACAAGCTGTTGTGAGAAAATTAGGTTGTTATTAAATTGAATTATATCAATGTAAACATCTCATAATTCCGAGGACTCGCCAGAAAAACCATCGAATGTGTAGGACAAAAGTTTCATCGTGTTTTTCATAATATAATCAAGCGATTTAAATCAAAAAATAATTAATGTTATTAATAAATATTTTTCTTTCACCGAATCAAAATTTTCAAAGCCCCATAACTTTATTATATACCCAATTTGAGATTTTTCAAAAATAAAAAAGATGGTTTTCTCATCGAAACAAAGCTGTTCACAAAAATTCAGCTTATTATTAATAAGATAAAAGTTTGTTCCTGGGATCCCGGTCTATAATGTAAAGACATAACCAACGTCTATACCAAATATTAAAATTGTACCTTATTTTCCGTGTGGTTGGCTGGCTGAAGTGCCACCTGCATAAATTTACTACCTTACTGTCCAAGCTGGAACACGACAGCAAAAAACATCGATGCTATAATGGCAGAAATAGGTAAGAAGTTGGTACTAAACTCGGTCGATACAATGCAGAACTCTACCATCTTATAAGTAGTCTCGATGGTAGTGACACACCTTAGCCTTCTCTAGCCTTTTAGGAGATATCTAGCAATAAAACATTAGACTTATCTATGCGTAATAGAAATAAAATATACCCCGTGTTGGTCCGGGTTCCTTTGAAGAAAAAAACATCTGTACTGTATCGCAGTACTGCATCGTCTGGTCTGGCACCGCAGCCTTAACTATTCCTGATGCAATAGCGTATACTCATTCCAATAAAAAAAAATTATTGGAATCCGAGGGTGGCCTCAAATTATATTTTTTTTTAAATTACATCCATAAGGGTATGTATGTAAACAAGGGATGATTGATTATTCACTTACTGATTTTGACCACGCATAACTTTTTACAGAGTGGACCGATTTTGACAATTCTTCTTTCATTGGATAACATATACTCTGAGGATTGTCTCATATAATTTCTTGAGAAATCCACCTAAAAGGATACGAAAACAGTAAATGATTGATGACTCACTCACTGATTTTAATCAAAAGTTAACATTGGTCATACATCATATGTATGACCACGCATAATTTTTGTTAAAAAGATATTATTTTTATCTATATTTCTACGCTACGCTGCTACGTTACAGCTGATTTTATGTTTCCACTGGTTTAGGCTATCCGTTGTCAATAAGTGAGGCAGCATATGGATTTATTAAGTAGATATTGACTGCTTTAATGGAAGCCAGTATTAATTTAGTATGCAAACAATACGAGCTCATAAGCAATAACCATTGTTCTTGTGACAATGGAGTGATTATGTTAACTAGTGCTCATGTTTGATAAACATAATCAAATACGTTATGCAATGTCCCATCTTTTCTTATATCATAAGATAGCAATCAAGCAGATGGGTCTGCTGATAGAAAATGAAACCATCGCCTAAAGATACCAAAGATGTTAATGGTGCGTTGCTATCTTGTGACGAGGTCTAATGCCACATGCATAAGTTTACCGGCTACCACACTACACATGAAATCGGAACACGATAGTGACAAGCACTGATGCTTTTGCGGCAGGAATAGGTAAGGGGTTGTACCGGAACAATACAAAGCAGAACTCTACTACCTAGTAGCCACGACGGTGGTGACTCTCATAGCCAATCTTTCACCTCTTACGAACTGCCTGGCAGTACGTCAGATGGTCTACCTATTCTTCAAAGGAGCCCAGACCAACACATGCCTTCTTGTAAGATATGTACGGTATGTACGTTCGTAATTAAAACCATGATCATTTTCCCGTTAGTCAAACACAATAAAACATTGACGGGGGGTTATTATAACGATGCAATCAAGAGTTCTAAGGATGCTTTTATTTGATTGCGCAAGTTCATCACGGTAAAGACCTAAGGGCGATATCACACGGCCGCTGTTTCAAAGTGAATTTTTAGTGATGAATCTTTTTTCTTACGACTTTTAATACAAGAAGTAAAATAACTTAGTTTAAATGACACATGTGTGTGTATATCTAATACCTTTAAACGAGCTATATGTATATATATATATATATATATATATATATATATATATATATAAATATATATATATATATATATAATATATATATATATATATATATATATATATATATATATATATATATATATATATATATATATATATATATATATATATATATATATATATATATATATATATATAATTGGAATCTCGGAATCGGCTCCAACGATTTTCACGAAAGTCACAAATTAGGGGGTTTTCGGGTCAAGGAATCAATTTATCAAGGTTCCAGGTCCAAGAAAAGCTCGGTTCCCAAGATATGGGTATGTGAAAAACTGAGCAATGCTCGGTCAACCAGGTACAGAAAAAAATATATATATTCTATAGGAATCAATTTGTCAAGATTCAAGGTTCAAGAAAAGATCGGTTCCAAAAATATGTGAAAAACCGAGCAAAGCTCGGTCAACCAGATTATAAATAAATGTCTGTATTAATATATTATAAATAAATGTCTGTATATATGTCCTTTATAGAATTGTAAATTATGCATTTGATCATGTGATGATCTTTAGCAAAGTTGGTGTGCATGAGCCTATACAGGTGTCTGAGTTGGTAATGTAATAACTTTTCTTCAAATATATTCTAGTTGGTGGCGTAGCTACGCGCGCAGGGTGCAGTTATATATCATAAGATAGCAAACAAGCAGGTGGCGCTCCTGATGCAAAGAGGCAACCATCTCCTATAGACAACAAAGATGTTAGCGGTGCGTGGCTATCCCTGTGATGGAATCTTAATTCCACATGTATAATTTACCAACTACCTTACCCGCCAAACCGGGACTCGACAAGTACTAACGTTAATACGGCAAAAATAGGTACCAGGCGAGGCAATGCAAAACTCTACCGTCTATTAGCCACGATGGTAGTGACTTACATAGTCAATCGTTCACCTCTTATGAACTACCTGGCAAAACAGCTGATGGTCTATTCTTCAAAGGGAGAGGTTAAGCAATATCTCACGAAATCTCACGTTGCGGTGGTAAGGTAACTCGGCAAATATTACGTAATTTTTTGCGCAACAAACAGTTTGAAATCCGGGGAAACCCGTGTTAAATTACACATGCGTATCCACTAAAATATGGCTAAATCTAATTTTAGTAGTTTCTTTTAAAGTGTTTCATTGTTTGATTTTCTTACTGTGATTCTAGACCTAACTTTTATTTCAAGATTTAAATACTAGTCTTAATTAATTTTTAACTTTTAAATGTAGGAGGTTTTCAATTCGACGCATATATTTTTTTTTGTTCGACCAGATTCAGATTCAGATAATTCTTTTTTCATTGGAAATGATAGGTATACTCCGTGAAGCTGTATTATATCTGGAGGCAACACTTCCAATACCACCTTGAAACCAAATTTGAAATACTTCTGTCATCTTCTGAGGTCTTACTTTCACTTTCTAACACTTCACAGATTGACCCGATATTGATAATTCTTCTTTTATTGTATAGAATATACCCCGAGTGTTGTCTCATATAATTTTTGTTAAAAAAACCCCATGTACTTATGAAAACATAGGATGTTTGATTTAATAATGTGTGACCACGTATAACTCTTTACAGATTGAACCAATATTGATAATTTTTCTTTTATTGTATAGAATATACCCCGAGTGTTGTCTCATATATTTTTTATAAAAAAACCCCATTTACTTATGAAAACATAGGATATTTGATTTAATAATATATGACCACGTATAACTCTTCACAGATTGACCCGATATTGATAATTCTTCTTTAATTGTATAGAATATACCCTGAGCGTTGTCTCATATAATTTTTGTAAAAAAAAAACCCATGGACTTATGAAAACATAGGATGTTTAATTTAATAATGTATGACCACGTATAACTCCTCACAGATTGACCAGATATTGATAATTCTTCTTTATTGTATAGAATATACCCCGAGTGTTGTCTCATATAATTTTTGTAAAAAAAATACCCATGTGCTTACGAAAACACAGGATATTTGATTTAAATATATGACCATACACAACTTTTTGGCGGTTTATTTTTTTTTAATCTATAAAAATAAATAAAGTTTGTGATACAAAAATAACCGCTTTTAACTAAATGCATACGAATTTATACATGGCAAATATACCAAAGTCACATTTTTTACAATATTTGTCTGTCAGTCTGTCTATCTGTTTGTTCCGGCTAATCTGTGAAATGGCTGGACCGATTTAGACGGGACTTTCACTAGTAGATACCTGATGTAATAAAGAGAAACTAGGGCAACTTTTATCTTAGATTTTTTCCTACGCGGACGAATTGGCGGACACAACTAGTATATAATAAATACATAAAATTTCATAAGGGATTTATTATTTTTTCAGATTAACGTATATAAAATGAAATAGGCATTTTGATAAAATCTCATAAAAGATTAGAAAAAGTCCAGCGTGTTGATCCAGACCACTTTTAAAGGAAAGATTGAAAGCCTTACTGCTAGGCATCTCGTAAAAGATGAGATTAGGCTAATGCACTTACATCGTGGGTACTAACTAGGTGATTACAACGTCTCAACCACGGATTAAATGGATACGCCTTTTAAGATAATTTCTCCGTTTGGCAGTGTAACATGCAATTACACAAACCAATACAGAATTATACTACTTACAAATGAAACAAAAACATTTCAAGGGTAATTTTTAAGCCTTGTCATCTCATTCGGTACTATATAACAGTTTAATATGGTTTATTTCTAATTTTCCAAAATATCATACAACCTACAAATATACGAAAATTTTGACAATAATAGGAGCGTTTGCTCATATCCGTGGCGATACGTTTCTTTCAGAATGGTGTCTTAATTAGTATTCACCAGGTCTGTGGTCTCGACATTTTAGTACCAACAAGAGTCGGTAGATGTCGTTTTCATGTTCCAGTTTGAAGGATATGGCATTACAAACCCCACTTGGATAGCAACGCACCATTAACATCTTTGGCGTCAACTCTTTTCATCAGGAGGGATGTGTTTTTATGTTATCTTATAACCAATAAATAAGTAGTTTATTCTATATTTTCCTTCGTCGGCATTTGGTGAAATTCCATTATTGTAAGACACAATTAATAATGCACTAATTTAATTCGCAAAAAAAAAATTAATTTACTTATAAATCGACTCACATCATTTTTAATTTCATATTATACATATAATTATAATTTTATAATATTTGCATACCATATTATAGCAGAATATGTCGGTAACTTAATCGAATTTTAATAATTCGTAACTCCCACATTCTGGCAAATAAATAATTTCATTCATTCATTCATTCGCTTCACAGCATCAGTAGCCGCAGGTTGATACTTCTTTCATTATTTTTTCTGTAAACGTTTCTGTACATTGCTTGAACCGTTACATATAGTTTTGGTATATTACTTAACCGATTTAACTTTTTAATCATATTCATGATGCTAATATACTTAGTTCTTAGTTTTTTCTTAGTTGAGTGTATATTGCATCCAGAAGATTTTTAAAAATGAAACCGGTTGTGTAATATACCAAAAATATATATGTCGCGGTCGTGATATGTCTAACAAATGAGTAAAGTCAATTAATTATACCTCTGGTATTTAATATTTCGCTAATTTACAAAGTATAAAAAAATTGGGATCGGTCATTCCGTTAGTGTAGTTTATCCCTAAGCCCAACAAGGACGTTGAACTTAATCTTGTCTTACCAGATGTCACGAGGTTTCCGGTTACTCTTGGTAATGATATGGAAAGCTATGCAAGCACTAGCCCTTAAGACTGGAGTAGAAAGTTGTTTAACCGGGATACGTTGTTTGGATTAGTTAAATCCGAGTTTCGGTACTTTAAACACGGCCCGTGGCTATTAACCGTAAAGTTAATCTTTTTTATCAATATATATTTTTGTATATTTTGCCATCAACCGCATTTCGATCGGTCCAGCCGTTCAAAAGTTATGAGATGTTGACATATACACATACACACACATATATACATACAGACATACTGACGTCATCGTGAAAATATTTCGATAAGGTTCTTAGGACATCAAAACGTGGAGATCTGGTGAAAATTCGATTTTTGAAAATCGGGGAAAAATCAGTAACTTTCTTATCTACATACCGCCCCGCTGGTCGAGTGGTTAGCGACCCTGACTACGAAATCGATGGAGTTCGGATTCGATTCCCGACGGCGACAAGCATTTGTGTGATGAGCATAAATGTTTGTATTTCCGGGTTTGGGTGTTTATTAAATATATTCTAGTATTTGTATTTGTATTTATATGTATTAGTAACACCCATAACACAAGCAAATAATTTGCTTACTTTGGGGTTAGTTCAGTATTATATTATTATTATTATTTTTTATAGAAGAGGGGGCAAACGAGCAAGAGGTGCACCTGATGGTAAGTGATCACCGCCGCCCATGGACATCTGCAATACCAGAAGTCTTGCAGTTGCGTTGCCGGCCTTTTAAGAATGAGTAAGCTCTTTTCTTGAAGGTCCCTATTCATTATTTATACGTAGCGGGAAGTTAAAAATAATATTGATGTAAGTGTAGACATATATTTTAACCCGTGTGCGGAAGGGTGTAAGATTTTCCTTTTTCTAAATGTACCAATATAGTTGCCTAAACAACCGGCATGTCTCGCCTGGGTCAGGTACAACCGCCTTACCTATTCCTGCCGCAATAGCGTCAGTGCTTGTCGCTGTCGTGTTCCGGTTTGGAGAGTAGGGTGACCGGTAAACTTATGCATGTGGCATTAGACCTCGCCACAAGATAGCAAGGCACCATTAACATCTTTGGTGTCTATAGGCGATGGTTGACTCTTTCCATCAGGAGACCCATCTGCTTGTTTGCTATCTTATGATATAAAAAAAAAGTGCGGGTTGGACTTACATACCCAGGGTTTCGTATAAACCAGTACCAACGCGTTGACTTACAAGTTTGATTTTTTCACAGCTGAAAGTGACCGTAAACCCAAGTGTTTGATATAAATTTCAACTTTATATCTTTGCGAGTTCTTGAGTAAATCGTCTTGATAGACGAACAGACGGACAACGAAGTGATTTATTTACTTCTAATTCATTTTATTTAAGAAGATTATATTATTAAGTTTCTGCAGTTCTCCGCAATGTAAAGTTTAACTATGCCAAATTTCATATTGCACCTTTCACACAATTGTCAAAAAAAGTGTCCAAAGATTTTCCTTTACGTATTAAATAATACTAGCGATCGCCTGTGGTCAAAACTCTACCATTTGTTAAGTATTAATCAATACTACCGATCGCCTTTGGTCAAAACTCTACCATTAGTTAATTATTAATTAAACTAGTGATCGCCTGTGGTGGAAACTCTACCATTAGTTAATTATTAATTAATACTAGCGATCGCCTGTGGTCAAAACTCTGCCATTAGTTCATTATTAATTAATACTACCGATCGCCTGTGGTCAAAACTCTACCATTAGTTCATTATTAATTAATACTACCGATTGCCTGTGGTCAAAACTCTACCATTAATAATTAAATTAATTAATAATAGCAGTCGCCTGTGGTCGAAACTCTACCATATACTATTGGGTATTATTGCGTATTTTGGGTTTTTATATCAATTTAATCATTGATATAAAAACCCAAAATACACAATCAAAATTTTAAATTGTGCGCCATTTCAAACAGAATTGCGTCGTACGAAATAGTACCGAAACAAAGTAAAATAATAAAAAAAATATCCATCTATTCATAATACTATTATCGACATTTCAATACGCGCAAACGAAGGGGCATAACATTTATTGTATTTGTCACTAAAAAAAGTGAAAATTGAAAATTTTGCAGTTACAATTGTATCTATAAGTAACTTAAATAGGTTAAAAGTCACCAGTGCCCCATATACTGAACTAACGTGGGATGTCGATGCCTTGACCGAGTTCCTTAATAGAAAGATGGGGTCGCATTATCTACATAGGGAATGGCTTTAACGCCTGTCTTTGTGACACTAACTTCCTACTCTGTTATTCCTGCATTTGCGCTTGCTATACTTGGATCAGCAGTGAGCCCCTTTGCGACGTTAAAAATGTTACTCTTATTATTCTCATTCTTATGACTTAAATGAGTGGTTATCATAAGGCTATCTAGCTTGTCGTTAAGGGCGCGTATTCGATTCGTAACCAAAACTTCATGTTTTCAAGTTGTTTCCGGATCAATATCGTCATAATGTGAGCTGAAGCTGATTATTTGAAGGATAATACAGTTTTTTCAAGATTAAGTCTTGATTATTCGATTTACCGTAGTTAAAATTTGATCGGCAAAAGATTACGTGCGAGGATTTATAGTGTTTTTAAAACAATTCTTCTAAATAAATGAGTTGATATAATGGAATTTAAAAAAAAAACAATATGTTGAGCATTACTTTAATTCACATATAATAAATATTTTAGGTTTATATATTGAAATAGTAATATTGAATATTATAATGTTATATATATTATAATATTATAATGTATAATATTGAAATAGTAAAAATGGTGAAAAAAATATTTAAAGTGAAGTGATTTTGTAATTTTTTAATATTATTTTTATCTAAAAACAGTATTTTCGTCATTTTGGCTCTGTGCTGCACTTTAGGACCATATATCCTCTTGGCAAAATGTATAAAATAAAATATTATGGCACTTTACAATGGTTATATTCGTCCTGAAAGATAGCTCTGACGCCTATTTTCGTAAAACACTATGAAGGGATTGTCTTCGTTTTGAAAAACCGTTATCAAAAATTATATTCTTGTTCTGTAGTGCACTAAATCAAGACTTAATCTTTCAAAAACTGTAATATCCTTAGAATAATCTGCTCATATTATTACAATATTGCTCTTGAAAAAACTTTGAAAACATGAAGTTTTCATGGCAAATCGAATACACACTCTTAAACTTCTAATGATGTTGTTTTGTGAAAAAGCTTTTTTTGTACCTAAATATTTTTAATAATCACTACTAATGAAATAGAAAAGAAAAAATAAGAAGCTTTTTTTGTATCATAAGACAGCAAACAAGCACATTTTTGATAAAAAAAAGACAAGCATCGCCTAAAGACTCCGAAGATGTTAATGGTGCTTTGTTAGCCTTATAGCGAGGTGTTAACGTTACCCTCGAAACAGGAACACGATTCAAAAGGAGCCTGAACTAATACGCGGAGGCTACAGGACTTAATCTCTCCCAAGGTCGGACTGGGCCGAAAAGCACTTCACAAGGCTAGGGCTTGAGATTGATTGGACAGTATCATCCAGTCCTTCGATTTTGTTAATCTCTAATTTTATGATTGAACTAGGTATCTGATCTAGTTCATATTAAGATTGCAAGAGCTGCGATTTAACCCGCGCACCCCTCCTAATACCTCGTTTGTGGTTAGCTTCACAAGTCAAGCCTTTGCGGCCCGTTTAAACAGATGACTGAATGGCAAACACCATCTCGAATATATGTCCAGCCTGACGCTGATTTTTCCCATAGATATTAAAAAATTATATTCACGCCCATATCCCTAAAAAGGTATACAGAGGAGTGCACCCACGATTAGCCGAAGATACTCTGTGCCACAATGTGATATATAGTAATTCTATCGTCAACCGAGTTCTTATTCAATCCCGGGCAACGTTATTTTTATCAGAAAACTGAAAAAACACATTTTGAATCGCCTGACCTGGGGATCAAACCCGGAACCTCAATGGCCAACACCGACACCGGCACACTAGACACAGAGACGATATCTATACATATAATAAAATCGTAGGAAAGTAAAAACAGTACATTGAATATTTTTTTTAAAAAAAGAATACTTGGGGCGTGATCTACAATCGATATCGAAGCCAAAAATATAGTTTTTAGAATTTTTGTCTGTTTGTCTGTATGTATGTCTGGGGTAAACTCAAAAAGTACTGCATGGATTTACTTCAAATTTTGCATGAATATTACTACTAACAGATCGGGTCAACATATAGGCTACATATTATCACGCTATCACCTACGGGGAGGAGCAGTGCGGAGTAAACGAAGTCCGCGCGGACGAAGTCGTTGGCAACAGCTAATAAATAATAAGAAAAAATATATATTAATATCAAATGTGGTTTTCAGTGACCGTAATGTGGTTTCAATAATATAACTACCGCCAAAACTGTAGCTTACTATATACCTATTAAGAGTACCACGTACAATTTCAGTTACCATTAACATCGAATAATTTTTTACTAAATAAAAATTAAATAATTTTACGTTGTAAAACTACAACTGATTTCCCATTTCCTATACTTTCGGAACCCTGTATCAAATCTGCACTAAATTTAAAATACACGGCGAGGTATACCCTCTCAATCGAAATAAGAATTTTCATAATCCATACTAATATTATAAATGCGAAAGTAACTCTGTCTGTCTGTCTGTCTGTCTGACTGTCTGTCTGTCTGTTACGCTTTCACGGCCAAACCACTGAACCGATTTGGATAAAATTTGGTACAAATATAGTTTGAGACCCAAGAAAGGGTATAGGATAGTTCTTATCCCGGAAATCCCAGGGGAACGGGAACTATGCGGGTTTTTATTTTAGATTTTTTCCACGCGAACGAAGTCGCGGGCACAGCTAGTCGGTTTATAAATGACACAGTTTTGAGGAACCATAAAATTATACAACCGAATTGAGAACCTCCATCTTTTTGGAAGTCAGTTAAAAATGCAGATAAAAATTGCAAACGTTTGCATCAGAGCGTATGATAATGTAAGCTCAAGGGTCTAGATGGTAGAGTTCTGCTTTGTCTCGTTCGGGTCTGGTACCACCGCCTTTTCTGTTACTGCCGCAATAGCGTCAGTGCTTGTCGCTATCGTGTTCCGGTTTGGAGGGTAAGGTAGCCGGTAAACTTATGAATGTAGCATTAGACCTCGCCACACGATAGCAACTCACCATTAACATCTTTGGTGTCTATAGGCGATGGTTGACTCTTTCCATCATGAGACCCATCTGCTAGTTTGCTATCTTTTGATATAAAAAAATGTGTAAACAGTTGACCCTACGGGCAATCTCTGAAACTTCCCACTAAATTAAGGTATTTCAAGCTCAAAAGAGTAAAAAATATAAGCATAGATTTTTCAGTTCAAACATATATTTTGTTAAAAATGGCAGTAGGTATATTAATTTTTGAAAGGCTGTATATTTTGAAAACGATGATGGCATTCAACTCAATATTTGAAATCTAAAATTTTGCTTCAGCTAAATAATCGATAGGTTGAAAATGTGATGTGATGAATGTGGAGGAAACATCGCAAGTCTACTAGGATCTTGATGTGTGGCTCTCAGTTTTCCCAACTTTGTGTCTTTATAACTAAAATTAAAAGTTATAAAGACACTAAGGTCTACAAAAGTATTGATGTACATAAGGTATATCCCTCACAAAGTTGGGAAAACTGAGTGCCATAGGTACATCAAGATCCTAGTAGACTTGTGATGTTTCCTCCACATTCATTACATCCACATACCTACCTATATTAATACTTTTTAGCTGACCTGTGCAGCTTCACCCGCTAGCGGCTAGATAGCTTACATCTGAGTAACGTTATAAGAAATTTCTTACAATCGTTCATCCACCCTTTCAGGTCCTCAGAGGTTGATCATTGAAAAAGTGATCATATGCTTAACTGTGTAGACCTTTAACTATCTCTTTGCTAAAATACATCGAAATCGTTTCAGCGGTTTAGTCATGGGAGCGTAATAGAGAGTACAAACAAATTTTACATGTATAATAGTTGTATGGATATTCGTAAGTCGAAGTTCACTGAAACTTATGATTTTGAATACACTTCTAATCAAATTAATATTAAATATGTGATAATTACTCATTGATCTGTAATCCACTAACTTGGTAAAACTAATCAACTATAAAAAACCTATTTATTTCACAAGTCCTACAATTCATTTACAATAACAATTAACACGCATTTATTCTTATATCTAGCGAGTTCTAAAATAAATAATTAATGTAATTTTAGGCATTTTTAACTCCAAATGTTATTACCGAAATATCAACTTACCGATTTAGAATTTATGGCGATTATTTCCTTACTGAAGATTTACGAAAACAAAATCACAGACATAAACAAAAGGCGGGAAATATGACAAACACCCATGGAGCCGGCACTGTGTTCGCGCCACAACTGACAGATGCACGGCGCACGCGCAACTCAGCAGCTGATAATGTAAAATTACTGTAGTTAAGTAATAATAATTAAATTTTAACTTTAATAATGACTTCAAAGACAGTATCGTTGTAAAAATTAGGAAGGGCAATCCATTGGTTTGGACATGTTAAAAGAATGATAGATGCACACAAGGGTAGATCCAGGGGGGTTAAGGGGGGGCATGTCCCCCTTCCCCATATGTATGGATTTATTATTGCAAACTAAGGATTAGGGCCTGTATTGACTGAACCTCGAATGTGTGACCCCCCCGACCTGAAGGCTGGATCCGCCCTTGGATATACGATTAACAAAACGGTGATACGGTGAGAATGTGGATGGATGTAGGTACCGGGGAAGACCAAGACTGACATATCATAATCAAATTAGTCGGGTTCTATCCGAAGGTGGTGTCAAGAGTCTCCGAAACTCGCGTGTTTGCATGATATGTGACACTAAATTCCCTGCCTACGCTATAAGAGATTTGGCTTGATGATATGTTGCTGTTGTTAATCTGTAAAAAAACAGAAATTAAAGTAATTTAAGTTGCAATTATTCGGGATATTAGTATTCTTATGCTACAAGATGAGAATTATCTAATGAGGTGACATTAGATGATTCTCATCTTATGTCATAAAAAATGGAAAGAGATAACCATCACCTAAAGATACTAAAAAAAGTAATATGTAGTACGTGGCAATGATGTAATATCACCTTCACCGGATACCTTCCTCCCTACTTCGCCTTTCAGAAAATTCCTGGCAGTAAAACAGTATCCAAAGAGTACATCTTTGGGTACGACATGTGCGGATCCGGGAGGGGGGGGGGGGTTATGACCCCCCCCACCTGGATAGGGGCCTGGGTATGGATTTATTAGGATGAGATAAGGATTAAAGCCTATCATCACTGAACCTCAAATATGTGACCCCCCTGAACCGAAGGCTCGGTCCGCCCTTGGGGTAGGAAATAATTAAAAACCGGCCAAGTGCGAGTCGGACTAGCGCATGAAGGGTTTCGTACCATCCCTAATCAAGTTTCTAACTGTTTATTAAGACTGAGTAAAAATTTGCTTAAAAATTACGTTTGTTGTATGGGAGCTTCCTTTTATTATTTACTTTATTTTTAATTAATTATTTTTAAAGTTAATATACAACTAAATATTCTGTGAAAATTTTAAATGTCTACCTATTATCTCTATTAATATTGAGCAAAAAATACGAAAAAACACGTTTATTGTAAGGGGACTCTTAATATTTTTTTATTTTTAGTATTTGTTGTTATAGCGGCAACGGAAATACATAATTTTAATTTAATGCTGAAAATAGGTCTCTCTAATGCTAATTCTAAGGTAGCCCGCACGGCCTCAAAAGCGAGTACGACACATAAATTAATTTTATTATTTAAAGTATTGAATATCCTTTTTTTAAATTTTAAAAAATTATAATTTATTTGAACTCTATAAATAATTTATTTCCGTTGGAAATTTTACTTAAAATTAATTTTTCAACAAGTTAAACGATTGTTGAGTAACAAAGTTTTCTCGTACTTCCGTCTTAATTGTAAATGAAAAAAAATATTTAAATAATTATCGTAAAAATTTTTCGCTTCGTGGAGCCTTTTTTTATAAACATATTTAACAATATCACGTCATAAAAGTTAAAAAAATATTCATACTTTGCTTATAGTAATTATTGTACTTCAACGACATTAAGCAGATTTTTCAATTTTTGTTAAAGTACAATAATTATTATAAGCAAAGTATGAATATTTTTTTAACTTTTATGGCGTGATATTGTTAAGTATGTACATCAAAAAGGCTCAACGAAGCAGAAAAAATTTACGACAATTTTTAAACATTTTTTTTTTCATTTACAATTAAGACGAAAGTACGAGAAAATTTTGTTAGTTTACAATAGTTTAACTTGTTGAAAAATTAATTTTAAGTAAAATTTCCAACGGAAATAAATTATTAATAGTATTTAGAAAACATCATAATTTTTCCAAATTTAAAAAAGAATATTCAATACCTTAAATAAATTAATTTATATGTCGTACTCGCTTTTGAGGCCGTGCGCGCTATCTAAAAATGTCGTGCGGAGGTCTATTTTCAGCGTTAAATTGGAAATTTCGTCCTCTTTCCGAATCTTTTTTTGGAATTTCTTTAATATTAATAGTTTATGAAATATTGGCAAAAAACAAAATGCTATTTTTTTAATCTTTAATTGTTCATAGCCTTTGCAATTTTTTATGTGCTAATACACGCTTTTAGCATATTTTTCTAGGCGTCATTCCAGATCCAATGAGCTTTCTCACATAATGTTAAGAGCAGTATCTCTATTTTAGACGATTTTCAACTTGTCGAGCTAACTTGTTAAAGTCTTTGTGATTATACGATTAAATTATCACTTGTACATTAATTTCACTTTGTGACTTTATTTTTAACATATCACTCAACAGGTTTCACTTTTTTAAGCATCTTCAGGATGTTAATATAGTTACTTGAATATTAAAGTATCTTCACGCCCATATCCCCGAAGGGGTAGGCAGAGGTACAATAAGTGCACCCACGATTAGCCGAAGATACTTGGTCCCACAATGTGATAGGTGGCAAGCCTATCGCCAACCGGGCACTTTCCAATCCCGGGCAACTTTGTGTTTCTCAGAAAACTGAAAAACACTTTTTTTATGTACCCGACCTGGGAATCGAACCCGGGACCTCATGTGGTCGACGCCAACGCTGGACCACTAGACCACAGAGGCGATAGATAGTTACTTGAATATTGATTGTTGTAAGTTGTTGCAATTATATTAACATCCTGAAGATGCTTAAGTTGTTGCTACTTACAACAATCAATATTCAATTAACAATATAAACATCCTGAAGATGCTTAAAAAAGTGAAATCGGTTGAGTGATATATTAAAAATAAAGTCACAAAGTGAAATTAATGTACAAGTGATAGATTAATCGTATAATAACAAGGAATTTCACCAAGTGCCGACGATAGAAAGTATAGAATATAAAGTCTTTGTGCGTATAAAATATTTAAGTTTTAAAATAGTATAATGTATAAAGTTAATGTGAAAACCCTGACGATGCTTTAATAGACGAAACTGGTTGGCTGTAAATTTAAAAGTGATTGTGTAATAAATAAAATTTAAATTACATTTGTGAAACAGTACGAGTGTTTATACTATAAAATCAATTTAGTAATACGGTCCCGTTTTTACCTTTAAGGTACGGAACCCTAACAAGGCATGATGCAATTGAACTGTAATTTAACTTAAAATATTTTGCATACCAGGTGAGCCGCGCAGCTTTGTCTGCAATCAAACATTACGAACATGTCGTCAATATATTTAGTTTTCATACAAACCTACATTCCCTATTACAGCCGCTTAGAAGTCGATTTAAAAAATATGCGATGCCAAATTTCACCAAAATCGATTCTGCGTATTGCCGTGAAAGTGTAACAAACGTATTATATTAGTATGGAGAATAGATGTATGGAGTCCATACATCCACTCTCCATACTAATAATATTAATGCGAAAGTTTGGGTGTCTGTAAGTTTGACTTGAAGGTCCAATCAAGTCAAACTTTACGGAGTAGATAGAGAGAATTATTACATCACGTACCAAACAGACTTGCCTTGCTTACTCCACATTCACAGTTCTCTTCATACAAACCCGTCTATTTCGGAGAATATTACTGTATTGTGGCCCAGGGTTCTCAACCGAGGGGTGATACCTCCGTATGAGTAAAACAGCTATTCTATAGTGGGTCACGAAGTCAGAAACAAGTAACCATGTAACAATTAACCCGTCAACGATGCGATCAGAAAAGATATAATCCTCCTAGACGCAGCCGGATAAAAATTATGCAGTCTTGGTCACTCTCACAACTAAAACATATCAATGACATTTCTTAAGCTAAAATCGATCAAGCCGTTTGGGTTATAGAGCGGGTCATAATAAATAACACAAACCTACATTCAAAAAACATAACCTTCCTTCTAGCACGGTCGGGCAAAACTAACTATATCCGCGACTTCATTCGTTCCCCCGTGTTGGTTTCAGGTTCCTTTGAAGAATAGACCAACTGCCATTCTACCAGGCAGGTCGTAAAAGGCGACCAATTGGCTATGCGAGTCACTTACATCGTGGCTACTAGGTGGTAGAGTTTTGCATTGTCTCGCCTGGGTCTGGTACCACCGCCTTACCTATTCCTGCCGCAATAGTATCAGTGCTTGTGACTATACTGTTCCGGTTTGGAGGGTAAGGTAGCCGGTAAACTTATGCATGTGGCATTAGACCTCGCCACAAGATAGCAACGCACCATTAACATATTTGGTGTCTATAGGCGATGGTTGACTCTTTCCATCAGGAGACCCATCTGCCTGTTTGCTATCATATGCTAAAAAAACCCTTCCATAATAGTCGGTGTAATAACTAATTGGCAATTTCCACCGATTAATAGTCATTCTTGGATTGTTTTTAGACATATGTAAAGTCCTCTCGGAATTTACACGGTCCCTTATAAATTATTTTGCCAACGTATTTTCCTATTTATCCCAACGTTATACCGCATCAGAAAGCCTTCAGAATAACATCATGGCAAATATAAGCCGCAGTCATCTTGAACTGTTATTGCCACAGCGTTGTATCGCTATACATGAGACGCTTCTCAGTGCTGGTCATCACCGAGTAAGCGTAGTTCTCAGCATGCGACAACTTGTAGGTAAGTTGCTGTACACTTTTGACCGTTCATAGCACAGTGTATGAAGTAGGACCACGAACAGTATGCAGAAGCCAGCGGAAGTAATTCAACTCCGTATCAAACTATGAGGTAAGGGACGATGCTGTTTATTGTTATTTTTTTAATACATAAAAAAATCTGAGTTCAACGGCAGTAAAATTTAAAGTAATTTAAGTATTCTGGTTAATTTGTAAGAGAATGAAATGAATACATTATTATCTTAATAATGTATTCATAAATTAATAAAATATATATATATATATATATATATATATATATATATATATATATATATATATATATATATATATATATATATATATATATATATATATATATATATATATATATATATATATATAATATATATATATATATATATATATATATATATATATATATATATATATATATATATATATATATAATCATATACGGTGTCACACGGTTTTGTGGTAAGTTAAGTAGTGGTTATTACACAACAAAGATTTGGCTTGCTCAATGAAAACCACAAATTTGCATTTGCATATATATATATATATATATATATATATATATATATATATATATATAAGTTAAAAAGGCAGAACAACATTTGCCGGGTCAGCTAGTATAAAATAAAAATAACTATATTCTTTTACAGCCTAAACCCTATAAACACAAATTTTAATTGCCTCTTTTTAAATTTATAAAATTTAATTCACACCGTCTCAAAAAATAGTTTCTGCGGTGGATGATAAGTGCAACATAGAAAAGTTTAAGAACCACTGAATTAGGGAGTACAAGCAGCGAAGCATGCTTAAGTGTCAATTTCATTTTATGTACTGTATGCAAATTTGTGGTTTTCATTGAGCAAGCCAAATCTTTGTTGTGTAATAACCACTACTTAACTTACCACAAAACCGTGTGACACCGTATATGATTTATGTTCATTTGCGTGTTTAATTGTCTCCAAGAATAGAGGTAAGGTTGCTTAGCTCAGATCACGAGCTCTTAGGTTTGATTCCCCGCTCAAGGCAAAAAAGGCTAGATCTTTGTTTAAAAA
This sequence comes from Apodemia mormo, assembly GCA_036924255.1. Classification (NCBI taxonomy): domain Eukaryota; kingdom Metazoa; phylum Arthropoda; class Insecta; order Lepidoptera; family Riodinidae; genus Apodemia; species Apodemia mormo. The sequence continues at coordinate 20,410,486 of JAUPFN010000022.1, read as the reverse complement.
AGCCTTTTACATTTTCTCTAGCACAGGGGCAATGTAAAACACACATATAGTGACTAACAAAGCCTCTATCTGATCCGAAAAGAGCATACCTATTATGTTACGATGACATTATCAATATATGCAATGAAATGATATTATGGAGTTTTTAAATGCTTTTTTATATATTACAATATAGCAAACAAGCAGAGGTTCTCCTGACGAAGTCAACCATCAGCTATAGACACCAAAGATGTTAATGGTGCGTTGCTATCTTGTGGCGAGGTCTAATGCTCTAAACCGGAACACAACAGTCGCTAGCACTGACGCTATTGCGCTAGGAATAAGTAAGGCGGTGGTACAAGGCCCGGGTGAGACTATGCAGAGCTCTGCCACCTAGTAGCCACGATGGTAGTGAATGGCCAGGTCGCCTTTTACGAATTGCCTGGCAGAACGGCCATTGGTCTATTCTTCAAAGGAGCCCGGACCAACACGGTGTAAATCTTAATCCTGTTCATATTCACCTTTCAGTTTCTCCAAAATTAAGGTAATATTTTAAACTAAGATCACGAGATAATGGCCGCACGTAGACACTGGGTGCTACGACATCAAAGAGACCGCACTGTGATGTCGTAGCCGGCTGCTTTATCATATTTATCAGAATTTTTCTTAAGTTTAATTTTGCAACAAATTATACAATTATTAATTACTTAACGATATTTTATCAATTTGGTTTTCATTGTAGATTAAAAAATACATTACAGAACTAGCGGAAAATTCTTCCGGTTCGTGGAGCCCTTATAACCTACTTAACAAGAGCACGACATACTGGTAAAAAAATTACAATACTTTGTTAATTAAAAATTTTCAGATTCTACCAAAAATTAAAAGTCAAAGTAATGCTGTAAAATTTTATATCCTTTACATTTTTTATGAACATATCCACTTTTACGTACTACTTATTATATTTTTATGTATTTTGAATTTATAGTATTTTTTGTTATTTTGATGATCAGACAGTTTTTTTAGACCGTATAGTAAGGTTTTTAAAGAAATCACAAGACTTTCTACATAACTAGTAAATAGCTAACTGCTGTGGTAGCTATTTCATGGTAGAGCTCTGTAGAATCTCACCCGTAAATACCAGTTAATAGAAGCTTTAAGCGGATTTTTATAAAAGGTTTCACTCGGAGCGTATCTGAAATGACAGCGCTTCATAAACCGATTTAAGGTAAACCTACGAATTATCATTCGTCATTCATAGTTCGGGCAAAGATTGGGAGCGGCGAACATCTCTTTTAGAATATTAGATGTCACACTGCTAGTGTCACAGTTTAGTATTTTGTCGCCTTTTACAAGATGCCTGGCGGGACGACTGTTGATTTTTTTTTCGAATGGGGCCCAGATTATTACGGTGAGCGAAGGTGACCTGAAAACTCAAATTTAAAACTTACTTGCTTTCTCAGCATTCATCAGTTTCTACAAACAAATAAAGTTAGGGCTCCTTTAAAGTTAAAACCAACTTCTGTTCAATCAGGTCGTTAAAGGCGACTAATTGGCTATACCCACCTAGTAGTCACGATCGTAGTGACACACCATCGTGACCACTAGGTGGTAGAGTTCCGCAACGTCTCGCCTAGGTAATTGGTACTACCGCCTTACCTATTCCTGACGCATAAGCCTCATTGCTTGTCACTCTCTTGTTCCGGTTTGGAGGGTAAGGTAGGGGGTAAACTCATGCACACGGCATCACGAGCCCGTCACACGGATATCAACGCACGTGTCTTTAGGTGATGGTTTCTCTTTCTATCTGCTTGTTTGCTATTTTACGATATAAAAAAATACGGTTTACGAAGATTTTGAACACCACTATCGGACAGTACCCGTTCAATGTGAACGTTATTTCACTTCTACTTCCAAATGGTTATTGCATATGAGTTTTGTTACCCATTCGTCTGTCATTCTTTCTATATACTCAAACAATCTAACAAATAGGTGCAGAGTCAATCTACATTAGCGATGGAAATTATAGCTATTTTTATTTCGCTATCACGTCGTGAAGTTATTTGTTTTTGGTCACTGTTATATCACGGGTGATAAATCACGACCGTTACATTTTATTAGTGATGATTATTGTCACAGTGGGTGCATTTTATTCCGTATGTTACATCGCCGTGCAATTACAATTTATAAGTAATTAGTAAAGTGAAATAACATATCAAACATGTTCTCTCTTCTTTTTGGTGGCACGATGTTGCTCAAATGTTGTTGCTTTGTCTCTTTCACACGATGGATTTTTGCGAATTATAAGCATAATTAGGAGCTTAGCCCGCAAGAAATTAAATCACGCTCGCGTTGTATATAACGGTTGAGATATAAAGATTAATGGTGAGATACGTGAATTATTTTATAACAAGTGTTATAACCAGTGATGCGTGAAACATGCGATGCCTAATCTACATGCAAATAGCCCTCGAGTAACGTCACATAATGTTATTATACGCTAGTATAGCGTTTGCGCACATATAGCATATAGCATATATATATATATATATATATATATATATATATATATATATATATATATATATATATATATATATATATATATATATTTTTTGTCTGTTTGTCTGTATGTATGTCCGGGGTAAACTCAAAAAGTACTGCATGGATTTACTTCAAATTTTGCATGAATATTACTAATAGGTCGGGTCAACATATAGGCTACATATTATCACGCTATCACCTACGGGGAAGATGTTGTGCGGAGTAAACGAAGTCCGCGCGGACGAAGTCGTGGGCTACAGCTAGTTCAAAATAAATTCATGCGCATGGCTACCGGCAGCACATGGTACGTCCATTATATAGATTTTCACAAAGATCTAGAATTACAGACATTACAAAAACTATTCAAAGAAACGTCAGTACACCACTTTGGAAAAGCGATGAGACACGGCAGACTACGTCGCGGACGTGGTCACCGATGATAAACTTAGAATCCCACGTCATGTCTTATCCGATCCTGATGATCCCATCAAAACCTACACACTTCACAATTCACACGCACGCGCACACGCTAAAGTCGCCGCCGGCAGCGGTGACGATTCGACCCGCTATTTCGGTCCACCAATACTCGAGACTCCGGTCAAGAGCCATGAAGAAGCCAAGAAATCCTGATACCACTTACTCTCCCACTAATAGTCAAGATACTTTTTTCCCCGTGTTGGTCCCGGGCTCCTTTGAAGAATAGGCCAACTGCCGTTCTGCCAAGCAGGTCGTAAAAGGCGACTGAGTGGCTATTTGCGTCACTACCATCGTGACTACTAGGTGGTAGAGTTCTGCATCGGCTCGACCGGGTCTGGTACCACCGCCTTACCTATTCCTGTCGCAATAGCGTCCGTGCTGGTCACTGTCGTGTTTCGGTTTGGAGGGTAATGTAGCCGGTAAACTTATGCATGTAGCATTAGACCTCGCCACAAGATAGCAACGCAATTCTATAGGCGATGGTTGACTCTTTCCATCAGGAGACCCATCTGCTTGTTTGCTATCTTATGATATAAAAAAAATACTGCCATAAGCCGAGATTCGGTCTTAAAGGAGACACCCTTAGCATGGGCTCTTGGCCTGCTTATGTAGCTTAAACTCTAGCTGAGCACTCTGCTCGCCCAAAACGCCTGGCTTCGCAGTGGTACGTATGGAAAATGAAGTACATACAATAGATTGACTTCTGTACATATTTATTTTGTGCCCGAAATAGCTGAGGCATTATGAACTTTTAAACTAACGCGTTCTACTATCATTTTAAAAATATATAAACGGGTCAAAAACGCGTACATAATATTATATAGAACTTACTTGTAAAGCTCGACGTTTCGGCCAAGTTACATTGACCGTGGTTACGAGCAGACTCTACAAGTAAGTTCTATATATGTACGCGTTTTTGACCCGTTTATATATTTTTAAAAAGCTGAGGCATTATTTGTCAATTTTACAGCAACTGTTTCGGACCAAAACTCTTACTTCAGTACTCGTATCACTAAGAACGTAAATCAATACAACTATGTATATGCCATTAGTAACAATGTCGTTTGTAATTCGTTTTTTAGGTGGCCGGTCACGCCGGGCGAGCGACAACAATAACATACAAGAGGAGCGATGAAACCTGGGCTTGCCGTCGTTACAATGGCCGAATTTTTGAGGTAATTGTTTAACGACTTTGTTAATAGAACAGAGTATCATACTAAATTTGTAAAGCATTAGTATAGGTACCGAGTTTGTGCGGTAATTGTTATACATGTGGCATTGCCATCCCGACACACGGATCGCAACTCACCATTAATTTCTTTTATGTCCATAGGCAATGGTTTCTTTAACCATCACGAGAGCCATCTGCTTGTTTGCTATTTAATGATATAAAAAAACCTATTAGCCGCAATGGTAATAACTCGCATATAGCGAATCGTTCGCCTCTTACAAAGTGCCTGCCAGAATGGCAGATTGTCTATTCTTCAAAGGGGCCCGGACCAAATTGTTAATTCATACTATTATAGATGCAAAAGTGACTGTCTGTCTGTCTCTTCTTCGCGCCTAAATCACTGAACAGGTTTGGATAAAATTTGGCATAAAGATAGTTTAAGACCCGAGAAAGAACGTAAGATAATTTTTATCTCGGAAATCGGATACGAACAGGAACTATGCGGGTGAAACCTCAAGACTTGCTATCTTTTAAACCACGGTAATAAGGAGTTACTTCGGCTTCTTTATTTTAGAAAATTGTTTACGCGGACAAATTCGCGGGCATAGCTAGTTATGTACGTATTATAAGTATACTACTTTTGTACTCAACTGCACAAAAGAAAATAATGATTTTGAGTGACGCGAGAAAAATCGCGAAAACTTTCTATTATGAAATTCGAGTGAAACCAAGAGATATGACTAGTAAATTTTATGTCTATTATGTCTTAACTAATAATTTCTATATAATATAGTTTGGAGTGATAATGATTGACCTTTATTGCACTTAAGTCAATGCACTTTTATCAATTATGTTAACAACCCGTATTGGGGTCAATTGCTGACCAATGCATTTTTCTTCTATAAAGATAGCGGCAAGCAGCGGTTTAAATGATGGAAAATAAAAACTATTTTTCTTAATAAATAAATATTACTAGACAAATTACACTATTTGATCTTACCCCAAAGTAAGAAAGTTATTAATAATTTCTTTGAAGTTTACTATGTGACAAAGCAATATTTTCTTTATCGTCCATTTGCGATAACGGTCGATATTTATCTAAAAACATTATTTTACAGGAGAGCCAGTACTATCGCAAGTCTCAAACAGTAAAAGTACAGACTCTTCCGAAATTGATCCGGACTCCCTTTGAAGAACAGACCATCTGCAGTACTGCCAGCTAGTTCGTAAGAGGTGAGCGATTGCCTATGCGAGTACCATCGTGGCTACTGGAAAGCATACTGGAAGGCACAAGGAAAAGCATGACACATTTCACAAGTAGCATGTGAAATTTCACATTAAATGCACTTTCATACATCGCTTTTCATATTTCATTTGGTTTGTGAAATTTCGAATTTAATGAAATTCTTCCAATGAAAACTTCCAATTCATATGTGAGCCGCAGTGGTTATAATTCACACTTCATTTTAGTAGCTTACGGTCATTGGCAGTCGGGTTTTTGTGTGTGTTGAATATGGTACGAAAAAAAAAACATTTATATGATGAGTGTTTATGTGAGAGAAACCATTTATCTAATGATTGTTATTTGTGATTAAAGTTTGTGTCTTAACTAGTATATAATCTGTGGCCTGGGGTTGGGTGCTGAAATAAATAGATTTCAGTAATATTTGAATTTTATTAATGAAAATCCATGCCAGTGAAATATCATTTGTGAAATCATTGTGATTTTTGTGTTTTATTTCATCCAATGAAAATGAATTAAAAGTAGCAATCATTTACATGCCCACCCAATAATAACAACGCACTATTAATCTATAGGCGATAGTTGTCTTTGATATCTTATGTTTTAAAAAATGAGTGATATGGCACTCGGTTCCTCTGCCTACCCGGTAAAGGCTCTAGTGTGAAGATGTGTATGTAGTTATTTTAATTTTTTCTTATCTGTTCACAATGGATTTTAATAATAATCATAATGCGTAGGTAAAAATTTTAATTAGGCGTAACAACTTGTATTCTTAAAAACACAAATCTTGACATGATATTATGAAATACTTAATTCACATATTATTCAAGTTAAACTCAGTTTTTAACGCCGTTTTGGAAATGTAGATATTATCACAGACAGACAGCGTGTTATTAAAATGATATCATAGCGGTCTTCATTCTGTTCTGAGATCTACAATTAACTAAAATTAATGTACAGTTAAACTACAAGCTAAAGGTGACTTTAGACTTCCAAATGAGAATTTTATAAAGGTGTTTACAATAATACAAATCTGTTCTTTAACCATAACTACCTCCTACTTTCTTTTCCCACTTAGTGATATTGTGTATATTATAACTTACTAGCTAGGCAACAGAGCTTCGTTCAGATGACAGTTTTCTAATGTGAAAACGGATTACTACAGAGATAACATTTTAGAACAATTTTAAAAAAAAGATAAAAGAAAAGAAGACAATATGAATAAGAGAAGAAAAAGGATGTTTCCTCCCAGAGATCCAACAAAAATACATTTCCCCATTTGTAACACCACCTTTTATCAAAGGAACTGTCGTGGGATGATAATATTATCCCACGACAGTTCCTTTTAATTTACTGGGGAATTAAGTTCTAAAAGGTTTACAAAAGAACTAAGAAAGTGGTTAACAGATTGATCATTCTATACTTTCGAAGAATTTTTTTCATATAAAGAAAGAAGAAGCTTCTAGGCTATATACTTTTCTGTATCCTTAACAACGATTCTGCAAAATATTGGGATGATCACTTAAGTAGTTAAGACGTAAAATTAGGATTCACACGAGTAAAACCGTGGCTGTTAGTTAATTTATAAATAAATAAACCACATATCAAAGCCCTTGAACCCTGTAAGATGTAGACGGGGTCATCGTCCCAAGATTTTTGGGACTGGGCATTATAAAACTCGACTAGACGTGAGAGCGTCTCGGGTATGTAATTCATTAGATTTTGTCTCGTAATGATAGAAAGAAAAAAATATCATTCCAGTTTTAAAGGTTAGAAACGTCTTATTTTCTTTCTTGTTAAGGTCAAGGCGAAAAACATTTTCTCAAGATACTGTTTAAAATTTAGGAACAGCAAAAAAGTATGTATTTACATTTTTGAGAACTTTTCTTTCTTTCTTTTTAATATAAAAATTTTTGAGGTTGTTTTCAAAATTTCTCAATATCTCCATGATCAAATTTCCGGAAGTCAAAGTTCAGTGGAATCCAATCAAATGCCTTCAACCGCGTTTCTATTGATCAAGCCGTTTAAAAGTTATGTTTACTTACACACAAGCGCACATATACACACAAACACATACAAACTGACGTCATCGTGAAAATGGGCGGAAAAGGTCCTGGACGTGAAGATCTGGTGAAAACTCGATTTTCAAAAATCGGTTCAAAATCATTTACTTCCTTATCTACGTGTGTAACGGGAAGTTAAAAAGACAAGGTTGGATGGGTTCTACTAATAATATGAATAAATATGTATGTTTGCATTTGGAAGATAAATGGTTTAAATTCTATCATATTTCCTAGGTGGGTAGAGATCTGCATTGTCTTACCCGGGTCTGGTACCACCGCCTTACCTATTCCTGCCGCAATAGCGTCAGTGCTTGTTATTGCCGTGTTCCGGTTTGGTGGGTAAGGTAGCCAGTAAACTTATGGATGTGGTAAGTTCCTATATTGTGGCGAGGTCTAATAAGACCTCGCCACAATATAGGAACTTACCATTAACACCTTTGATTCATAGACGATGGTTGACTCTTTCAATTAGGAGACCCATCTGCTTGTTTGCTATCTTATGATATAAAACTCTTATATTTAAGCTTTCTTTTTATTCAAAACATAATATTATATGCCACATCCTAGTCTCCTTCGTGCGTGCAATTTTATTAAAAAGAGATCCAAACAATAAATATTTCCAACGAAACAGTCATATAGGCATATACATTATCAAAAAATTATGTATTTATAAAAACAAAAATTTTATTATATTTTAAAACTAGATGTTGCCCGCGACTTAGTTCGCGCGGACTTCGTTTACTCCGCACAGCTCCTCCCCCGTAGGTGATAGCGTGATAATATGTAGCCTATATGTTGACCCGACCTGTTAATATCCAAGCAAAATTTGAAGTAAATCCATGCAGTACCTTTTGAGTTTACCCCGGACTTTGCTACGATTTTATTATATGTATATAGATATAGATGTTCCAGTATACCAAAACTAATTACCTTGCTCAATAATAAAGTAAATATTAAAAGACAATCCCCGTTAAAAAAAGTATCTTCACGCCTATATCCACGAAGAGGTAAATGTACAACAAATGCACCGCAGATTAGCCAAAGATAGTCTCGCAATGTGATAGATGGCAATGGCAAGCCTATCGCCAACTTATCCAATTTTGGGCAACGTTGTTTTTATTAGAAAACTGAAAAAACACATTTTGAATCGCCCGAGCCGGGAATCAAAACCGGGACATCATGTGGTCAACACCGAAACTATTAGACAAAGGCGAAAATCTGTGTTAATATCCAATAAATAATTACACATATATTATCGTACAAGCTGACCGCGCAGTTTCGCCCGCGAGGAGGGTAACAATAGTTATCAAAATAAGAAGAGAAAATAATTTCTTTCATCCCCTAATTCAGTCCTTTAGACGTTGATTTTTGAAAAAAACAACCAAAGTTTGAGCCCTGCTCCGAGCCCTTTTGCGTAACAAAACGCCAATTGGGTCGTAGCGCTTAGGGCCCTTCCACACATTAACACGATACAACGTCGTGTCGGTCGTGCTACGATATGGCATAATGTGCCAGAAAATATGTAAAAGCCCTAAATCCATCAACTCAATTCAGGTTGTTACGTGAATCCGGCCCTCGGTCTTTAACTATCTCGTTGCCACATTTCGTCAAAATTGGTTTAGTGGTTTAGCCGTGAAAACGTAACAGACAGACAGACTTTTGTATATTAGTAGGGATCAAGCTACAAAATATGCCTTTGATTTGATCGTAAAAGCATATGTTATTCACTGTATAGATTAAAACTATTACTATAAAGTTATGGAAGCTTATTTCTACTTCATGCAAATCTTTTGTTCCTTATCAAATTAATGAGCATTTTAGACAGTAAGGTGTAATTGGGGTGTTGACCCCAGAACTCCCCCAAGAAAGGTATGTGATTTTAAAATGTTAATTGCGCGAACAGGTGTCTCTCTTCACCTGCTGAATGAGATTATTACAATGTTTGCTTCATTCATAAAGTTAAGAAAACCTTAGCTAAAGGGTTCATTCATCGGATCATTGAACAGGGTCATAATTTTACAGTTCAGATTACCCCAATGTTGGTCCTGGCGGCCTTCGAAACATAGACCATCTGATATTCTATTAGGCAGTTCGTAAACGTTCAGCTAAACGTGTCACTAAGATCGTGACTACTGGGTGGTAGAGATCCGCAGTAGTTCGCCTGGGTTTGATACCACCACTTCAAATATTCATATCGCAAAAACATCAATGCTTGTCTTTGTCAAGTTCGGTTAAGATGGTAACATATCCAGTGAACGTATGCTATGCATATTATGCATTACCAACTCGTCACCAACTTTATTTTATTTTTTCTGTTTATTTTATTCCTGACAGGGGTATACAAGTGCACACCCTAGCATCCTGTTGCCGCGGCCAAGAGGGTAAAAAATAGAATTGCCAGGAATATTCAGTTACTATACTACACATTACTTAAAACATATTACTATATTAAGAAAAAAAATAAGAATAAGATTACATTAATTTGAAAAGAATACCCTGCTGGCCTCCTCTAAAACTTGTCGCTAAATTTTTGAGCTTGAAGACTTCAAAAATCTAAATTTGTAAAAATGGTGGTACCTTAATTTTCTAAAATATGTATATTTTCAAAATTATGATCGATTTTGATCTTTCAAGTAACATTCAATGCAATTTTTGGGCTCTAAATTGTTTTATTAGCTACAAAGTCAATAGGTTTAAAAATGTCGAAGAAATGTCAAAAAAACTTTTTCAGATTTTTTTTTTGCCATTAATAAATCTCATGAATCGGGATTCAATTTTTAACCCAATTCACAGTATTTAACGTAGTTTTTTAAGAAGAGCCGACCAAATTTTTAAAAAATATCGGTGAACTATCCTGAAAGTTATTTTAAAAATACGAAGAAAATTTATTATAAACAGCGTAATTTTAAAAATCGAAAAGCCGTAACTTTTTAAAATGTGAATCGGTTTTAATTTTTGAAATAGCAATCGACGTAGTTTTATACGTACTAAAATATTGTAGAAAATAAAAATCTATTGTTCAAAAACTTTCGAAGTTACGTCGATTCATTCCAATATTTTCGCCAACAATAACTCCCGAACGGATAAACCGATTTCGATGCAATTTATGCATTGGGCGTAGTTTTTTGAAAAGCTGATTAAATTTTGTATTCAACAGTGCATTAATCTGGAAGGAATATTATAAAATGTCGTTTCGCCAAAAATATTTTTGAGACTTTTTCAAATTTCTCAAAATCTGAACTAAAACGGTTTCAATTTTCAGAAAGTTTAGACTTTCAGCAGAAACCGCGTTTTGATCGGTCAAGCCGCTCAAAAGTTATGAGTAGTTTAAATACACTCATACACACACATATATACATATATACATACACACAGACATAATTTTACGGACAATAAAGTAATCACATGTGAAGAATATGCTTTAGTTAGTAGTAATTACATGGTACGGCATAGTACAGACCAGTGATATGCCGGATATCCGTATCCGCGGATATCCCAGACAGGAGAAAGATCCGTATCCATATCCGTTACTCTTTAGGCGGATCTTGAACGGATCTTTTATATTCTTAGGATGAAACCTAACACACATGTGCAGAATTCCATTTAATTATTTTTTTTTCATAAGATCACATTCAACTTGGATATGTAAAAATCAAATTTCTAAACATTATTTGAACTGAGATACTAATTTTTACTTAAATGGTATGTCAAAAAGAGGTACTTAATGTTCTTAAGAAGTATATGAATCACAAATCTTTGTTTTTTTATATCATATCATTATTCATAAGATAGTAAACAAGCAGATGGCTCTCCTGGTAAAAAGCAATGGTATGTTGCTATTCGCGTCGCGGGTCGGCATCGCCACATGCGTAAGTCTACCGGCCACCTTACCCTCAAAAACAGAATATGACAATGACAAGCGTTGACGCTATTGCGGCAGGAATAGGTAAGGCCGACGTAAGGGAATACCCTGGCGAAACATTGCGGAACTCTGGTCGCCTTTTACGACCGGCTTGGCAGAATGACAGTTTGCTAATTCTTCAAAGGAGCCTATACCAAGACGGAGGGCTATCTTTAATTAACATTTGTAGTATTGTGTGCCTGACTGAGAAATAAAACTCCCATATCACATCCGCAATAGTTCTTCTCTGTGCACTTTTAAAAAGCAATTAAAATTATACTATTTATCCCTTGATCTAAATAATTAAAGTTCTTTGATACCTAAAACCTAATGATTTTAGCATCTGTTATACCTTGCACTTGATATTTATATTCAATTAAGAGTTAATTCTTATTGTACACTGTCTACCTTATTTTTCATTGTATTGAATTTTCTCTGTCTTAGGTTAGCTGTAAGACATCTCTTTTTAGTGATAAGCTCGCCTTTTGTACTTTTTTTACCTGTTATTTCCTTTTTTTATTAATTTTATGTGTACAATAAAGTGTTAAATAAATAAATAAATAAATAAAATAATTGTAAGAAAGTTAAGATCCGTATCCGTATTCGTGGATCTTAACAGCAATGATCCGTATTCGTGTCCCTATCCGCGGATCCAGCTTTTTAACCGGCATCCGGCACATACTTTGTACTGACCAGCATCTTGACTCGACTAAATGGCGAGCTTAGCTAGTGAGGAGTCTACAGTTTCTATCAAAGAATTTTACTAAGAAAAACTGACAGTAGAATGACATTTCATAAGATGGTGGCTATAATTTTCGATTTTGTCTAACGAACAAAAGTTGGTTGGTAGGTTTTTTATGATTGCCTCTGTAGTATAGTGGTTCGGTGTCGGTGTTGACCACATGATGTTCTGGGTTCGATTGCCGAGTCGGGCAATTCAAAAATGGTTTTTTTTTCAATTCTCTTGACTTGCTACCCGTCACATTCTGTAAGTATCTTTGGCTAATCGTGGATGAACTGATTGTACCTCTGCCTACATCTTCCGGGATACGGGCTTGAAGATACTTCTTCTTCTAATTTGGTTATAATTACTTACATTTTATACCTATATTTCTTTTTCCTGTACCTACCAACAAAACTAGGCTATTCAGACATCTTTATAAAAACTGCTGTATTTAATATACAAAAATATTCAAACGGATTATAAATTAGATTTATGTTTAAGGTAAAAATATATATAAAAAAAGGCCTTTACATGCTAAATTCAACGGCTTTCCGTTAATTAATGAATAACCACAATACGGAAGAAATTCATTGAACGTATATTGAAAAACAAGCTCCAAAACGACTGCACTTCTTTATGCATAATCATATTCCCTTACGCTTCAGTGCAGCTGCATATAAACAAAAGATAATTTCCAAATTTTCAATTTGTCTTTTCTAATTCAATCCAGCGTTTCAGATCTAATGAGATGTATTGTTTTTGATGGTGCATTGACCCTTTAGGACCACGTGTGCCCACACGTGCAGTGCTTCCTTTGTCCAATCTTATCCTTTTTTTACCCTTTCTAAGTTCTAAATTTCGTGAGGAGGAATCAAAGGAGGGCCGAAAAATGCATAGAGTCATCTTTAAATTACATAATTGAGTAAATTTAAAAGACTTTAAAAAATCCCGAGTGTATTAAATTTAAACTTGTTACAATAGGTATAAACATAGTTCACAATACAATGTAGTGATTTTAATGTTAAATTTATCTAATCACTCAACCTTTAGGAAGAAAGAAAGAACACGAGAAAAGATACAACAGAGAAATACGGAGAAAAAAAGAACCGAACACGAAATGTTTCTTATTTGCTTAGTTTGATTTATAATATGCAGATTTATCGCAAAATTCAAAATTTCGACAATAGTAAATCGTGATGAAATGGTGGATCTAATAGTAATGATCGGTTTACTGTACCTAACCTACAAGAATACCAGTGTAGTAATATATTTATATATTTATACCTCAACAATTAAGTGGTGCGCTACTAAAAATTAGAATTACATAAAAATGAAATTTTCCGAAGAACTGCAACCATAATATATCAATTTTTTGATACAATAAAACCTTGAACTCGCAATTTAATAAAGAAAGTTGAGGTTAGGACTAAATTAATTATAGCCTATTTCATGGTTTATTATATTATTAAACGCTATTCACAAAATATCGCTTTGATTGACATTAATTTTCCTGCATTAAATTTTGTCTTAAATATCGCTTTGATTGCCATTAATTTTTCTGTATTAAATTTTGTCTTAAATGTCGCTTTAATTGACATTAATTTTCCTGTATTAAATTTTGTCTTAAATATCGCTTTGATTAACTTTAATTTTCCTGTATTAAATTCTGTCTTAAATATCGCTTTGATTGACATTAATTTTCCTGTATTAAATTTTGTCTTTAATATCGCTTTGATTGACTTTAATTTTCCTGTATTAAATTCTGTCTGAAATATCGCTTTGATTGATATTAATTTTCCTGTATTAAATTTTGTCTTAAATATCGCTTTGATGACATTAATTTTCCTGTATTAAATTTTGTCTTAAATATCGCTTTGATTGACATTAATTCTCCAATATTAAATTTTGTCTTAAATATCGCTTTGATTGACATTAATTTTCCTGTATTAAATTAAATGTCACAAAAACGGTTAAGTACGAGTTGAACTCGCATACCGAGGGTTCCGGAAAACGGTCATGTCTTTTGATCTCGTGTTTTTGTGATGTAAATAAAAATTTACGGATTTCGGATTTTTTCCTTTACATGTACAGTACAAGACATAATTATTTGCTAAATTTCATAATACTAGATCAATAGGAAATACCCTATAGGTTTTGATTCCGTTTTGAATTCGCAAAAAATCACAAAATATACGTTTACTTGAACCCTAATATTGAAACAAATTATCAACTTGATAACTTTACGAAATTCTGAGAAAAAGAATCTTGACAGACGGACAACGAAGTCATCTAATAAGGGTTCCGTTTTTACTTTTCACGTACGGAATACTTAAAATGGTCTTAATCTAACAAGAGAGACGGCTTGCTTATATTTATTGGTTTCTTTCTTATTTTTCGATTCATGCAACATGATACATGAATATAATTAAAAATAAATGTTAATACCAAAAAACTTGTAATGCCAACAATTTGAGAAGACTCCACAGCACTCCCTGTGAATGTCCCTTACCGTGTGACCCTTCCTCTTGTAAGGCTACACTTGTTGTATCCAATACAATAACTTACCCTCTTCTTTGTGGCTCATTCAAGTGTTACGCCACGTAACTTTGTCTGAAATACTCGCACTTAAACTATATACGCATTGTATGTAAAAGGGTTCTATTCAAAAGATTTATCTTGTGGACCAGTTTAGAAAATGAAATCCTGTCCATTGGATTTCCTTTCTACCCAAGTCTACGTGAAGGAAGGGTAATGATTTTAACAAGTATTGATGAATGTTTATCGTGGATCGAAAACTATTTAGTCAATTCCTTTTAATAATTCAAAGGTTATCTTTATAGTATGTAAATCTTCTTTACATGCCATTGTCACTGAAATCTTAAAGTGAACAGTTATTTTCAATCGACTTTCAAAAAGAAGGAGGTTTCAAAATTGGCTCTATGTATGTTTTTTAACAATTGTTACCTCAGAACTTAGTCATTTATGAACCGATTTAGAAAATTATTATTTTTTTGTTTGAGAGGGCTTACTTGCCAAATGGTCCCATTCTAATTTGGTAAAGATCTGATGCAGGGCTCCAGAAATTTACGAAATGGAAAGACGGGTGCTGCAGTACACTGCGTTAAAAATATTTTTTTGTATGTACGAGTGATTCCCTAGATCGTTTAAATTCACTATTAATTGAACTCGGCTTTACCATCCCGCCTCACGTAAAACATCTTTGGTGTCTTTAGGCGATTATTTCCTCTTTTCAGCAGGAGAGCCATCTACTTGTTTGCTATTCTATGATATGTATTTAAAAAAATACATTGTTATTGTCGATGACGCTGCGGTCGGATTACCTCCTA
This sequence comes from Apodemia mormo, assembly GCA_036924255.1. Lineage (NCBI taxonomy): Eukaryota > Metazoa > Arthropoda > Insecta > Lepidoptera > Riodinidae > Apodemia > Apodemia mormo. Next base: position 20,395,037 of record JAUPFN010000022.1, on the reverse strand, counting down.
AAAAGCAAGGCAGATTTAAATAAAATGTGCTGTGTATATAAGATCGGGTCTTTTTACGGTTTAAATTTACATCGAGACCCAGTGGGTGGCGCTGCAGTCGGTTTCCAGAACCCGTTAGACGTTTTGATGTTACACATATACAAGATCATTAATCCAAAAAGAAACTTTCGTCTCACTAGCACCATCAGAGTACTTACAACCATTAACTAAGAACAAAATTAAAAATCATTAAATAAAAACCATTTACTGAAAAAAGGATTTTATTTTTAATTATTATCTTCCTCTAATATTTTATATATATATAGTTATCTTCCTCTAATATTTTAACTAACCTTTACGTTGTTAGTAGTATAAGGAAGTTTCTGATTTTGGAAAATCGAGATTTTACCAGATCTCTACGTTTTAAAGTGTTAGGCACCTTTTTTCGTAATCGCAGGCGGGGACAGAGGCCCTGTATTTGCACCGTGGGCCTTGGAGGCCCGCCACCCCACGTGGTGCAGGATGCTAGATTGCACATACTGTACGTACATATGTGTGTGTAATCTTAAACATTTGGACGGCTTGACTGATCGAAACGTGATTAATGGGACAACCGGTATACAGTTTTTTGATATTGGTCTAGATCTTAAGACCCATATGCCATGTACCATATGCCATTGGCCAGGCAGATCGTACAAGCGGTCAAGCTCACTCCCATCATGACTATTTAGTTGTATAGTTTTCTATCGTAAGAAATTGGCATTAAAAATCTTTATTTTCAGTAACCAAATAATTTAAAAATATCACGAATCCTTCCATGTTCCTCTAAAAAGAGATAAAAGCATTCGTATATTAATATCCTTTTGTTAAATCACGACGCAACGGTCAGCGGTGACCACCAGACCGTGTCATTTGATATAAACAACAATGAAATGTTAATTGTCATCGTATCGTTACGAATGACAGGATAATTTCCCTGATGGTATCCGACAGAGCTCATTATTATATATATTAGGTAAATATATTACTAGCGATCTGCCACACAGTCAGCTTTATGATTAAATGTTAATTGCACGGGAACAATGCATTTTTCTCGGATAAAAAGAATAGTATAAGTAATGCGTTGAATTTAGACTAGAGTCCACATATACCAAAATTAATTCAAATCCGTCTAGACGTTTTAGAGTGAGAAAGTAAGTACACACATTTTGTAATATTTATAATACTTAATTATATCCTGTCCAAAATAATATTATAAATGCATAAATAAGTTTGTTGTTGATTTCGATGAAATTTATCTCGAAGATAGTTGAAGATCGGGGTGAAACACAGCACATAGGCTTACTTTTTTAAGAAATCAACTCCTAAGAGCTGAAATAGGTGATGAAGTTTGTCTGAAAAACTATATCGACAGAATGTTAATCTACTTACGGGCGGAGCTGCGTCGTCAGCTAGTATTATATAATACATAAAACCATTATTTGAGATGTCTATCAGAGGACCCGAGAAACGGGAATGCACAAAAAGTGCACTATGCATAAATATACATAATATGTATATTATGTATATATATATATATATATATATATATATATATATATATATATATATATATACATAATATGTATACAGGTGTATATGTATTACATATACACCTGTATATGTATATAACATATACATATACAGGGTTACTTTTAAAGGCCCAGTCAAATTTTCAGAGGCTGTTCAGAATCGATAATATGTTCGATTTATGTAATAAAAAAAAAAATTCATTTTTATCCGACACAAAAAGAAAACGCATGGATATAATTATTTTAATTACGCAAAATTCGAAAAAAATAGTTCCTTCAACCAAATTAAAAGTGAAAATGTACTTAGAGCGACAGATTACATAATAGTTACTATGGTAATTATAGGTACTTAAATGTAAAATAACACACTGCTAGCATTACAAAGTTCATTCACAGGGCTCGATGCATCGAATTCATGAATTTAGTTGGATATTTTTAAGCGATTATTTATATTATCTTGTAAAAATTTTAAAATTCGTCCGTGCGGAGTTCGTTCATGTTCGTTCGAGATGGACGCCAAAACTAATGGACGGTAGAAAAAATGTTGATGCGTTAAAATAACTTGTAAAAAGTTTTATTGAATAAAATACTTCTGATTTCTGAACGGATTTAAATGAAATTTGGCACACAGGTAGATAGATGATGACCGGGAATAGCTCATAGAAGACGATTTATCCCGGAAAAATAAGTTGTTCCCGTAGGATTAAAAAAATGTATAATACTGCCGTCTGCATTATGCCTTTCCATCTCAACACACAGATAATGAAAACAGCAATAACAAAGCAATAAAAAAATACAAAATATATTTTGTGTACAATGAAACTTTAAATAAGTAATTTACTTTCCATTATATAAAAAACACAACAACATTGGAGTTATATTACAAATAACAACCAAGGACACCAAACCGCATCAGTTCTTAAAACAGATTGAAAACGAATTTTCGACCACAATGTTAAGAATTTCGATTTCGTTCTAATGAACAGTGGTTAGGCGAAAATAGGAGGGTTGTTTTATATAAAAAAGTAATACATAATAATGATTGTTAGCGTTTGCGTTAATATTTTCCCCGTGTTTATATGGGCCTCCTTGGAAAAATAAACTTCTAACAGGCAGGTCGTAAAAGGCGACCAATTAATTGGCTATACGTGTCATACCATCCATCTTGACTACTAGGTAAAGTTCTGCAACGTCTCGCCCGGATATATGGTACGACCGCCTTACCTTATCCTGCCGCAATATCATCAATTCTTGTCATTATCTTATTCCGGTTTAGAGAGTAAGGCAGCCAATAATCTTATGCATGTAGCATTGTCATCCCGCGCACCATTAACATCTTGGATGTCTACGGCCGACGATTTCTCTTTCGTTCAGGAGAGCCATCTACTTGTTTGCTATCTTATGATATATTAAAAAATTTGAAACAATTTTAATGAGAACTTTTAATAAATGTGATGCTATCGAAATGGGCTACATATGTAACCCGCGCGAGCGCTGCAGGAGTAATTTTAGCTGCGTGTACTCTAGTGTTAAACTAACGCATTCTACTATATGATGTATCTAAGATATAAATATATTTTTTAAAATATATTTATATCTTAGATACGGTTATTGTTGTGTGTAAGTTAAATTCGAAATAACAAGACCAGAAGGGGGTAGATGAAAATCGATCTTGACGTGAACGACGGAGGAAACTCGCTGCTCCAGTCTGCTCGTGACCACGGTCAATGTAACTTGGCCGAAATGTCGATCTTTACAAGTAAGTTCTATATATGTACGCGTTTTTGACCCGTTTATATAATTTTTAATGGACTTAAAAAGAGAGATCAATTCCGTTGTACTTTTTAAAGTTATTACCTCGGAACTCGAAACTACTAAGGATATACAATTTTAACTTCAATAACACTCTTTAGTCTTGCCTGACCATTAGATCGAACCCGGGACTGCATGGTCTGATTCGAATAAACCACAACTGACCACAATGCCACGTCAAATAATTTTTTGTTTTGAAAAGAATATTCTTTTATATTTGTTTATAGTAGGTAGATTGATATTTCGTAAAGAATTGATCCAGGACTCCAGGATATTAGAATTTTTAGTATATGACGGCGTCCGCGTCATCAAATGCAAAAATATTGTAAACAGGTGTACGCCTGAGCCACCGAGCGCATTGTTCGATATCCCTACTACTCAAATTGTTTTGCTACCTGTATAAAAGGCACTGAGCGCCCCCCGTTCGGGCAGTCTTGGCTCTGGCGTGGCTCGGTACACTTGTTGTATCTTGCTAGTAGCTTATCCTTGACTCTTGGATAATTAATTTGTGCAAACAACTTAATTATTATTGTCAACTATAAATTAGTCGCAGTACAATTTATAATGGACTATCTATTGCTTAAATTATGACTTATTTGTAATAAGGAATAATTAAGTTACTTGGAATTGTTAAACGAGAACTAGTCATTAAATAATGGAAAGCTTTAATAGTGATCTTATGTTATTTTTGATATTTGATACAAGTTGAACAAAATATAAAGAGTTGTTATATCACCACATCCTCATTTTATTTATCGTATCTGACCCTCTTCCTACATCAGAAGTGGGATCGGATTCACTCCCACTTCAGCATCAAACTATTTCGGTTAATTATGTAGAACAGTAAATGTCTTTTTTCGCTTGTTGTGTGGAAACTATTCTTTGAAAAATAGTAAAAAATATTAATTCACGTTCTGTAACTCCCATTAAATTGATACACTTTGATTCTGATGAAGCAGACGATATGACTAACTGGTATCCTCCTCCTTGCTTCGTATTCTTCATTACTGAGGGTCGTAACCTCCTCATTAGATCGTTCTTGATAGCATAATATTACGCCATTGGACTCTATCTTCAGCGGCGTGCAGAGAATCATAAAAGTTTTTAGACATGAGATTGGTGCAAGCCTGGTCTGACCATCGCATAGGCGTACGACCACGCGGTCTTTTGTCTTCTACTTTTCCGGTCACGATTAGCTTTTCGAGATTGTCTCCTTGCTTTCTGGAGATGTGGCTGAAGTATTATAGAATTCTTTGAAGTCACGTAGCAGACAGTCTGGTCTTTACTCCAAGTTCTTTTAGTATGGAGGCGTTGGTCCTGTGTGCTGTCCAAGGGATACGTAACATTTTCCTCCAACACCACATTTCAAACGCATCAATGCGACGTCTGTCTGCAGCTTTTAGTGTCCATGACTTTGCGCCGTACATAAATATGGAGAACACCAGCGTACAAACCAGCCTCTGCTTTGTTTTTAATGAGATGCTTCTGTCGTTCCAAAGACACTTCATCTGTCTCATAGCATTTTTGTGGCGTACCATACTAGATGGTGTGCCTTAAGTAAAATTATTATAGAAAAAAAAAACAATTAGACGGGGTAGATCAAATCATTGTACCTACTCACTCACTTAAGAGTCATGCCGTCAACTACTTCACAAACTGCTGTCTTGGCAAACTATATTCTTTTAGACGTAGATATGAACCGATTTAAGAGCACCACTGCATTTCGAGGAAGTTGAAATTTTTGTGATAGAATTAAACATCGTTACAACGATTGTCGTGATAAACAGAAACTTATCTCAAATAATTTTTGCTTGCAGCGAAAGCAGGTCATCTACCACTATCTCTAGTGGCGTGTCCAGTGGCCGACCACCAGTGGTCTGCTATGTATGTTGTGACCCCGGCCCAGCCACAAAGCTTCCGTTTGTCCTATGCGCTACAAGAAGAAAGAAGTTGCCACTTCGAGTTCCGAAAAACAGAAAACCAGTCAACATTTGTTCCAGAGCGTTACATGGTGTATTACACTAAGTAGAATTTAATTATCTTTTATATTTGAGTCTGGTTTAGAATGTAGCCATATCAAACAAATCTGTTGTGATTCCTTTGTAAGAGAACGGTTTTATGAACAAGAATCTCTAAATAGTCGCTTGTTTTGATGTAGTTTCCGCTGAACAAATCAAATGCTTAACCACAATGCAAAATTTAAATTTGGAGGTAGTTTCACGTTTGACCTGATAAGTCTTAATGTTTCGTTAGGCCGCAAAATTTTGGACAACAGGTTAATGCTTAGCAATACTTAAACACAATCCTACTCAGTTTCAAAATCTGCTAGCGAGAGTATGGTTAACACTGACTTTGTAGGTAAAGATAGAGAGCGCTTGGTAAATATTTTTTAAAAAGCTATTGACAACCAATTGAGCTAAAACCGTCGGGCTTAAATTCGTCGAGCTGAAATCGAATTAGTTGACCCTTTGAAGATCATTAATAAGCAATCTTAAAGTTTATTACCAACTAAACTCAAACTAATATTTAAAAAAAAAACAATACAGATTTACATCTTCTTGCAACAGGCACATATAGAGCTAATAGTCAGTCCCAACGTGTGATGCGAATCTTGTAGGGTTGAATAATGATAGCGGAGTATAACTCTGACAAATCATGGCAAGAGCGGTTAGGTAATATTCAACACGCGCTCAACAGCATTAGGTATAGGGTCTCTGGATTTGCCCCGATTGATTTGACATTCGGTATTCAAGGCAACTAACTAAAAACTCACAAAAGTATCTACAAGCTTTGACCATCCAGTGTATCCAATAGAATCAAAAAATCAGCCCAATCGGACATTTTACGGTTGAGTAGATTTAAAAAAAATATTTTAGACCTTTTAGTGTAGATGACATTGTCTTTGTTAGGAATGAAGAACGACACTAAACGAAACTTGATTCAAAATATAAGGGCTCCATAAAAGTTACCGCAATTTCAGAAAACAAGTGCGCCCATGATAGCCTCTGCGAAGTTCCCCATATTCCTGTAGGGTTTCTTGAGGTACCTATATGAAAATTATAACAAGGATGACGTGACGGCGTATACTCATGATAATAATGATCTTGTTCATAAAACTGGTCCATACAATATTATTAGAACTGCAGTGTATATTGTAGATAGTTATAACAGTCAGAGTTTTCAATATCTTCGAACTACTTGGGAAGGAAATTCTCTAATCTTGTAATAACTAATGCCACTGTTCATGAGGCTGCATCATCAGCAAAAAAAATACGATATAAAGTAAACGGAAAAAAAATGTAAAATAATGATAAAAAATATCACTAATAATAAGTAAAAAAAAATAATAAAGGAAATAGGGGTCTTATAAAACTATGAAAAGAAATCAATGTAAAATAAACAAAAAAGTAAAAGTAATGTAACAAAAGATGTAGGATTGACAAAAAGGAAAAAATTGTAGGAAGATTAGAGTCATTGAAGGGAGTGTCCGGTCCAATGACTCAGCTAAGGGGTTCATTCCGGTCTAGCCTTTTGGCTATAGGGATTGCAACCCGGTCTAGTAATAGCTACTGGGATTTCCGGTCTAGCACTGTCAGCTAAAAGGATTTCCGGTCTAGCACTGTCAGCTAAAGGGATTTCCGGTCTAGCACTGTCAGCTAAAGGGATTTCCGGTCTAGCACTGTCAGCTAAAGGGATTTCCGGTCTAGCACTCTCAGCTAAAGGGATTTCCGGTCTAGCACTCTCAGCTAAAGGGATTTCCGGTCTAGCACACTCCAGTCTCCGGTTTTTAACTGATGAGAGGGAGCTTGATACACTCCAGTCTCCGGTTTTTAACTGATGAGAGGGAGCTTAGTAAACTCCAGTCTCCGGTTCTAACTGATGAGAGGGAGCTTAGTGCACTCCAGTCTCCGGTTTTTAACTGATGAGAGGGAGCTTAATACACTCCAGTCTCCGGTTTTTAACTGATGAGAGGGAGCTTAGTACAATCCAGTCTCCGGTATTTTTAATTGATGAGAGGGATTCCTAGCTTAGTAGAATCCAGTCTCCGGTTTCAAAACAGACGAGAGAGTTTAATAGTTGTAGTTGCTGAAGGGGTTGCCGGACCAGCACACTATTGTAACATTTCGCTAAAGATCAAGCTAATTATAAAGTTGTAAAAAAAAAATAAGATTACGTTTAGTTTTCTAAAAGATATGTCAGGATGAACGAGGCGTTCCTTGTCCTCAGATGTATAAAGATGCGCACACGAGGACGTGTGCATGTCAGTATGGCCGTGACGGCGTCCGCGTCATCAAATGCAAAAATATTGTAAACAGGTGTACGCCTGAGCCACCGAGCGCATTGTTCGATATCCCTACTACTCAAATTGTTTTGCTACCTGTATAAAAGGCACTGAGCGCCCCCCGTTCGGGCAGTCTTGGCTCTGGCGTGGCTCGGTACACTTGTTGTATCTTGCTAGTAGCTTATCCTTGACTCTTGGATAATTAATTTGTGCAAACAACTTAATTATTATTGTCAACTATAAATTAGTCGCAGTACAATTTATAATGGACTATCTATTGCTTAAATTATGACTTATTTGTAATAAGGAATAATTAAGTTACTTGGAATTGTTAAACGAGAACTAGTCATTAAATAATGGAAAGCTTTAATAGTGATCTTATGTTATTTTTGATATTTGATACAAGTTGAACAAAATATAAAGAGTTGTTATATCACCACATCCTCATTTTATTTATCGTATCTGACCCTCTTCCTACATATATATAATATTTTAGTTCTGCAACGTCTCACCCCCGATTCAGCCACTATTTTACTTAATTCAGCCGCAAAAGCTTATGGCTGTCGTATTTCAGGTCATACGGTTAGGTAGCCGGTAAGCGTATGCGTATTACCATACCGTCACAATTATAAGAATTGTTAGAATAAGAATTGTTTTATTTACATACAATACTATACACAGACAGTAAATAACAAAAACAAGTGTACAAGTTAGACAAAACAAACAAACAAAACAACAAATACAGTAAACAATGAAAAAAAGCATATAACACATTTTAAAGTCATGATAATTACAATTTATACAACATATACTTTCCTTTGACCGCCCCGTTGGTCGAGTGGTTAGCGGCCCTGACTACGCAATCAACGGGGCTCGGGTTCCATCCCTGACGGGGACAAGCATTTGTGTAATGAGCATAAATGTTTTTATTTCCGGGTTTGGATGTTTATTAAATATATTCCAGAATTTATATATGTATTTCTATGTATAAGTATCGTAGACTAACACCCATAACACAAGGAAATAATGTGCTTACTTTGGGGTTAGATCAGTAAGTATAATTTGTCCCGTGAATATTTATTTATTAGAACATTTTATATACCTATCTTACGCCGAATGTAAAGTGTCGTCATTTTATACTACGCTCCATTACATTAAAACCGCCATTACATATTTATATGCATGAAAAGAACATGAAATTTACAATTAGCCGTTATCATCCTTGGTGTATATAGGTAATGGTAATATCTTCCCATCAGAAAAACCATTTGCTTGTTTACTATCCTTTTGTGAAATAAAACAAGCATATCACGCATCGTTCTTATTTACCTGTGTCCTGAGACTAGTACCTATCAAATAATCAGATGGTAAAGGCTGGGTATTAAGTAGCAGTGAGGGGTCCTGTAATGGCCGGCATCCTCCCGCAATCACTGCACGACTTTGTGACGCGTAAATTTATTTGTGGCGAAATACACACGGGGTGCTAATGTCGCAGTAAAATACTATAATTCGTACGTACAGAAACGGCAGATAAAAAGATAAATATGTTTTATGCCAGATTTCTATAATTACTCAATAATCCGTTATTATTGAGTAACCATTACCAAGCGATTAAATAATAACAAGGTATTCCACAAGTTTTTGGACCATTTGGTAATTTCTCATTTATGGGAATAGCTTTAGCTTACGCCTCGTAGATAATGTTACTGCTCGTATTTTAAACGAGGATTATAGGAAACGGGAATTAAATAATTTTTGAAACGTACGTACGTACAACTTATGTCAGAAATTAAATAAATATGTATATGTGATACGTAGGATAAGACGAAATATTAGGAAGAATGCTGCCATATCTGCTTATCACGCATATGTGGCATCAATATTACGATATGGTCTAATTTTATGGATAAACTCACCTAACTGGGAGAGGGTGTTTTTAACACAAAAAGAAATGAGTAAAGCTGTAAAAACCGATTTCCCATTTCCTGCACCTCCGGAACCCTGCGGTAGATCTACATCCAATAAAAATGAGAACACACGGGAAGGATACCTTTCCAAACAGAAAAAACATGTGTGTGTACTTATGTACGCACGTAAGAAGTTGGCGTAACTTTTGCGCAACTTCTTTGGCGTAACAATATAAAAATCTTTCAAAAAATGTTATCCTTCGCGTTATCCAATATTCAGAGTAGAGAAAACAACACTAATAACAGTAAAAATATTTTTCAAAATCGGTTCATAAATGATCGAGTTCTAAGTTAACAAGCATTTTAAAAGAACATCCACTCCAATTGATAACCACCTCATTTTCGGGAAGTCGGTTGCAAATACCTTACACGGAACGTAAAGTGTCGTCATTTTATACTATACTAGCAGCCCGGTACGTGCTTCGCTACGTATAAAGTGAAATATTAAAAATGTGATAAATGAAGAACCGCTCTACCGATTTTGCGCAAACTGCACATAAACCATCTACTAAATAGTCCGAACAAATCCTAAACATTTGGTTTGGATAGATAATAATAATAATAATAATAATAATAATAATAATAATAATATTAACAAAGCTATATTAGAAGATGCTCACCAAACTCAAAAAAACCTTAGTATAGCCTGGGTTGATTATCAAAAGGCTTTTGATAGCATTTCCCATGAGTGGCTCCTTAAAGTTTTAGATTTGTATAAATGTCCAGATAAAATAAAATACTTTCTTGAAATAATGATGCCCCAATGGAAAGTTGTTATGACTGCACGGGGGACTACCGATATAATTACTACGGACACTATACCTATACGCCGAGGTATATTTCAAGGGGATTCTCTCTCACCAATACTGTTCTGCTTGGCTCTTAACCCTCTATCAGAAATATTAAATAAATATAAAACAAAAGGGTATAAATTAAGAGACAGTATATTTATAAATCACTTATTATATATGGATGACTTAAAAATATATGCAAATAATAGAAATAACTTAAAAATTCTTTTAGACAGTTCTGAAATATTTACTAAAGATATAGGGATGAATTTTGGATTTAACAAATGCAACGTATTACATCTTGCAGCTGGAAAAAGGAGTGATTGTCAGGGGGTAGGACATGTTTTACTTAACGGGGAACAATTTAAAATATTAGACGAGGGACAGACGTATAAATATTTAGGAGTAAATGAAGCGGGAACAATAGACCATAAGAATTTAAGACAACATATACAGAAAGAATATCTACGAAGGGTTAAGTGCTTAGTAGCAACAGGACTTAATTCTAGAAATTTAATTAGAGCAATCAATTTATATGCAGTGCCAATTTTACTTTACTCATTTGGCATAGTAAATTTTAAAACACGGGATTTGCAAAATATTGACATTAAAACGAGAAAAATGTTAACACTTAACAAAGCACATTATCTGAAAGCCGAGATCGAAAGACTTTATTTACCTATAGATACTGGTGGGAGAGGATTAATTAACATAGAAATGCTTTATAAGACACAAATAATAAAATACAAGACATATTTGGAGCGGGAAATAGATGATCTTATCAAAGCTATTGCACAACATGATAAAAATCGGGACAAATATTCAATTTTTAAAGAAACAAAAAATAATTTAATGGAAATAGGTTTATTAGCAGAAGAACTATATTCAGACATGGAAATAAAGAAAGCAATTATAAAATTTAAAACTGAGAAATGGAAATCTAAGCCTTTGCACGGACAGTTCTATAAATCAGTTTTACTTAAAGGCAATACTGATAATATCATCTCTTTTCAATGGCTAAAGGAAACACCGATATCTCCCGCATTAGAAGCTTCGATTTTTGCAATCCAAGATCAAGCAGTTATAACGAAACAATACCAAAGGGACATATTGCATAAAGCTATAGATGGTAAGTGTCGACTGTGTTCTGTAAAAGATGAAACTGTACAACATGTAATATCTGGTTGTGAAAAATTAGCCGGCACCCATTACACTACCAGGCATAACAATATTGTTCAATATGTCCTTTGGACGATTGCAAAAAAACATCAATTTGAGGTAGCAAATCAATGGTGGAAGGAAACATTGAATGGACCTCAAGTTAGAGAAAATAACAAAGCTAAAATTATGTGGGAGATACCGGTGCAAACAGATTTAACTGTACCGAATAATAGACCGGATATAATATACATAGATAAACATGACAACCATACATATTTAATTGATGTCACAATACCTTCTGACTATAATATAGGCCCCAAAGAAATAGAAAAATTATCAAAATACAACCTACTAAAACACGAAATTTCCAGATTATGGAAAACTAAAACATCAATTATACCTATTGTTGTAGGAGCAACAGGTGTTGTCAACAAAAGTTTAAAGAGGTATTGTGACATACTAGACAGTAATATAAATATATCAATTATGCAAAAGCAGGCTGCAATACATACTTCTATCATTTTATTTAAAGTATTAGGAGATAATATTTTTGTAGATGGGGAAACAGAGACTCCTTCTCCCTGAGAGTTTCAGGGCGGGATCCTTGTTTGAAAAACAAAGAAAATAAAAAACAAATCATAATAATAATAATAATACTAATAATAATAATAATCTTTATTAAACTAAAAAATTAACAAACAGTTGTATGTTGTTGAAGTCCCCTTTTAAGCACATACGAGCTTGTGTCAAGAGACTCCACTCCTCTATAACTATTTTTACATAAATTTATATCTACAAGTAAAAAGTTTTACAATTACATATTTATGCTCATATTCATTTATATTTTACTTTATTATTTACATTATAACAATTATTTACATATTTATATAAAACAGTTTGGTTTGTCTGCTAAAGCGTGAATAATTAATGTGTGTATTTGAGTGTGTGTGTGTGTGTGTGTGTGTGTGTGTGTATGTTTAATTTTCTTACAGATAATAGGTTACTAATTTTATATAATTTATCAGTAGGAAAGTCAGTACTTTTAAAATACATAATTTTTATTAGCGCGCGTTGTACCCGTTCCAGTTCAAGAAATCTAACTTTAGATGCACCTCTCCAAACCGGAATACAATAGTTGAGGATGGCCTGTGCTAAAGCACAATATATGCGATTTAATAAGGGTGTCTTGTTGGACTTATCTGCTTTTTGCATAGGAATCATGTGCCTTAGTGTTTTAAAAATCCATGTAAGTTTCCTAAGCCTAACCATCAGATGTTCAATATGTGGATGCCAAGATAGTTTTTGGTCTAATGTAACTCCAAGATATTTGGTGCTCTCAACTTTTTCTATTTTTGGACATTGGCAATTTCTTTTCAGAGTGTTACCGCAAGAAGTGTGTATAGATGAACCCGTTCTTGAGTTATAAAATTACAACGAAAAGTGGCATTGATTTTTATATATATAAATTCCATGACATTAATGCCGCCATTAATAATTTGCCGCTGCATATTGTTCGAAATACTCGTTACATAAATTGATTGCTGATTTAAATGTAGAACCGTACCGACATGTCACATAAATATGAAATAGGTTTGTTAGGTTGTTTTTAGCTCCCATACCTAGAAAAAGCAGGACTCCACCGCCTGCGTTCATACCTGACTGATGCAATTGAAATTACCTACAATCTGCCTTCGCCAATTTGTATTAAAAACTTACGTTTATAAAATGACCATGCTGTTTGTATTAAACGACGAAACATACAAATTGTCTGCGACATTAAAATTATCAGTGTTATATATACATTACAAAATATTATAAACGCGAAAATCTATCTGTATGTCAGACAGTGTGTCAGTTACACATTTACAGCTAAATGACTAACCCAATTTCGATCAAATTTGGCATGTAATTGGAGATCGGGGCCAACTAATTATTTTTTCAAAACATCAACCCCTGAGGTTAAAATAGTGGATGAATGTTTTTTGAAAAACTATATTTACGACAAGTTAATCTACTTGCGGCTAGTAATAGGACAAGTGAGATATTAGTTGACGAAGTTTCTTCACTTGTACGTCTTATATTTGACGTTACATCGGTAAGAGAATTATTGGTAAGAGATAACCTTGCTTGTGGACACCAAAGATGTCAATAATAAAAGCAGGTCTAAAATTGAAAGTCCACCCCGTGTGTAAGCAGAGTATGCGTACAAGATTGGCACCTGTCAACCTTCGACACGCTGGACGGCCACGATCACATTGTTACATGACCACTGGCTTCTGACCACACCCAACGAGACTGCGAACAATTCCCTTCCCATTATCATGTCCCTTGGATTGATTCTGGAAATTGTTCTTTATAACATAAATAGAAGTGATTTTTGATTGATTTCTAGCGTATTGCCGTTAATTAAGGATAAAAATAAAAAAATAAAATTATTGTAAATGCGAAAATGTTTGCATATGCTCAGCTTAGAGCAAATAGCTAGTTAGTGCATGAATGTAACCTGCATTTATATAAGAAATCATGCGTGCCAGTATTCATCTTCCTTTAAAACGGACAACTTTAGTTTTAAAGGAAACCCTCTTCACTTCTTTCAGAAGCACGATTTGCATATACATACGATGTCTGTGATATTCGGTATATTTATTACTGTACTTCGATCTCGAGTACTTCGATCTCACTCATCTCATTTCTTACTTCAATTACCTCACTTTAGCACACCTTAAAAACTGGACAGATTTGGATAAAGTTTGGTATATATAAATAAACTTAACACAATTCACGCTATATCCATAGTGGGTAGGTGGCATAATCCAAACGTCAATGACGTTCCGGTTCTCTAAGATTTATCGGTTCGCCGGTTAACATAAATGTAGAGATCCCAATTGTCGCATTTTACGGACCTGATAATAAATACTATCGCTTATTTCTTGCGATAACTGAGACCGACAGCTTTATTGCTCATCCGAGAACAGGCAAGTTAACACCACTACATGATTCTGAGTTATTACAAAGATTTCAATTTTTCGGTTTAACCACGACAAACGCTTTTGCTCGCTTGAGTTTGAGCGCACTTTTGTTCGGCCCGGAGATCAAACGCGAGATCTCTTATCTAAGTCGAATAGGCTAGCCACTTAACCACCAAAAAACTATTTTCAATAACTCTAAATTAAAAATTTAAAGTACTAATTTTTAGGAATGTTTATTTGCACTTAAAAATGATATTTATTTACTTTTCGTCAAAATCATTCACCTACTAATATTTCCTATTATATACGCATCCGAGCGCATCACTGCACTCACGCAGTCGCCCGCGCTTTTTCAAAGTAGGGATAATAATTATTATTCAACTTTGCGCAATATTGTGATCTCTCCCTCCCACCCTCTTGTAAGAATATTTATTACATAATAAATGAATGGCCACATACACAGATACAAACGTTTTTATAACATAACACCTTCGTTCTTGGCTCGGAGATTAAAAATTACCTATAATTTTAACCTCTGTATAAACTACAAAATTATATAAATTAACAAAATTCAATAGCCAACTTTTAGCAACACAGCACACAATTTTAAACCGTCATTGGTCCGTACAGAGTATATAAAAAAAGATCATTAACCAAAGGAATCCTAGCCCATTCAGCCTATGCACAGCGCGTTATCCTTCACGCGTTAACACAATGACTTCGTTTTAATGACGCCGCGTGTGCGTGTTAAATCAAAATAATGTTACTCCTGTGATCCTGCGACCCACACTATTTTGGGTTAAATCGATCATCCCGTGAACATATTTGAATACCCTGTACTGTTAAACAGAAAGATGTTAACATCATGTTGTGAGTAGGTAATATTGAAATAATTAAGATCATCTTAACATAATATTAGTACTGTAAATATTGTAATCATTTTAGCATATATTTTATGATTTCGTTTCATTGAATATTACATATTCCATAATATACCTCGTACCTACGTGTAGTAAGTATGGTAAATATATGAAGGTATAACCAAGGATTTAAAACGATATCAGATAACAGAACTTATTTTACGATACTAAAGGTTATTACTGTAGCGATACATCAGTAACAAAATTATTATCAAACACTATTTGTATCGCTACGCAAACAACAGAACGAAATTCTTAACGCTAAATAACGTTATAATATCGATATTATGTATGCGACCTTGCCACGTTTCATGCTGTTTCGTGATCACTTCGCCAACTAGCGCTAGAAGACAATATCATAATACCATTACCATACCATAAGTCATAACGTTAATTCGTAGTTTATAACAGAATGTAATGAAAAACGTTATTAAACAGTAACAAATTCTATATAATTTTTAGATAACACTATGCATGAAAATAACGCTATGTCATGCCGCAAGCAATAACGTTACCACATAATACAGATATTTTAATCCTTGGGTACAACATATATAAAAAGGGTTTCGCATCTATTTTTTGAAACAAACATTTAACTAGATAAACGTGTCACTATTACCGTGACTCCTAGATAGAGGTGGCCGTTTTTAAATAAAACGTTGCTCACCAACGATTTTAGTCCATGGTGGTGGCATCCGATAGCGAAATATTCAACAACGGATGGGATAACACCGAAATTCAACGCGATAATAGGTATCGAATAATGCCGACCGTAACCGACTACAGCTGATGTCAATTGTAACACGACGATGTCCATTAATAAACGAAGGATGCGGCCAACGATAACAATTACATGTGGCAACTAAACTCCGTGTGTGAAATTTAGCTAACTAAATAAAAAACTTTGATTTTAATACTTTTTTTGTTTATTTAAATTAACTCCTATTTATTTTCATAAATGTTTTACCTTGAAGTACGATGATATCAAAACATTTATGATATATACGCCAAACTATCAATTTTGACCGCCCCGTTGGACGAGTGGTTAGCGACCCTGACTACGCAAGCAACGGGGCTCGGGTTCGATCCCCGACGGGGACAAGCATTTGTGTGATGAGCATAAATGTTTGTATTTCAGGGTTTGCGTGTTTATTAAATATATTCCTGTATTTATATTATATGTATTTCTGTGTATTAGTATCGTTGACTAACACCCATAACACAAGCAAATAATTTGCTTACTTTGGGGTTAGATCAGTAAGTGTAATTTGTCCCGTAGTCCATATACATATATAATATGTTTCATGTCCCCCAGCCAGTACATTAGTTGGGTATCTAACACCGTTGTCGGAAACAACGATGTTGACAACGGATGAGCTGAGCTAACGAAACGACGATGTGCAACGATAATGAAAAATAAATTTGGCCTTATATATTTCTGCACACAGGTGGCAATATCTTTGAATTCTCTAGATGACAATTATCACTTCCCTTCAGGAGAGCTATCTGCTTAATTGCTAAAAAAATGCATTAACATATAAAAGTCCACGAAAGTTTGCAAATCAAATTGTTTTCTTCTTTAAATTATAGATTTTCTCTTTGTTTGAACTTGGTTTGAACTATACACAAACAGGAATAATTTTGAAGTCAAAAATACTAAAGCAATAGTATCATCACACCGGTTCCCTTGCACGGTAGGCAGAGTAAACTAAACGTCTGTATAGACTTTCCAGTTCATCACATTTCACAGGTTCGGTATTTGGGTTTTGCCCGTGTTAATTCGGGCTCCTTTGAAGCATAGGCCAACTGCCGTTCTGTCAGACAAGTCGTAAAAGGCGACCGATTGGCTATCGAATCACTAACATCGTGGCTAGGTGGTAGAGTTCAGCATTGGTCGAGTTGGTCGAGTGGTTAGCGACCCTGACTACGCGATCGACGGGGCTCGGGTTCGATCCCCAACGGGGGCAAGCATTTGTGTGATGAGCATAAATGCTTACGTTTCCGGGTTTGGGTGTTTATTAAATATATTCTTGTATTTATATATGTATTTCTATGTATTTGTATCGTTGACTAACACCCATAACACAAGCAAATAATTTGCTTACTTTGGGGTTAGATCAGTAAGTGTAATTTGTCCCGTGAATATTTATTTATTTATTTATTTATTGTCTCGCCCGGGTCTGGTATCACTGCCTTACGTATTCCTGCCGCAATAGCCTCAGTGCTTGTCACTATTCCGGTTTGGAGGGTAAGGTAGCCGGTAAACTTATGCATGTGGCATTAGAACTCGCCGCAAGTTAGCAATGCACCAATAATATATTTGGTATCTATAGACGATGATTGACTCTTTCTAGGAGACCCATCTGCTTGTTTGCTATCTTATAATATAAAAAAATTGTCGGTTGATGAAATGAGTACCTAGTGATTGTCATCGCCGCATTTTCCCAACCTGATAATGATTATCGGCTATTTTTAGCGACAACTGAAACTACGCCCAAGGCTCTAGAGAATACTCACCAAACTCCGAGCTACTACTGAGATTTTACAAATCCGAATCCGAGAAAAACCTCTATAGCACTTTGACCTGTGAACTGAACCCGGGACCTGACTATTTAAGCCGAATAGGCTTAAACAGCTAGACTACGATACACGCAAAATGCTTAAAATATTGTAAAGTCAAGAAAAACTACAAATTTTAAAAACCCCTTTTCTGCAAGTCGAAATTAATTATTTAAATTATAATAAACATTACACATGGTGATACTTATCTTTGCACGCTCTAATTCATTCGGCCTTCAATAGTATAAGATATATTTTTAATTAAATGAATTTAACTATTGCATCTATTTAGTCATATCCGTTTGAACTACATGTTTTTGGGATTCCGCAGTCAGTCCCCGTATTGGCCTGTGCTCATTTGAAGAATGGAATAACCGGCGTTCTGCCAGGCAGGTCATAAAGGCGACCGATTGTTTATACGTGTCACTAACAACTTTGTGGTACAGTTCCGCAACATCTCACCCGGGTATTTGGCACAGTTGCGTAGCGTGCCTCGGCTGGGCCCCGTATTTTGGAGCCCTTATGATTTCCCACAAAACAAAAAAAATGTTTGCATAAAATTATAAGAAATATTTATTCATCGTAATTAATTGTCTATCTGATACTTTTTCCAAAATTTTTACAAACGATTCAAATTAAATATACACTCCCCTTGCTTTTTTTTAAAGGAATTGCTTATTTTGACTTTTGCCATTTGGGAAGTTTTCTTTAATTTTTGCTTACGCACGTTGGGGCCCCCTTGGCCCGGGGGCCCCATATATTTAATACGGCAGATACGGTGGTAGCTACGCCCCTGTTTTGGCACCACAGCCTTACCTATTCCTGTCATAACATCGTCAATGTTTGTCATACTAGTCTTCCGGTTTGGAGGGTAAGTGTATTTAGGTATCTTTGGTATCTATAGGTTTCTCTTTCCATCAGGAGAGCTATCTGCTTGTTTGCAATCTTATAATTTAAAAAGTTACCGAGATTCTTCGAGTACATCCGACTTTTCATTGTTGAACCTAAAAATTTCATGAGGTATCATTATACTGTGTCCTTTGTCCGGTAGGCAAAGTAAACTATAGAAGTTCCGTTTCGCATCATCACAATATAAAAACCCATGTTTCTTTTTACGTAATAAAACTTCTATCGAATCGAAACGTTTAGGACTCTTGCACTTTAAGGATTATGCACACTGGGATGGACCGCGACGTTTCGGGGCGGGTCGCATCGATATGGAAATTTTTTGTTACGTGAATAGGGCCCCGGATTATCGAATTTTTCTTGCGATAACCGAGACAAGCAACCTTGCTTGCACATGCAAGACAGGAGCATGCTATCACACTGCCAATAAAATCCAACCTTGAGATTTTAATTTCCAAGGTAACTTTGAAAAACTTTCATGACACTGGCCCGACTTGAGGATCAAGCATGGAAAGTCAAAATCAGAACCGAACGGTTAAATCATTACAGTAGGTACGAAATAGGAAATTCAATACTAGAAATGTAGGTACTGCGAGACATGTCGCACACTATATGTATAAATATAAGCCATATATAAAATAGCATAAAATAACTGTAAACAAGTACTGTATTCACAACTTGTGTAAATTGAGACTTATTAATAAAAATGAAGATTATTATTATTATTATTAATTATTTTCCTTAGACCTAAAAAATCCTTTTTTGTTTGCCCCACGATGAAGGGTCTATTTAGATAAATAGTTCAAAAATATTTCGGGTGTGTGAAGTGCATTTAGGGCACCGATTTTCTATTACGGGAGAGCTGTGTATATTTTCAAGAGTGTCGCAAATTGTACGCTGCATTGAAATCATGAGTAGAAAACATGACAACCGTTATAGAAGGCCTGATACACTTGGGCGCAGATCCAGCTGGGGGGCAATGGATGCAATTACCCCCCGCCCCTCCTCTTTTTAATTTCCCCTATGTTGATCCGGCCCCCCTTTGAAGAATAGACTATCAGCCATTCTCCCAGGCAGCTAGTAAAAGTGAAATCATGATCACTAAGTCGAATTTTTATTCGACTCTATATTATATAAGTCTATTAAGTCGAATTTTTATTCGAATTTGTAATAAATATGTTCTTGGAGAAGTAAATAAAATGCATACCGATAACATAACAATTTCTTAGATGAAGCTGTGAGTTGTTCCTAGCCAGTTATAATATAAGCTAATAATAATAATAATATAAGCTAATAATAGCGGAACCCGAACGCTTTAGTGGATACTGGATTCACACTTGGCTGGATTCATTTACCATGAATAAAATGTGTCACGAGCAGACGAGCAGACGAGAAGACAATGTATTAATTAAAAATATAATCCATGTAATTAACTACGATTTTATGACTTGAAGACTTGACGTGTTGGTCTAAGCCCCGTTTGAAAAATACAATCTGCATTCCGGCTAGACAATTCATGAAAGACTAACGATAATCCGGGCGTGTCACTATCATCGTAAGTTCTATATGGTAGAGTTCTACAACATCTCGCCCGGGCTAGTAACACCGCCTTACCTATCCTGACGCTATAGCATCAATCCATGTCACAATCGAAAAAGAGGCTAGTAATCATATGCATGAGGCCTTGTATTCCCCACCACGCGGATAGCAAACACCAATTCTTCTCAGTCATACTTAAGGCCTAATAATTCTGGCCACAGGAACACACACCCACACTTGTGAGACAGACTCCGCTGGCGGCGACGAAGACTACTTTTTCACCCATCAACAAACCGAGACCGAGGTCTTGGATCAGTTGAAGTGAAAAACGACACGACCCCACCTTCAATCGAGGTGTGGTCTCATAAGAGTCACCCTTAGGGTGATGAGTGCAGCAGATGGGGGAGCAGTGTAGGCCGATACGACCAGCAGCAACACAGACATTCCGAAAAAACGACGCGGTAAGGTTGACTCGCATTTTTCAGAATATCTATGTAGTAGCCGTATATGGTGTATAACATTTGACAACTAGGTGATTAAGTTGGTACAATCAGATGGCCAACTCTATCATCCCGTCCGCTTATTGGTCAGTTCAAATATCGCGCGCTTCTCTGGCTTCCATTTCACGAAATCACTTCCATACATTGCAACCTGCAGGAAATTAAAAGGAAAGACGTTAATGTTACATGATTTTTTGTATGTGAGTGCGACACATATATACAATACTATATACAATACAAAACAAAAATACAATATAAAACAGTATAATTTATTAGGTTATGTATGTGAATGTGTGATGTGTGTGTGTGTGTGAAATTCACCGAATTAAAATAAGTACATGCTTTAGTGCCTTATAAATTTGGTAAAAATGGATGGAGGATTTAAAATTGATTTAAGATGTTTAAATTATCTTTTAAAGCCATTGCAAAGCAAGCATAGTTCACATTTCTTACATACCATTTTACAGCATTACTAGGTTGGAGGGTTCTTCAACATCTCATGACATGCCAATCTCACATTCCGGTGTGACACAATTGGGTAAACACCAATAACATCTTTGATGTCTATAGTCAACGGCTATTTTTTACTGCCAGGACAACATCTACCAGTTTGCAATCCAATGATAAATAAATTACAATGGATTATTTGAGGCTTCTCTAAACGTGCCTTCTTTATACAAAGCGTGTCATTAAACTTCATTTGACCCAAATGAAGAAGGAAGTAACGTAATCTGTGCGGCGCGTGTCCGGAAGAGATAAATATCATATTGTTTTCAACCGACTTCCTAAAAGGAGGAGGTTATCAATTCTATATTGTACACAGAACAATTAGGATACAAAAATATAAACATAACATAAATACAATGGGTGAGCTTATCTCTACTTAAAGAGAATTCTTCCAGCCAACCTGATAAAGGAGATAAAAAAATCAAATAAAGTAGGCTTGGTGTACAAAAAAATAGATATTATGGTTACATAGCTAAAATAAATACATATGAATGAAAATACGAAAAAAATACATACGAAATAAGGAAAACTTACAATTCAGTTAGAAAGAGTTCTTTGACGCGTTTTTAAAAGAATCAAAAGTCTGGCAGAGGCGAATCTCACTAGAGAGTTACATAAACTTAAGCTCCGTTTTCACTTTGATTACTGCGAGTGCGAGTGTTTAATGCAATTGCTTAGTATTAAGCCAAAAATACGTGAAGATATCCGTGGATCAGTGCGAGTGATTCGTAATCAGCGTAGTAAAAGTGTATAGATGCTGATTACGAATTTAGTATTAGTATTATTTAATTAGTGCGAGTGCGAGTGTTTAATGCAATTGCTTAGTATTAAGCCAAAAATACGTGAAGATATCCGTGGATCAGTGCGAGTGATTCGTAATCAGCGTAGTAAAAGTGTATAGATGCTGATTACGAATTTAGTATTAGTATTATTTAATTAGTGCGAGTGCGAGTGTTTAATGCAATTGCTTAGTATTAAGCCAAAAATACGTGAAGATATCCGTGGATCAGTGCGAGTGATTCGTAATCAGCGTAGTAAAAGTGTATAGATGCTGATTACGAATCACTCGCACTGATCAACGGCTATCTTCATGTATATTTGGCTTAATACTAAGCAACTCATACTAATCAAAGTGAAAACGGGGCATTACTGCGTGTACCGCAAAGAAGTGGGAGTATGCAGCAGAGTTACAAGGGGGAAAGGGCAACAAGGCAAGAGGTCTAACGTTAGAGCGACACGGGACGTTTTTTTATGTTTGTTATTTCAGAACTCGGTCATCTATGAACCGATTTTAAATTTTTTTTTTTTTTTGGAAGGGCATACCTTCCGTGTAGTCTCATTTTAGTTTGGTGAAGATACATAAAACGTTCTGCCTCTTTATCGTTTTCATACGTGATTTTTCTACACTGCCATTAAGGCGAGGTATTTTGACGCGCGCCAATTATATAGAAAGTGGGCGGCGCGGTATGTTCTGAAACCGCTGAAAAACGGTTTAGTTTTCGGATAAATAAATATAGGACTTCAGCTGAAAACCAAAGTTAAGTGCATTCTTTTTTGTATTTAAAACTAAATATCACCATATAAAAATCATGTGAAAATTAGAAATATTATGAATAAATTACTTATTTTAGAGATTTTTGTAGCCTGTTTTCGGAATTTTATATGATCGAGTAAAGTACATTATATCATATTTTAAGTTAGTACATTCCTTAGGTAAAATCTTCAGGTATATCGTGAAATTTGTAAAACTATTACTTAACAATCAATACATAAAAATGTGATTAAGCAAACCAGTTTTTTCCGTTTGTCTCCGGTGCCTCGCCTTAAGTAAAACTCCATTTGACAAAAGTATTGTTGTGTTAAAAAAGATACACAAATTCCTTTGGTACAATTAAAATTATTTTAAAAAGACTCCATGTGTAGTATAGGTATAGTTAAGCTTTTAAAATACTAAAAAAATGTAATTAAATTAAAAAACTTCGAATTTTCGAAAATTTCGAATTTAATATAAAAATTTTGAAACCATTATCCCTGTCATAAGAAAACAAATCTAAAAACCGATGATTGATCATGCAGGCCATGCCTGACACTTCTTGCTAAATTGAGGTATTTTAAGCTCAAAGCAATCAAAAATCTAAAGTTTGTTGGAAACGACACTATTTTAATTTTTGAAAAGCTGTTACTTTGAAAACTATAATCAGTTTTAAATTTTCAAGCAATAATTAACGCAGTTGTTGATCTCTAAAAGTTTTGTCTGGGGTACAAAAACTATTTGTTGAAAAATCCAAAGAAAATACTTTTTTCAATTTTTTATTGATGATAACTTTCAAACGAATCAATACTAATTTGGATCCAGTTTTGCAACTAGAAGAGCTGATTAGATTTTGAAATCAATCGGTACATTGATCTGGAGGTTATTTTCAAAAACATTGTTTCGCTAAATATTTTTGAGTTTATTTTTTCAGAATCTAGAAAATCGAGTCAAGGTTTGAGGAAATATAAGTTAAATGGAACACAATGGATTCTTTATCGTCAACGGCGTTTCCATCAGTCAAACCATTAAAAAGTTATGAAAGATTTACATACACATATATACAATATACATACCACACATACACAATACTGATGTAATCGTAAAATTATCAGAGAAGCTTCCTTGCATCTCAAAACGTTGAGATTTGAAGGTAACTCGTTTTTCGAAAATCAGAATTAATAAATAACTATCAACTTTTTTAAATTTTCATTTTCCTTGCGGTAAGCTAAACCTTAATTAATGTTGTAAAAATAAAGATTTTTTAAAGAAAACTCAAACACTTTTATACTTAAAGGTACAACTGTTCGCCACACAATTATACGGTGATTTGGCACGGACGAGTATGCAGTTAAAGGATTCCGAGGCACTGATTGCTTACATACAGCTTTGATATCATTGTTATTGTCTTTGTGGCGCGGTTGATAATTTACCTCCAATTAAAATACACGGATCTAATGTAGGAAATGTACCATGATCAAGCATAAAAACAAAAAACTTCGCCGTTTTGATTTGGATGCACCTAATAAAAACAGGATTTATAACGCACCTCTTCCCATCAATTTTACCTTTTTAAACCATTTTTACAATAATTCTATTTTTTTATATACCTAAGAAAGCAAACAAGCAGATGGCACTCCTGATGGAAAGAGACAATTATTGCCTTTAGATACAAAAGGTGTTGTGTTGCTATCAGTATAGCAAGGTATTAATGCTACTTGCATAAGTTTACCGGCTACCTTCCCCTTCAAACCAGAACACGTCAGTGACAAGCTCTGGCGTTATGGCAGGAATAAATAAGGTGGTGGTGCCAGACCCGGGCGAGACAATGAAGAACTCTACCGCCTAGTAGTCACAGGTAATAGCCAATCGGTCGCCTCTTACAACCTACCTGATAGAACTGCAGATGGTTTATTCTTCAAAGGAGCCCGGACCAATACAGGAATAATTTTACAAACGAACAATTTTTACTTTTGAAGTTATACTTCTTCTGGCGCGTTGGAAAAAATGACGAGAGTAATTACGATGTGCGCGAACACCGTCATGAAAATCTGACATCATAAAATTAGCTAGTAAACATTTTAATTTTTCAAAGAGTCCATTTTTTTAAATTATGTACCTACAAATAATTCTTTCATGAATAAAATGTATTTAACTAGATAGTGCGTTATAATAAAACTTTCTTTCAACGTAATAAATATCTTTTTTATCTGTTATTAATGTCGTTTTCTCTACAAACATAGGATAACGGGAACGACAAAATTTTCAGGTAGATTTTCTTCTTGTTACACTAAAGAAGTTTAACTTCTTACGTGCGTACTTAATACACACACGTTTTTGTTTATTTTTTATGTCATGGATCTTTCGTATTTAATGGCTGGCACTAGTATTATGGATATACCAAGGCTGGATTACAAATATCAAATAGGTAGGGTGCTGTCCGAAGCCGGGGTCAAGAGTCTCCAAAACTGGCTCGAGTGTAGAAGTGGTTATGAATGTGGAGGAAACAAAACACGTATGTAAGGATCGTGATATACTTGTACAGCACTCGGTCTCCGTCTACCTAATAAGGGTCTACCATTATTTGGTAGACAGAGAGAACCGAGTGCTATACTCGAAATAAAAATACTAGTCAAATACACAAACTCTCTTCTTTAAAATCAGTTCAATATTGTGAAATAAACATACTAGTCAAATATGCAACCTCTCTCTTTTTTAAAATCTGTTCAATATTGTGAAATAGGAATACTTGTTAAATACGCAACCTCTCTCTTCTTTAAAATCAGTTCAATATTGTGAAATAATCATACTAGTCAAATACACAAACTCTCTTCTTTAAAATCAGTTCAATATTGTGAAATAAAAACACTAGTCAAATATGCAACCTCTCTCTTTTTTAAAATCTGTTCAATATTGTGAAATAGGAATACTTGTCAAATACGCAACCTCTCTCTTCTTTAAAATCAGTTCAATATAGTGAAATAAGAATACTAGTCAAATATACAACCTCTCTCTTCTTAAAATTCTGTTCAATATTGTGAAATAGAAATACTAGTTAAATACACAACCTCTCTCTTCTTTAAAATCAGTTCAATATTATGAAATAAAAATACTAGTCAAATACAAAACTTCTCTTCTTCAAAATCTCTTCAATATTCTAAAATAAAAATACTAGTCAAATACGCAACCTCTCTCTTCTTTCAAATCTATTCATTTTTGTGAAATAGAAATACTAATACTAGTCAAATACGCAACCTCTTTCTTCTTTAAAATCAGTTCAATATTGTGAAATAAAAATACTAGTCAAATACACAAACTCTGTTCTTTAAAATCAGTTCAATATTGTAAAATAAAAACACTAGTCAAATATGCAACCTCTCTCTTTTTTAAAATCTGTTCAATATTGTGAAATAGGAATACTTGTCATATACGCAACCTCTATCTTCCTAAAAATCAGTTCAATATTATGAAATAAGAATACTAGTCAAATATACAACCTCTCTCTTCTTAAAATTCTGTTCAATATTGTGAAATAGAAATACTAGTTAAATACACAACCTCTCTCTTCTTTAAAATCAGTTCAATATTATGAAATAAAAATACTAGTCAAATACACAAACTCTCTTCTTTAAAATCAGTTCAATATTGTAAAATAAAAACACTAGTCAAATATGCAACCTCTCTCTTTTTTAAAATCTGTTCAATATTGTGAAATAGAAATACTTGTCATATACGCAACCTCTCTCTTCTTTAAAATCAGTTCAATATTATGAAATAAAAATACTAGTCAAATACAAAACTTCTCTTCTTCAAAATCTCTTCAATATTCTAAAATAAAAATACTAGTCAAATACGCAACCTCTCTCTTCTTTCAAATCTATTCATTTTTGTGAAATAGAAATACTAATACTAGTCAAATACGCAACCTCTTTCTTCTTTAAAATCAGTTCAATATTGTGAAATAAAAATACTAGTCAAATACACAAACTCTCTTCTTTAAAATCAGTTCAATATTGTAAAATAAAAACACTAGTCAAATATGCAACCTCTCTCTTTTTTAAAATCTGTTCAATATTGTGAAATAGAAATACTTGTCATATACGCAACCTCTCTCTTCCTAAAAATCAGTTCAATATTATGAAATAAGAATACTAGTCAAATATACAACCTCTCTCTTTTTAAAATTCTGTTTAATATTGTGAAATAGAAATACTAGTTAAATACACAACCTCTCTCTTCTTTAAAATCAGTTCAATATTGTGAAATAAAAATACTAGTCAAATACAAAACTTCTCTTCTTCAAAATCTCTTCAATATTCTAAAATAAAAATACTAGTCAAATACGCAACCTCTCTCTTCTTTCAAATCTATTCATTTTTGTGAAATAGAAATACTAATACTAGTCAAATACGCAACCTCTTTCTTCTTTAAAATCAGTTCAATATTGTGAAATAAAAATACTAGTCAAATACACAAACTCTCTTCTTTAAAATCAGTTCAATATTGTAAAATAAAAACACTAGTCAAATATGCAACCTCTCTCTTTTTTAAAATCTGTTCAATATTGTGAAATAGAAATACTTGTCATATACGCAACCTCTCTCTTCCTAAAAATCAGTTCAATATTATGAAATAAGAATACTAGTCAAATATACAACCTCTCTCTTTTTAAAATTCTGTTTAATATTGTGAAATAGAAATACTAGTTAAATACACAACCTCTCTCTTCTTTAAAATCAGTTCAATATTGTGAAATAAAAATACTAGTCAAATACAAAACTTCTCTTCTTCAAAATCTCTTCAATATTCTAAAATAAAAATACTAGTCAAATACACAACCTCTCTCTTCTTTCAAATCTATTCATTTTTGTGAAATAGAAATACTAATACTAGTCAAATATGCAACCTCTCTCTTCTTTAAAATCAGTTCAATATTGTGAAATAAAAATACTAGTCGTAGTCAAATACGCAACCTCTGTCTTCTTTAAAATCTGTTCAATATTGTGCAAAGTCGTATTTAATTTTACAACCAAAAAAATCAAAATCCTTATTTATTGGGTATTAAACGTTTTTTGTCGACCAATAATGGTTCCCAAAAAATAACCGTATCCGTTATTTTTTGCTACGTTTCCTTTCACGCGGGTTTCAGTGGTGATTGATTTAAAACACATTTCGGCTCACGCAAAAACTACAGGCAACGAAACACCTGGCATTTGCGCATTTCCGATTTCAGGACATATGTATATTTGAAAATTTCTTATAACTACTGCCACGTATTAGTGGTTAAGCTATTATATACTCGTATACTTAGAGGAATAACGCTCGTATGTGTTTTTATTATTATTATTATAGTTATTTTCCCCGTGTTGGTTCCGGGCTCTTTTGAAGAACAGACCAACTGCCGTTCTGCCAGGTAGGTCGTAAAAGGCGACCGAGTGGCTATGCGAGCCACTACCATCGTGACTACTAGGTGGTAGAGTTCTGCATTGTCTCACCCGGGCCTGGTACCACCGCCTTACCTACTCCTGCCGCAATAGCAAAGTGTTTGTCACTATCGTGTTCCGATTTGGAGGGTAAGGTAGCCGGTAAACTTATGCATGTGGCATTAGACCTCGCCACAAGATAGCAACGCACCATTAATATCTTTGGTGTGTACAGGCGATGGTTGACTTTTCCATCGGGAGACCAATCTGCTTGTTTGCTATCTTATGAAAAGTATCTTCACGCCCGTATCCCCGAAAGGGTAGGCAGAGGTACAACAAGTGCACCCACGATTAGCCGAAGATACTTGGTCCCACTATATGATAGGTGGCAAGCCTATCGCCAACCGGACACTTTCCAATCCCGGGCAATGTTGTTTTTATCAGAAAACTGAAAAAACACATTTCTGAATTGCCCAACCCAGGAATCGAACCCGGGACCTCTGTGATCAACTCCGATACCGGACCACTACACCACAGAGGCGATTATGAAATAAAAAAAATGAATGTATGTATATATATGTATATATATATATATATATATATATATATATATATATATATATATATATATATATATATATATATATATATATATATATATATATATATATATATATATATATATCAGCGTTTCAGATTTTGTTTTAGGGAAAACCGGGATTCTTTCGCCCAAAGCGAAACAATAAATAAATTGGAAAAGTGCGTATCGGTCTACACGTGGGTGGCTCCCCTAGACGTATGTAGTGACGATGTTATTTTTTCCCGTGAACTCCAGTGATTTACATATCGTTAGGATTTTAAAAAATATTGGGTCTCGTCAAACAATGGAACTCGTTTGTGAAATTCAAGTGCTAATTTTTGTTAGAGCCAAGTACACCCCTCACCAACTACCAGCTTAATAGTTTTAAAAGCGAAAAGAAATCACAATAGTAGTAAATATAATGAAATTAAAATAAAAACTAGGTATCATGGCTTAGAAGGCTTTACAAGTTTTTATAGATGGTGAACCTGTAGCGCGAATGTATCTGTCATTGACGATAAATAGGTTAAAATGTTTATACTCGAAGTATGAAACAATAAAAGTCCTCTTCATAATCCACATTATTGTGGCAATTTCGAAACGTTACACTGCGCGTGGCCCGACAAGCATTTTACCAATTTTTATTAAGTACTAGCTGACTCGCGCAGCTTCGCCCGGGCGTATTTAAACATGTCGCTAATATAGTTTCTCATATAAACTTTTATCCTTTTATCCCTTTAAAAGCGGATTTTTGAAAAGAAAAGTTAGCCTATATTTGACGCCGGATCTTCAAATATCTCAATGCCAAATTTCATCCAAACTTATTCAACCGTTTAACCGTGAAAGCGTCACAAACGCATTCGCATTTATAATTTTGCAGTATGGATTTAGATATGTGGGATTGCGATAAGAAAATGATTATTATTTTAAATATAGGTATGTGTGCGTAACCTAATCCTATTTATTCAAAAATAGAAACTAATTCGAATCTCCCCACTAGCACCTGCGAAGAAAGTAATGCTTTTTATAGGGCAACACTAAACATCTGCTTTGAACGGAACACGTTTTTATACACCGCAAACTAAGTCGTTTCCGCTGTAAATAGGTCAAAAGTCACCTAACGTTCGTAAAAACATCATGTACCTAAGTTAAATACAAAAATCCAATTTTAGGGTAAAAACCTTCCTACTTTGTTTTATTTGAAGTAAGATAGGCTACCAATATTTTAACTTCTCTTGATAAAAGGTAATGAATGAGGATAATATAAGGTACTAGGCACTAGCTGTTACCTGTGACGTGACTTCGTCTGCACGACCCACACACATTACTTCCTTTTATTTTAATAATCCAAAAACAATATCAACAAGTAGTATAATATGATAATTATCGCAACTAGCAACTCGCAACAACGAAATTTCCAAATATGTCCTCATTTCGGTCATCCCTTGTTATAATACTTTTTCAAAGTTGATACAAATTAAAGGCTGCTACTACTCGTAATATCTGAAAAATGTTAACCATCATACATCAGGTACTGGTACTGAAAAATGGTACTGAAAAATGTAAACCATAATACATCAGGTGTAAATAAAGTTTGGATTATCAACTAAATTCAAAAAGAGACTTTATGTCGCCGGGTAATAAGTAGCCTATGTGATAATATAACTATATATTGGTGAAAGAATTTATAAAATCGGTACAGTAGTTTTTGAGTTTATCCATTAGAAACAAATCTAGTATAATATACCTATAATAATAAATCAATTAGTAGAGATAGATAAATGTATATGCTTTAATCCTACCTATTTCATAGGTTTTGAATTCCGTTTAAAGATAAAATAATACTAAGCTATTCAGGACCGGATATACTATTAGTGCTGCCCTGGATCTAGGGTAACCAGATGCCTCGTATTTTACGGCTTACCCCGTATTTCGAGCTACAAAAACGTAGGTACCCGTAATTAGAAAAATCGAATACGTGGTAAGATAAGCATTGCCTCTGTGGTCTAGTGGTCCGGTGTCGGAGTTGACCGCATGAGGTCCCGGGTTCGATTCCTGGGTCGAGCAATTATTAAATGTGTTTTTTCAGTTTTTCGATAAAAATAACATTGCCCGGATTGGAAAGTGCCCGGTCGGCGATAGGTTGGCCACCTATCACATTGTGGGACCAAGTATCTTCGGCTAATCGTGGGTGCACTTGTTGTACCTCTGTCTAGCCTTTCGGGGATACGTGCGTGAAGATACTTTTTATAAGCTTCGGTATTTCTAAAAATTCCGTCAACGTCAGCTTACTGGCGAGCCCGGCTAACTATGAGCGGCCTTTTGACTGTAAATTCGTTAATTCGTGTTTTCGCAAGTCAGGTGGAGACGCATACGCGTGCATTTTAATTATTTATTAGATTTTTATACATTTGTTACACAACTGTCTTATTATTTTAGGATTAATTCCTGCCGCCGAATTCCATCATCGGACATCGCGTCAAAATTTGAAGTTCCATCCTCACCATCTCGACGTTTAGAAATCCACAACTGTGCGTTTCTCCCGACACTTTTTGCTTCGCACTACTCTGTTGTGGAATCAATTACCGGCAGGGGTATTTCCGAACGGATACGGCATAGGGACCTTCAAGAAAAGAGCTTACTCATTCTTAAAAGGCCGGCAACGCAACTGCAAGACCTCTGGTATTGCAGATGTCCATGGGCGGCGGTGATCACTTACCATCTCTTGCACCTCTTGCACCTCTTGCTCGTTTGCCCCCTCTTCTATAACAAAAAAAAACAAACTGAAGATCTTTTAAAAGCTCTTGACCTGTGACAAGTTATATAGATTTTAAAATTAAAGAATTTGCAATAAAATAGTGAAATTTTAATAATTAAAATTCCGTCAAATAAGCATAAGACCCGTATTTTGGATGCTGGTAACCCTTAAATCAAGAATTGACATATGGTGACCCTACCTGGGCCACCATTAAAATGATCGTTAATATAATTTGAATGAAATAACTATTTAAAGATATTTTTAAAAAATCATTATATAAGAGTTAAATGAGCAGGAGGCTCGCCTAATGGCAAGTATTTGCC
This sequence comes from Apodemia mormo, assembly GCA_036924255.1. Taxonomy (NCBI): domain Eukaryota; kingdom Metazoa; phylum Arthropoda; class Insecta; order Lepidoptera; family Riodinidae; genus Apodemia; species Apodemia mormo. The sequence goes on along the minus strand of JAUPFN010000022.1, from coordinate 20,362,959 downwards.
AACGCTCAATACCCAGGGACTGAATTCATTTTATTAAAATTAATTTTTGTATTGTACACAATAATATAATTTTAATGCAGTAAAACCATTGAAAACTGCAGAAACTAATTGAGTGCTCTAAGCACATTGACTCAATTACGTGAATTGGGGGCTGATGACTGCTCTTCTACCAGACAGTTTGTAAGGTGCTAACGATTGGTTGTACGAGACACTACCATCTTGGCTTTTAGATGGTGAAGTTCTGCATTGTCATGCCCGGTTCTGGTACCACTACCAGACCTATTCCTGCCGTAATAAACAAATTTGAACCGCAAAGTAGCTGGTAAGCTTATTTTTGTTAAGTCTCTGTTACAAGGACTGCAACGCACCATTAACATCTTTGTTAGCTTAAGGCGATTATTGTCTCTTTAAATTAATGAGTCTACTTGTTTGTTATCTTAAATTATATAAAAAAAAACAATAGTTTTGTCACGTTTGGTATTCGATTGCTTTTTAAAAAAAGTCCAGACCAACGTAAAGATTCTTATTACATTTATAAATAAATAAAACTATGACAATCTAGCAAATTTGCATTGGTGTAACAATGTTCTGAATTAAAAATCTACCCATGTCCTTTTCCCTTGAAGAGGTAGAAAGAGGTACAGCTAGTGTACACCAATTAGCCAACGGTATCTATTAAATCCCATGATATGACTATTTGCCAACCTATCGTCAAAACTGGCACATACTCAATCCTGAGCAAATTATATTTTATAGAAAAACTTATTCAGAAAAAATTCTCCGGTCAGAGATTCGAACTCGTCTTTACCGAAGCTAGCATCGTTTGACTACTAACGGTCATGTTCTAAACTATCACAAATAAACTCTTCATTGGCTGAGATTACCATCTAAGAAGCAAAAAGATTCTAGCGTTTGAATTTCGTAACAGGCTTTTGTGTGCGCTAAGAATAAATCGGATACACAGTAGTTTTTAATGATTAAGTGTGATATGGAGATAACAAAATAAAATATTTGTTACAAAACATAAGGATTAATAATATTTTTAAGATATAAATTCGACAAGTGTTTGAAAGAAAGTGTCGGTGTAAAGATGAGAAAGGGCATGCTCCGTTGGTTCGGACATGTAGAAAGAATGGTAGATGAAAGGTTAACAAAACAGATATACAATGTGAATGTGGAAGGATGTAGGTACCGGGGAAGACCAAGATCAGATTGATCGAGTTCTGTCCGAAGGTGGTGTCAAGAGTCTTCGCAATCGGCGTGTGTGTATAAAGAGAGTGATGAATGTGGAGGAAGCGAGACAAGTCTGCAAGGATCGTGATGTATGGCACTCGGTTCTCTCTGCCTACCCCGTAAGGGATCTGGCGTGAAGATATGTATGTATAAATTCGAAAAAATAGACATTAAATACATCTGGAAGTGATACATCACTATCACACCGTGGTAAAAATCATCTTGATATTGTTAAATTACAGAGTATGTAATTTCATCCTCACTATTTCGATGTCTGGAAATCCACAACTGTGCGATTCTCGAGGCACTTTTTTCCCGCCCTACGCCTCTGTGAAACCAATTACCGGCAGTGGTTTTTCCGAACGGATACGATTTAGGGACCTTCAAGAAAGGTGACTCTTTCCATCAGGAGATCCATCTGCTTATTTGCTATCTTATGACATAAAAAAGCCTATTCTTTCTTAAAAGGCCGGCAACGCTAAGTCTGCAAGTCTTCTGATAGTATAGTTGTTCATAGGCGGCGGAGATTACTTACAGGATTATCAGGTGAGCCTCCTGTCCGTTTGGTACATTTTTCTATAAAAAATCTGTAAACGGTTGGCCCTACAGGCTATCCCTGAGAATTTCCGCTAAATTAAGGTACTTTAAGCTCAAAAGAGTAAAAACTGTAAGCATAGATTTTTTCAGTTCAAACATCTATTTTGTTTAAAATACCAGTATATTGATTTTTGAAAAACTGTATATTTTGGAAACGATTTTAATCTTTCAAATGGTATTCAACTCAATTTTTGAGATCCAAAATATTGGTTTAGCTAAATAATCGATAAGTTGTAAAATTTCGAAGCAGTGTCAAAAAACATATTTTTCAAAAATTTTCATGATAAATTCCAAATAAATTCACCGATTTTAATTCAATTAACGGTATTTGACGCAGTTTTAAAGAAGAAAAGCTGACAAGAAGAAGAAGAAGTCAATCAGTGTATTAGCCTGAAGTTTATTTCAAAATACTAAGTGAGCTTGCTAAAAACAACGTAGTTTTTATATTTGAAAAGCTGTAACTTTTGAAAATTACTAACTTTCTAACTTTGGTAAGTTTTCAATTTTTGAAACGGCATTCGACATTCGGCATTCGGTTGTTTTTTTTAGTACCAATATAACGAAGAATACCAAAAAATGATTGGTTGAAAAATTTCAAAGTTATGTCGAAAAAACGCTTTTTTCATAATTTTTCGTTAACGATTATTCCCTAACGGATATACCGAGTTTAATGCAATTTTTGCATTAGACGTAGTTTTTTTTGTGGAATAGAGCTGATTAGTTTTTGTGCTCAATCGGTACATTAATCTGGAAGTTATATTAAAAAATACTGTTTCGTCAAAACTCTTCTAGGGTATTTTCAAAAATTTTAAAATCTCTTGGACCGACTTGGTAAAAATTTTTAGGAAGTCTAGTTTTAGCAGAATCTAATCGAATTCTATCCATAGCGGTTCAAACATTATAAGATGTTTACATACACACATACATACACACGCACACATACATACATACAGAAATACGACGTCATCGTGAAAATAGTCGGAAAAGATTCCTTAGGAACTCAAAACGTGGAGATCTGGTGAAAACTTGATTTTCGAAAATATGGACAAAATCAGTAACTTCCTTATTTACGTACTTAACGGGAAGTTAAAAAAATGTAATATAGATATTACCACAGTAGGTATATGATGTCATTAGGACACCATGACAGGGTGTTTTACCGGTAAATTTTAATTTTAAAACATGAAATTCTCATTATAAAGGTACAATATTTAACAAAAATAAATAGCTTTTTGAATATGTACCTAATAAGGTAAATTATCCAACAGATTTTCAAATTTAGTCACCTGTCAAGTACCGTGCCTATATTACATTCATACTTAATATTTTTTTTTATTTTTTTTAATTTTTTTATATCATAAGATAACAAACAAGCAGATGGGTCTCCTGATGGAAAGAGTCAACCATCGCCTATAGACACCAAAGATGTTAATGGTGCGTTGCTATCTTGTGGCGAGGTCTAATGCCACATGCATAAGTTTACCGGCTACCTTACCCTCCAAACCGGAACACGACAGCGACAAGCACTGACGCTATTGCAGCAGGAATAGGTAAGGCGGTGGTACCAGACCCGGGCGAGACTTAATAACCTAAATTTAAATAAAAACTACACCATAAACTAAATTAAAAACAGTGCGCTTCTAGTAAATCAAATGAAGCACTCTAAATTGCATTTTTTCTGGATTTGTTTAAAACAAACGGCAGAAACCAGACAAAAGCATTGGCAGTAGGACATAAAAAGACTTTCATTCATAATAGGTGCAAATTTTTTCTCTTTTTTTTCGCAACGGAATAGTTCGTTCAGCCAAGAGCATTTCCGACACCACTTGCGCTGTTCTAAGACCAGTCAACGCTTGACTTTCCGAAATAATATGTTCAGTAAATCGAAAATACTGAGGATGTCCAAAATTCCGGCTGGAACAGTATTTTTCAGAATTGCTGGAAGAGACCAAATACATTAGGTACATACTCTTTGGAAGAGACTTGTACCTGAAATAAACAAAAAAAAACTCCGAATAAATTGTACATAGGTACTAAAATAACTTACATACATTTTAATATGTTTGTACCTATACAAAATTCATTATATGTAATACCAGCGACAAGATAATATAATATAAACTAATCTCTGGCAACAGGTTGTTAAAAAGCAACCTGCAAAATTCCTGAACGGTTATTAACTAAGAATTAAGGTGTTTAGTAAATCGTACAAGGTAACCGAAAATCTAAAGGATTATTTTTTTCTTTTTAGAGAAAAAGAAATCATATTGTCAAAGCTATAAACTTGATTTTTAAAACGGATTTATTAAAAAGTTAAACTTTTAGACAGACATACATACATCGCCAAACTTAACATAATTTACTACATAATATGTTAAGGCATTACACATCTCATTAAAAATATAGCAAAACTACAAAGTACCATATTAATATAGTATTTTGAAAAATCTATTGATCAAAAGCCAAAAATCCATAGGAAGTAATTCATAAACACACGAACATTTATTATTAATAAAATTATCAATCTTAATAAACCAATAAATGTAGCGAATCATCTGAATAAAAGTAATAACGCGCGTCTCGCTCCTGAAAACGTTCACCGAAATAAAAAGTAAATAGGCGGAAGCAAAACGCGCCAAACACAATTTTCCTTAACAAAAGTATTGCACCGGAAAGTCTTATATTTATTTCCCGCCATCCGGCGCTTCGACCAACCGAAATTTCCCGCTCAAAATTGTGTAACCTATAGAAACATAAGCCGCCATTTTTAACCAATCAGCATTAAGCCCGCGCTCGCGCCACAGCGTCATTGTCATATCTCGAAAATTTGTACGGCAGTGCAGTGAACCCCGACGGTAAATTGAAGATTTTCCTAAAAAGAATAATAATAAGCATCATAGGTAAGTGACTACTATTAATAAAATGTTAATAATTATCTATTTTAGTTAATTTTTCAATGAAAATTTGCTAACATTATTTATTTAACTATCATTTCGCAATTTTGTTACTCGTGACTCGCGTTAGATATTTTACAAAGACATCTAAACTTAAATACATCCCTAGAATTTTGAAATAGTATTTTGACTAAACAGTAAAACAATCCTTTTAACTTATCCAATTATTAACACAAAAATTGGACCGTACAATTTTGTAGTTACAATCAGCAAAATGGCGGCGAAGTTGTGTGCTATTAATATATACCCTTTGTCTTCTTTTATACAATACGACATGAGATACGTGTGAACGAGAAAGGCGTATATCTGATAAGAAGTTTTTAAAGTATGCTGCACACGTAGGTAACTATTAACTAGACACGTCTTCGTTCTTCGTAAACAAGCTCGTCATCAGTGTTGCCATAACGACTACTTATTTTATCCAATCTTTTAGGGAAATTTAAATATTTTAAAGGAACGCAATAAATAACTTCATAATTATATGATTTTCTACAATAATTGTAAATTGTAAAAAAAGGTAAATTTTGTTTAATTGTAACAGATAAACTCAAAAACTACCGAACCTACATTATCACTAAGTAACATAGGCTACTTCTATACCCGACTAAATATAAGGAGGTATTGTGTGTGGGATTATGCGAATGAAGTCGTGGGGAACTGCCAGTACTGAATAAAATGTTTGCAACTACATATTATGTATGGCACATCATCCGGCTTCGGTTTTATATTATTTATCTTAAACTTAGATAGCGGATATTTTGATTACTTATTAAAATTTAAGTTTAAGAGGTGTATGATTTTATGTAGGTACGCTCTTACTACGATCTTCTGCATTCTTGCTTGTTTAGAAAGGAAGGTAGAATCAAGTCGATATCAATCTTACCTTTTTGAATTCGGCATATCATCTTTTGTTCAAATACTATTTAAAAATTCTTGTAAAAGAATACTCGTTTACAAAAAGTGTGATTTCAACATGAAAAATCTTCTAAGTACCTACATAGAAGATTTTTCATTATGAAATCATATTACTTCGAAGATTTTTCACACAGACAAAATATTTTATATGTTTTATATAATAATTAGGTATATACTTATTTCAATGAAAAGTTATATAATTTTTGAGGTTGATACTATAGTTTTATATGTAATCCAAGGTTTTAAAAATATGATATAATCTTGATTATAAATTTCAATATACCAAAGTTAGATTAGAAATATAATTTGATCGATTGGTTAGCAATGGGATGACTATGTAGTCGATGGGGCTTGGATTTGACTTCAAGTTCGGCCTGACAGGGACATTTATTTGTGTGTTCGGCACAAATATTTATAAATCTGGGTTTGGATGTTTATTAAATATATGTCTGTATTTATATATTATGTGTTTCTATGTTATTACCTATCTTTATTCCCAATTATAAACTTCCTTACTATTATTTCTGTATTAGTATCATTGAATAACAGCTATATCCCTAGCAAAAAGTATACTCACTTTGGTGTTATACCTACCGATTCGTATGACCGTGAAAAGTGTTCTGCACATTGCGTGCAATAATGTATGTACAAAACCCATCGCTGTAGCTTTAAAGTCGCTTGGCCAAGTCTCGCTTTATATTATATATTGTAAAGATAATTTAAATAAGCTGTTATTATTATAAAACGTGCACTTGTTTCATAAAATATAAATAAAAATTCTGGACAAATTTCCCGAATTGAACTAACCCCAAAGTAAGTAGAAATGTGAATCGAACCCGAGCCCCCTGGATTAGTAGTTAAGTTCGTTAACCACTCGACGAACAGGACAGTCAAACAATGTCAATTGAACGGACGGACGGTTTAATAATGTTAATTGAACATTTATTTAGAAAATATATAATAATTATTCTTTATTTACTGCCCACGAGGAAAATATTCAATCAGAAATATATCAAAATTTAATAATAATATATCAATGTGTAGTAAGTATAGAAATAAGAATAATACGATAGATCAATATTACACTTTTTAGTCATATGTTTCATATAATATTTAACGCGCAAAACTCACCACTTCATATATTTATACATATTAGCGATCGCTCTATATTATAAATTTAACCATATACTATACAATAAAATTTATTTTAAATTTAACAGACTTCCGCTGTAAAAAAATAGATAATATACGTGATTGTATATTATCATGTATGCCACATGATTGTAGTGTGTGTATTGTTTATTTTAGTAATTTAATGTATTTCTAATGCATATTATTTAAAAATATTGGTGTCTGCAGTCCTCCGCAATAGAAACTTTATCTTTACCGAATTTCATACTCCGTAGTTCGCATAATTTTCTTAAAAAAGGGTAAAAAGTTTTGCTTTGCGTATTAATATATGCAATATTAAGATATACGATGGAAAGCAATTAATTATTAGGTATATTAATATATAAATATACACATTGTAGGACTACTAAGTATCTTCGGCTAATCGTGGGTGCACTTGTTTTACCTCTGTCTACTTCTTCGGAGATACGGGCGTAAAGATACTTTGTATATAAATATGATTTTTTATGCTCTAGTAGTTCAATATTAACTATGTAATTAGTGTGGCTTAACATCATTAGATTGATTTTTAAGGTTAGCGACCCTGATTACGCAATCGACGGGGCTCGGGTTCGATCCCCGACGGGAACAAGCATTTGTGTGATGACTGATGAGCATAAATGTTTGTATTTCCGGGTTTGGGTGTTTATTAAATATATTATAGTATTTATATAAGTATTTCTATGTATTAGTATCGTTGACTAACACCCATAACACAAGCAATTAATTTGCTCACTATGGGGTTAGATCAATAAGTGTAACCCCGTAATCCCGTGAAGAAAAAAAATTCAGAAGTTGTTAACTGAAAATCAGTTGCAACAAGCTGTTTTTCAGCCAACAGCTTCGATATTAACATAACAAACAAGCCGATAAATAATAACATTTGTGTTAATGTTATGAATTGTTTCTTAATAAAATCGAAATTAATCTACATTTCATAATGTTTCATGCCTCTTTTTAACGGTTTTCTTTTTATTATAAATGCGATATCAATTTCAAACTTATTTTAAAATTATGAAATGTGATGAAAATACTGAAAGCTCATCTGCATTGGCAGGCACAAATAAATTAAATAAGTAATTTCATTGTTTTATTTAATATTTACGAAAACAAATATCCAGTAAGTATTGTAAAAAAAAACTTTAAATTTAAATACTAGAATAATTGCAGGTAATTAAGCTATAGTAACGCCACACTGTGTCGAGCAGTTGAACTACGCGTTTAGTTTTGACTTTGACCAAGCACAGCGCGCCGATCACAAGCGAAATGAGGCAAGCGTTGTTGTGTGCTTGTGCCGAACTTCAATTCGGTTCGCTGACGCGTCGCGCAAGCGCAGAAAGCGGTCGACCGCTGCGCGTGTGAACGCGTTTTTGACGTCGCGTCGTGTTTTAATATCGAATACGTTTTGTTTACAATTTTCTAAAATCTTATTGCGTAATGAACCATTTACTATTAAAGGTTCCTCTATCTATTGTTTCTAATAAGAACTAAATAAAGAACATTGTTGTTAGGTCAGTGGATGCTAACAAGTGCGTCGTGGACTGTTGCTAGCCTGAAGATGTCTACGTTAAGTGTTAGGGCACCTGGTCTACAGGCCACCACAGTGCTGGACACTAGATCGTTACGAGTGCGTGGCATGACCGCCCTAGACGGAGTACGGAGGAATTTATTTGGATGCACAGACAGAGAGGAAAATAGGCGATTCGTGGAGCGTGAGCTGGCGAGACAACTTGAATTAGATAGCCAAAGATGGGGTTTTGATTTCGCAAATGAAAAGCCATTACCGGGCGCGCAAAGGTTTGCTTGGCAACTAGTACCAGCTTCAGCAGTACCAGCCGCGTTGAGAAGATCTCCTATCAACATCACTCCATCTCCGACCACTCCAGTTCAAGAAACGAAGCCGTCAAGTCCAGATAGCAACAAAACTCAGAAGAGAATAACAGGTTAGTCATAATTTTCTATACAAATATTGAAATATAATATCGTCTGTTGCACAGATAAGTAATTGTTATTTAAACATTGCAATATCAATTACCACTACAAACGCATGCACCCAAACAAAGACTTAAAATAAACATTGCAACTCATATCGTAAACGTTATTACCTATTGAAATACTTTACATGATTCTGTTGTGATTATTGATTCAGTTTACGATTTTCATTCAATTGATATCTACGTAGGTATATATAGATACTCATTTACGCTATTGCTATTACTCAAATGTTTACATATAGTCAGTCACGTGACATATGTACCTACGCTAAACTTTATTCATCAAAATTATACTCACGAAAAATGCTTTTTGAGATTTCTATCTTTTTGTTTTTTATTTGTAACTAGCTGTTGCCCGCGACTTCGTTCGCGCGGACTTCGTTTACTCCGCACAGCTCCTCCCCTGTAGGTGATAGCGTGATAATATGTAGCCTATATGTTGACCCGACCTGTTAGTAATATCCATGCAAAATTTGAAGTAAATTCATGCAGTACTTTTTGAATTTACCCCGGACATACATTAACTTTCCTACGATTTTATTATATGTATATAGATAATAATATCGCTGAGCAAATACATTGATCTAACACCAAAAGTAAGCAAGTTATTTGTTTGTATTAGAGATTTTAGTGAACGATATTAATAGATACGTAATACGTAGTACGTAATGTAGGGACAGTCGATTTGTTACGTTACATAACAAACCTTGCACATTATTTATTATATTATAAAATAATAATAACTGTAAATGCTCATGGTCGACCTGAGATAACATTTAAAATTATAAAGGAAATTGGTACATACACATCGAATGGAGACTCCTTTTTCGAAGTAGGTTATTAAAAAGTTAGCTATCAAACAAAATGCACCTATCTTTTTGTTTAGTTCATTTTTACATTTTTAAAAACTACCTACTCCCCGTGTTGGTTCCGGGCTCCTTTGAATAGACCAACTGCCGTTCTGCCAGGCAGGTTGTAAGATGATGATGCTTATTTAGAAACGAAACCGATTGGTATGGTTGGATGGTGGATATGTAATAATTTATTGTGAAACAGTATAAGATGTGTTTTAATATTAAATGTTGAGTGTAATGTTTATTTTCATTAATTAATTTAATACATATATTTCTAATGCGTATTATATAAAGATATGTTTTTCCTTCACAATATAAACTTTAACTGTGCCCATACTTTACCGTTCTCGTATTTGTCATAAAAAAGGCCACAAAGCTTTTTCTTCACTTATTAATATATAGATAATAAATATTTACTGGACAAATTACAGTAATTAATCTGACCCCAAAGTTAGTCAACGACACCTACTAATACATAGAAATACAGTAAATTGTAATATTACATTTGATCACCTAAACCCAAAAATACAAACAATTACTTATACATAGAAATATAGGAAATTGTAATATTACATTTAATCACCGAAACCCAGAAATACAAACATTTACTTATACATAGAAATATAGGAAATTGTAATATTACATTTAATCACCGAAACCCAGAAATACAAACATTTACTTACTTATACATAGAAATATAGGAAATTGTAATATTACATTTAATCACCGAAACCCAGAAATACAAACATTTACTTATACATAGAAATATAGGAAATTGTAATATTACATTTAATCACCGAAACCCAGAAATACAAACATTTACTTATCCATAGAAATATAGGAAATTGTAATATTACATTTAATCACCCAACCCAGAAATACAAACATTTATACTCATCACATTAATGCTTGTTCCTGATGGAAATCGAATCCAATCCCCATCGATTGCGTTGTCGCTAACCATTCGATTAACGAAGCCAAGAAATTGACTGACATAAATATGTAATGAAAATATTTGACCCGGTTGTAAACGGTATATAACAATCCTTCACGCTTTAACCAATTGAGCCATAACTTACTAAGGCAGATTGTTGCGAGGTCACTCTGTACTCGATACCTACGAGGTTTATTGGAGGTGTCACGTTTAACGTATATATTAACTTGACACTGATGTCAGTAGCCACGTCTGGTTTAATTTCTAATGTCGTTATTGATAAGAAATGACCGGCTGCGTGCAGTCAACACAATTATATTATTTTTATATACCATATACAAGGTTATTAGTCTCCTTCGTAATAAAGCCTCTTAAAACTATATATTACAAAATTTTTCAAAAGAAAATATAAACTCATTTTATAAAAAACTAGCTGTTGCCCGCGACTTCGTCCGCGCGGACTTCGTTTACTCCGCACAGCTCCTCCCCCGTTGGTGGTAGCGTGATAATATGTAGCCTATATGTTGACCCGACCTGTTAGTAATATTCATGAAAAATTTGAAGTAAATCCATGCAGTACTTTTTGAGTTTATCCCGGACATAGTTACATTGACTATCCTACAATTTTATTATATGTATAGATGGTTAAGTGCAAGTTAGAAAATACGTACTACTTTGCGATGTTGAATTTCGAGTGTCTTACTTTAACGATTAAAAACTAGAGCACTGGAAGAAATACGTACAATAACCATGGTGGTTTTAGAACCCTGCGTCATTAAGACGCTATGGCGACATATCCAAGTACTTAATAGTGAAATATATGGTACCTAACTCCCTTGACAACGTTTTGATGGTCATACATTTCAATATTGCCTGCTTGCATTTCAATATTCGTCGCCGGTGATATCGACTTGGCGTCAAATTGAGGCAGGGCTCTCCATGGCCTAGGTTTTTCTTTTCTAATATTTGTTATTATGATAACAGCCGCAGCTTCACAGTAACACATGCAGTTTGTAAAAATTTTAGGCGTCTACCCCTTTCTCTTCAAATAATATAGCCCCGTGGTAGACTGATTGTTCGGCATTTTCGGAATTATAAACGCAGCAAAACTGCAAACAACTGATTTCCCATTACAATGTATCTGCGCAACCTTGCATCAAATCTTCAACAAATAAAAATTGGACCAACTGGAAAGTAATACCCTTTGAAAAAAAAGAATTTTCCAAATCGGTGAACATATTATATATATAAACAATACGACAAAATTAAGAAATTTAATTTTGCCCCGTGTTGGTCCCGGGCTCCTTTGAAGAATAGGCAGAACGGCACTGCCAGGCAGGTCGTAAAAGGCGACCGATTGGCTATACGAGTCACTACCATCGTGGCTACTAGGTGGTGAGTTATGCATTGTCTCGCCCGGGTCTGGTACCACCACCTTACCTATGCCTGCCGCAATAGCGTCAGTGCTTGTCACTGTCGTGTTCCGGTTTAAAGGGTAATGTAGCCGGTAAACTTATGCATGGGGCATTAGACCTCGCCACAAGATGGCAACGCACCATTAACACCTTTGGTGTCTGTAGGCGATGGTTGACTCTTTCCATCAGGAGACCCATCTGCTTGTTTGCTATTTTATGATATAAAAAAATTAAGAATAGGAGGACCTATTTAAGAAGTCAGTAGAAAAGAGCTCTAAGAACTTTATTGACTTGCAAGTCCATAGATATTTTATCAGAACCCAATATTCGACCTTTCCGAAAACAGTTAACCATTTCTAACAAACTTCTAATTCTAGAATACATTGCCAAGTAAAAGTAGGACATAGTATAAAGCATTAATTATTTTCAAGGTAGCGTTTAATGTTAAAAAAAATTTGCTTTTGTTTTTTGTCGTCCTTCCGGCATTTTGCCACCCTATAATCCCCAGTACGCCTTTTATTATCCCTTTAAAAGAACGGACGTGCAAATTTTTTGTCCATCAAGGTGTTAAATACTTCATAATGACTTCCTTATTAAATAATTAAGTAACACGCTATTAAAAATTTAAGTTTAATAGATCTTTTTCTTGTATAAATTATAAAATGAGTTTGTAATGTTTAAAGGGTTAAAATTATTGTTGAACTACTTATTAGAGGTACCGAAAACATTTTAAGAATATTTTTTGCTGGTGACATATGCCTTATTTTAATACTTTACGTATTATACTAAAGAATATGCATATAATAAGGATCCCTTTTTAAGATAATTTATTTATACGCAATAAAAAGTAATAACAGACTTCCAATCTTCTGTATTTCGAAACCTGGATCAGGTTTTCACTATATGTATATGTGGGATCAAATGAAAGTATATCCTGCCAAAGAGTAAACCCATAAACCCTACAAACGTAAGAGTAAACCCATCCAAAAAATTGTCCTAATTGGTAAATAATTGACCGAGTTTGACCGAGATGAAATACATGTATCGAAATCATCATATTCCGATTTTGTATAAATTGGAAAAATAATATGTATGCAAATTTTGATTATATTTGACACTTATTTTATTATTAAGATTAAGTATTATATTCAACACTCTTTATCGTCGGCACTTGGTGAAACTTCATATTCATACAATCTTTGTATATCGATAACACTTGTACTGTTTCACAATAAATTTAAATTATTGGTGACATATTTTGGTATTATACCTTGCTTCTTACATTTAGTGTTAAACCATAGATGTTCGTTTACCTTAGTGAATTTTATTTTTAGTCTTCTGTAAAGGACGATCAATTCAGCCGTACTTGCTGCTTTAATATATTCAACACTCTTTATCATCGGCACTTGGTGAAACTTCATATTCATACAATCTTTTTATATCGATAACACTTGTACTGTTTCACAATATTTTATTGTGAAACAGTACAAGTGTTATCGATATAAAAAGATTGTATGATTAAGTATTATGTAGGCTTCTTTTAATCGAAATTGTAGACAGTATGTAAACTGAAATGTGATAAGACTAATTGAGGTTTAACTATTGCATGCCTTAATTGGTCAAATATGTGAATTATATTAATATAATTTTAAGACCTTAATGATAGTACATGTGAAGTAATAAACTATATTTGAATTCTAAGGCAACATACATGAATACAGCCTAATCGAGTGCCTCTTCTTTTTAAGATTGAAAATGTAATCAAATTGGTCAGTCATTTTCACTGCCTCGTTGGTCGAGTGTTCAGCGTATACATATAGAGTTTGTATATGCCTGACAACGCTGATCAAGACAAGGTACGGATTCGATCCTAAACAACAAAAAAGAAATACTCACATATTTGCTTACATACATAGACCTTTTTTGTTTGGGGTCACACACTTCCCATTTCGTCCCATATCCATACTTCCATACTAATATTATAAATGCGAAAGACTGTCTGTTACGCTTTCACGGTTAAACCGCTGGAACGATTTTCATGAAATTTGGCATGGAAATAGTTGAAGAGCCGGGGTCAAACACATTTTTTTTTCAAAAATCAATCCTTAAAGGGTTGAAATAGGGGATGAAATTTGTATGAAAAGCTATCTAGACGACATGTTAATCTATTCGCGGGCGAAGCTACGCGGGTCAGCTAGTATGTATATAAATTTGGTGTTTGTACCTCTGCCCACCTCTTCGGTAAATTGGGTAAACGTCTTATCCAGTATACCAGATATACCCTAGTATAGTTGGAAGTCGATTGTAAGAATATTACTGCCCTTAAATTATTTGACTGACATAAATAAAATTAGACACAAAATATTATTATCAAACAGTACATACTTGTATTCAAGTAATAAAATAATTAAACTCAACCAACTCCAAGATAAGCAACGGATCTAGTGTATGCCAACGTACACGCTCAAATGATTTGACCCAGTTAGTTTGTTTTGATGTACCACAGTGAGTGCTAACCTCCCACATTTGCACTGAATTGTGTCGCACATGTGCGCCCACAATCTAAAGATATCATTTGCTATGTAAACATTTGTACTTTAACTACTTTGTTATCTTCAACGCAGTATTATATCGCGAACTGCGAAACTATCAAGATTTTGTAGATTGTGTGTGAAGTATATTTATAATAGTCAACATATTACTAAAACTGATTAAAATATGTTTACCTACAGGGTATATTTTCGATTTGAATATATTTTTTTACTTAAGCTCCACTTTCGTAACGAATTGACAATTACTATAAAAACATGGTGATTAAAATAATATACATTTTTTTTAAATAAATCTCTGTAGCTGCTTCAAAAAAGAGAAGTACCTACTCGAAATCTACTGTTTATGAATAAACGAATCCGCTCGTTAAAAAAGTTGTTTATGAGTCAGTTTTGATGATACCCCATATCGCCTACCGACAAACCGGTAAATTGAAGTCAAATAACGTTCGGTTTACACTGCCTATGCTGCTTGAAGACTGGTGTCATGATATTTTAACAATTAATATTTTAATTATATATAAAAATCTATCTTTCCATGAAAGCCGCAAAGAATGATATTTTTCGCCGTGTTGGTCCCGGCCTCCTTTGAAGAATAGGCCAAATGCCGTTCTGCCAGGCAGGTCGTAAAAGGCGACCGATTGGCTATCGAGTCACTACCATCGTGGCTACTAGGTGGTAGAGTTCTGCATTTTCTCGCCCGGGTCTGGTACCACCGCCTTACCTATTCCTGCCGCAATAGCGTCAGTGCTTGTCGCTGTCGTGTTCCGGTTTGAAGGGTAAGGTAGCCGGTAAACTTATGCATGTGGCATTAGACCTCGCCACAAGATAGCAACGCACCATTAACATTTTTGGTGTCCATAGGCGATGGTTGACTCTTTCCATCAGGAGACCCATCTGCTTGTTTGCTATCTTATGACATAAAAAAAATACCATCTGAAATATAAATTTAGATTGTCTATTCTTATTTTTTTATTTAGGTACAGATCTAAAATGTTAATAAAACTGTTTATATTTCTTAGTTAAGCATACTTTTAAATATATATTTTCAGTTAATTTTTTCAATTCAGTTAAATGTGTTAAATGGCCATTTCAAATTAGAACGAACCGGTATTAGACGCCCATAAATCAAAGCATGTTATTATTGGCAGATGTAAATTCTAATCGTTTTCAAAACCCGGCAATATAGGGTCGAAAAGTCTTTGTCTAAAACTGACCAACCGTATATTACAAGCGGGGGGTCTAAGAAACATTGGGTCACCCAAATCTAAGATCCCTTCGTAAGTAATTACACCTTTACTAGTGTCATTGAACTCGATTATAGAAAACATTTTGAGAATATAAGTGGACCGAGCTGCGGGATATTATCAAACAAATGTTGCAAGGGTTTAACGAGATTGGAATGGCGACGTTATTTTTAGTATTCGTTACAATAAGTATAAACTTATTTTCAAAAAAAAAATTAAAGTAAAATTAAATATGAAATCCCAACGATTCAGGATGCAGAATTAGTTTTTGATTTATTTGGTACATTTTGTAATTAATGCCAAATACAGACTTTTAGTTTTTTTAGAATCATAGCACTAAGATTTCTTTAGCTGAACACACTAGATACCAACAAGATTAGAAGTTTGATGACGCTGGATTACATCAATTACAAATAATGAAAGTTAAATTACATTTCTTAATAAATGATAAGACTACCTGAAAATTAATTAATAAGGATACGGAAATCAACAGACATTTGTGAGATTTGGAGTTATACAATTTATTTTGTGGCGAAAAAACGAACTTAATGTGTAAAATATTAATACCTAAATAAAATACTAAGTGCGTAGAGGCCGATAAAGTTGGCAGACTCAAGTTAAAAAAAATAGTCGAAATTTAGGTCAAAATTAAGGGCTTTATGGGCGCTATTTAGGTCCACTAACCGTTTTGGGAATATTGACAAAGAAACATAAGTCCATACTTTTAATACCTAGCAGACTTTTAATAAAAAAAACAGGGATTTTATTATCATCAAATTAAGTGCTTATTGGGTGCTTTCGGAAACCGAAAAGATTGGATTAAAAAAATAAAAATAAACGCATGAAAATTGAATATGAAAATCGAGAACTTTCAAGTCTCAGTCCCTCTTGCAGTTCCAACTATAAATGTATACAATGGCATTACATCCCTGCTATACGAATAGCAATCCAAACATTAGCATCTTTCATGTCTACAGATGATATCTTTTTCCATCAATAAAGCCGTTTGCTTTACGCTGAAATGTATTAAAACAGGCAAGTGATAACGGCACTCATGTCATTACTAATTATTGTTATAGAACCGTTAAGCATATACAAATATACGTTGTTGATGTCAAATGAGCACGGCAGTTTTTTTATGTCATAAGACAGCAAATAAGCAGATGGGTCTCCTGGTGGAAAGAGTCAACTATCGCCTAAACACACCAAAGATGTTATTGGTGCATTGCTTTCGTGTGGCGAGTAATAATGCCACATACATAAGTTTACCGGCTACCTTACACGACAGTGACAAACACTGACAGTATTGCGACAGGTATAGGTAAGGCAGTGGTACCAGACCCGGGCGAGACAATGCAGAACTCTACCACCTAGTAAATAGTATCTGTGAAGTTTTATTACAGTGTGCCTTACAATTTTAATATGGTCTTAGACGACGGAGCCCCCAACCACGAGGCTCCTGTTTCTAGGTGTGGATACCTAAAAGTAAACAAACAACCCTATTTCATATGTATTTAATAAATAGGATAACTGATGACTTGTTGCTTTTCCGAGCCATATATTAATATGACGCAATTACAGCATAACAAGGATAAAGTGACACTAGAGGCACTCGGCTTATTCGCAAAAAGTATTTATAAAAGGAACTCGCGTGCGCGTGATTTATTAGTGAAAGTGTATATACGCCCTTATTATCGTACGGCTTTGTGATTCATAATATCAGAACAATGAGACTCGTGCGCAGTGTGTGCTCACCCTTTGTAGTGCCTCACCCTCGCGGACACTGACATAACGGTCATATTGATTTTTTAACTGTCATTACATCCCCGCATACCCTATAACAAAGAATGTTATAAATGCGAAAATGAGATTGTTTGTTACGCCTTCTCGTCTTAAAACTAATAAACCTATTTTAAATTTCTTTCATCAATAGAAAATTATATTATCTGCTAGTAATGCAGAGTTTTTTTTAATTAGAGATCCCTATGAAATAGTTAATAGAATAATGTAAATAAATGTAACGGTATTAAAAATTCCCTACAAAAGTTCATACGCTGCTATTATTAGTCGTTAGTCGTTATTACAAAATTTGTTATAAGTTAGTCAATGGCCAAACTTAATACAGAATATTCTCTTAATCCCAAAAAAATGCAATGAACCTATCCCAAAAAACTTAGCCTAATGTAAAACAAGAAGTCTTAACATTCAACTAGGTATCGTTTTTTACGTCTATAGAAATCCTTATTGTTTATCGTTAGTAGTCTAAATTTTAACTTTGAGACTTACTACATTCTAAGTCCAGAGCCGTTGATTTTTTGATTTTTATTGAACAACCGATAGACGAAAGGTCTGGCTATCGGTTGTTGTCAATTCGAAACAAAACATAATTAGAACTTTATTTCACAATTATTTTTATATTTAATAGCATTTGTATCTCTTATCTAAACATACTTGCGAAACTAAACGATGTGGGTGATTTGGAAAAAAACTGTCAACACGTGTTCGTATTTCGAAATTCCCTGTGATAGGGGAATTGTAACGGTCGACACGGCATCTGTCTCACTACCCCTGCGGCATACCATATTTATGGCACCCTCTAAACGCGTTACCGGGATGTATCATCTGTCCACGGATCGATTTCATAAACATGCAATTTTGTTTTAATTAGTTAATAAACGTTTTGAATTTCATCATAATGACAGACATGCTAGCCTTTTTTATATCTAAGGGCTAACCCATCGGAGACTATTAAAGTCTGAGTTTGATTTCTCTAAATGTATCGTTAAAAAAATAAAGTCCTTATTCAATATCTGAGAGCATCTTTGAGAGCGTGTAAAATGGTTGGTCAGATTATCGCAAGTAACAAACCTAACTTGATGAGATTGGCGAAGATGGATTATAAAATATGTTAGCAGATAAACCGTTTGCCTAACGACAAAAAGTTCTCCACTATCCCGAATTCTCATTCGGGATAATGGAGAAGAAGAAAGAGAATGCTTCGTAATATTTATTATTTAGACATTTCAAAGGTGTATGTATTTCTTGTATTATAGAAAAGGCAAAAAAGGTAGGTATTGTACCGTCCATTAAACAATTTTACAAAAAGATTGGATCTTGAATGTTAAATCTTTTTAATTTCACTATTACTGTCAGTGATCCATAACACTATTGATAATCAATATATCACGGGCACCAACCCCTATTATTTCTATTGCAGAATGTCACGTTTTAACAACATTCAAAATTATTACAGCGTACCTACTATGAGATACGCTACCGAAACCAACATATTAAAAGGCTCATAGCATGTTGAGATCCCAGGGCAAAATTTTACCTCCCTAAACCCAATCGTTTATGTGTCGTCCGGCCTGTGTTAAGAAAAAAGACATAGAACCTCAGTATTGTAACAAAATTGTGTTTATTATAGATACTTAAGGTAATGCAATAAATTCCGAGCACATCGGGTGATCCCATGACAGAAGGAGTGTTAAAGACTGAAGAAAATGGTTTTGCCGTTTAGAACAAGCAATAAAAGTTATTAACGTGTAATTTATTTTAATTCCTCCGTTATCAGTCCAACACATACACTCCAAGCTAATATAACCCGTCAGCATAAGTCCAACCGTCAGTTTTATCAATTGGAACTCAACCATAACTATGCACTTACACTTGCTAATGCAAAATGCAATTAGCCAACGATACATTACTAATGCAATTCGTTTAGTTCTCACGCAGCAACTCACGTGTGTAGTCACCCTAAGGAAGCAGAATGTAAGATATGGTTCAGTGCTCCTAACGACTGCCAACGCCTGGATAAAAAGTAACCTTTCACAGGGTTTTCTCAATTAATTCCTTGAAGGAGCATTATATTTCCTCTGCCGCATTTAATACAGGGCTAATGCGGCTAGTACCTGGTAGTGTCTTGTTTTTATAGTGGCAAACTCGAGCCTTAGACGCCCAACGCCCTTATGAAGGTTTGCAATCCGAGTTAAAGTTCATTAGACATCGTTCAATATAGTATTTCACTTGTTACTGTAGCCTTTTCTCTATTTCAATTATTTGAAAAGTTTACTCTGTGGTTTCGCCTGTGTTCGCTGACGCCAGTGTCTGCTGCCAGCTGCCTACTGTGACTTTGAACCTCGCTTTAGTGCGGCGTTTTGGCTAATTATGAAGGGTAAAAGTGGTAACATGCTCTGCGTTAGACGTAGAGTGAATAAGATGCTGTGTTGTGTGTTATTATCTCGGTATTGGGATTGAAGAACGAATGGGAGATTAGATCGAATTTGGGCTCATTCTGTCTTACATTTAAACATAATGTAACCACAGAATGAATGCGATATATAAGTTTTAATTTACAACTACGAAACACCGGACAGGTCTATTAATAGGGCTGTAGCACTATTTTAGAACTAAAATCACGTCATTCAATTATCAAAATCAATCGAGTTGAAGCGGTTAAGGCTCTTACACATTACGCCACATCGTAGCACGCCGCGATTTGTTGAAGCTGTTTGATTGTGATTGACTTTATGTTGCCTTAATTGGGGGGCTAAAGTGGCACAATCTTACTAAATACCTTAGCAAATCAGAACATAACAGTGACAAGCATTGTCGTTATAACAGAAGGTATACGGGTGATACGTCCCTGTGCGAGTTGGCGCAAAACCCTAACACTTAAAGGTCAAAATAATTTATTTTGTAGGCTTAAAGAAACACAGTTTATAAAACCGTTATAACACCAAAATGGAGAACGCCGATGTAAACGGTTAAATTACGCAGATACAACACACTTTCTAATTGTTGCGGATGTAATGAAAGTGACCTCGAATGCTGCAACGCAGTATACATGCATGACAAAACATAAATAAACGCCATTTCTCCGTGTTGATCCTTGAGATGAACTGCCTAATTGGTAGAGATCTCATAAAAAGCGTGAAAAATTTAACTGTGTGACTACTAAGACTAACTAGGTGATATAGTTACTTCTCTCGTATTAGGCAACTATCGCAAAAGCGTCCGTTCTTGTCGATATTGCAAAAGCGTGTCCCTCGGAAGGGTAAGGTAGCTTGTAAAATTATGCATGTTATATTACATACTTTTTATTGGTTTTTATTACACAAACAAATACAACGGTATAACTTAATGTTATTACGAGTAAGCATGTTCTCACAATTTACTTTCTGTAATGTGTAACGTTGAGAGAATAGCTTGGATAGTGCATAACATCACTCCAATAATACCTATTGGGTCTAACGTCAGTGATTTCTCTTTTAATCAGAAGAACCATATGTGTATTTGCTGTCGTTACATTTAAAGAATACAAATTTTACATTTGAATAAAACATTAGCATTTGTTAGTAAAGAAATTATATCGCAGGCTTAACGGTAATAAAATCTTACTAGTTATCAAGTGAAACTTAACTGTAACTAATTAAGATTATATACGTTACGGTGACTACATTTTGTGGGTTTAGAGAAAGGTAACCAAAATGTAAGCCACGCACGTAACACGTCAGAACGCAACACTTGAAACTTTGAAAGTTGTCTCCGATTTCGGCTACCCGTATTTTGAGAATGTTTAGGTGAGTCGTAGGTGATAGAGGTTATTTTTTTTAAACAGCAAAAAATTTCAACACGACAGTTAAAAAGTATTTTCTCTAGATCAGTGCTAAAACACATATATGTTTTTTTTTCTAATTCTTATATTAACTAGACTACAAATGATAAGACAGAAAACAATTTTAGCTGGTAAAAGCTAGAAGTTTGATTTTTATAATGGAAATTTCATTTTTATTCTTCGTGTTATTAAGAGGTCTATAAAAGTGGAGTCATTTGCATAAATAAAACAAAAATCGCATTTTTTAAGTTACGTCAACTTACTTAGGATCCGTCGATGTATGTAACAAGTACTAAGTTTGTTGATTTTGTACAACTTGCCGGCGATTACCGATTAGTCTGGCAGCACCGACATCAACGTAGAAGTATGAATCTGGCAATTCGTTCTAAATGGGCTTTTCAATTTCTCTGAAAACACAACATGTCTGAAACTATAAATGTATCAAATTTATCGATAGTTGGACCACCTACCATATCATGGAATTAACTTTAGCTGATTGTAGGTGCACTAGGCCACTAGCCTCACCTCTGCATATCTCTTCTGGACAGCGGGCCTGAGTCTCTTCTGTATACTTTACCGGAATTAACATTCAAGGCCTTAACTATTATAAATCTGAATATTATACTACTTTATTACTACTTGTATAACATACTTCATTTAATGCCGTCCAGCAAATTTGGCGCAATTGAGAAATAAACATACAAACTTATTATTTATAATATTACGAGCTGACCCCCGCAGCTTCGCCCGCGAGAAGAGTAAGAATTCATCAATATACTCTTACATACCAAAAAAGATCAAGACTTACAGTGTCATATCTGATGTGTGACATCTGACATCTAAATTCTAAGTGATTAAGTATTAGTAGGTACAATCTGATGGCTACCGCACGTGCTCATTAGTCAATTCAGATAGCTCGCGTTTATTGGTCAATTCAAATACCGCGCGCTCATTGGTCATTTCACATAGCACGCGTTCA
This sequence comes from Apodemia mormo, assembly GCA_036924255.1. NCBI lineage: Eukaryota > Metazoa > Arthropoda > Insecta > Lepidoptera > Riodinidae > Apodemia > Apodemia mormo. The sequence continues at coordinate 20,340,501 of JAUPFN010000022.1, read as the reverse complement.
TTGGTCATTTCAAATAGCGCGCGATTCCTCGGCTTCCTGTTACATACTTCCGTTGCATTTAACAAAATCACTTCCATAGATTTCAGGAAAGCGAGAAGATGTTCCAAATAAAAAATAGCCTATGTTTGTCTCTGTGTCTTCAGCTATCTTCTTGCCATAATTCGTCAAAATTGAATTTAGTCCTGAAATCGTAACAGACAGACTTTCGCATTTGTAATGTTAGTATGGATAGCAGGTTAGTTGACAAATTTCCAGATAACAATCGTATTTAAGATAAATATCTGATAAAAATCCTTTACAAGTAAAAGGTCCTTTGAACACGTAGAGTGTCAATCGTATCACCCCAATGCATTATTACATTGTCCACAAAAACAGCTGATTGCGTTCCGGTCCCTTGAACTTGGCGTTTTTATATGGGAATGATTTTCTTGGAGCGTAAAATCCATTTCCAACCATTCCTGTTTGGAAGACAAGTGAAAGTGAAAACTTTTACTTTCAAAATGAGAAGAATGAGATTAGGCAATTACCGCTATTCTGTATTTCTTATAGTTTCTAATATTAAAAACAATGTATTGTTTAATTTATTCAATGGGGGTCAAAGCAACACTACAACCTGTTTCTTGTTCAATCCCTCGAGAACAGTGTTTTTTAGGTGAAAGATATACGAAACAAATCAAAAATATATGCAAAATTTCACGAGTATTGGTTAAGGAGTTATAACGTGAAAGCGTAAAGGACACTCATTTTTACATGTACATATTATATTATTACATGTGTTACATTAGGATATACCTGGGATTCTTTAAGATCTGTGGTTCCTAATTGGTGGTCCGTGTTCATCTAATGGTCCCTAGAAACACCTGAAATGGTCAGGTGACGGTATTGTAAATATTAGACAACATTTATATTTTCTGCATATTTGCAATGAATAAACTCAAAAACAGTAGGTACTGGACACTAGTACTGGACACTGGTAGGTAGGTTTGTACCGATTCTTTTAACATTTGAAACTACACTATACAAAGTGACATGGGATAATTTTTACCCTGCTTTTCGAGCAAAAGGAAGTAATGATTTTGGCTCACACAAACGATATTGCGAGTAACAGATAGTATATTATACCTATATATAAGCTACAGAACTACTTATTCATTTACCATACGAATTTATTACCTCCAAACGCTTTGTGAACCATGGTAAGATAGATATTTTGTAATGTGGTCCATCATATTATTGTAAAATTTTAAGAACAACTGCATTAAAAACAAAAATGCAAAAGGCATTACTAGATATTGCATATTTGTTTATACATTTGACCTTAACACATTAATTTCACCAAACAGTCGCCAGATCTGGTGACATAATGAACTTTACAAGTAATTGGTGACAATTTCTTGCATAACATTTTTTTAGACTAGAGAAGGTTTACGTATAAAATATATTATATAAAGAAATGCCATCATACTGGCTTTCTTGCGGGGTTAACAATTAAACGTCAGCGAACATTTAGTTTACTAAGATTTATTGATTTATCAGCTAATGGTGGTGTTTTCGATTGCCGCATTTGCCATTTCAAAGACTTTCTACTCATTATAGGGAGTGACAGTTGTACATGCACTTCTAGACACGGGAGTAAATAAAGTAACGTAATTATGTATAAACCACTTTCACGTTATTAACCTTTCAATTAATAAAAGGTCTGAACCGAAATAAACAGCACTTGTTACATTTAAATACTTGATCAAACTTTCCCATGGTTTTAATGAAACATTTAGTAACGATATCTATAATTTCCCAATAGCTCCCGGTGTTCCCGGGGGAGATAATTGATGGTATCGGCAATATATCACCCTCATTAAACGGTTTCCCATGACCCGGTCATAGGGAGCACGTGTTATCAAATACAATTTCTAAGCTGATATGGTTCAAAAATTATTGACTAATTCAAAAATGAGCAGTTTATGTGTTCCGCATATTTTTATTTTTTCTATTATGTTGAGGTTTGTAAGCCGACCTGTATAAGTTTTTTATAAAATAGGCTCTAAAACAAGCTGTTGATTTTCCTGATCAAAAGAATATTTTTGAAAAGTATACTAATAGTTTGTGTTACCTTTATATATTTATTTGTGCAAGTCAAAAAGGTTCGGGCTATTTCACGATGGACTGTCTGTACCGTAAAGTATGTGCCATGAAACTTCTGCTGATGTGGCCTAGGATAAATTTGGTGAAAATCTAATTCAGGTTTTAAAGATACGCACCTACACGATACTGGCAAGAAAAGACATTATTGCGGCAGAAAAACTAAAGCAGAAATAGCCTGGGTAAGACGCTGCAGAAGTACAAGTTTACTATCAAATCATATATTCTCGTCATATTCATTCCAAGAATGCTATTGCACAACTTATTCAATTTCACAATTACATTTTACTAACCACCAACCAAACCGTCAATCAATTTTTATTATTTTCAATTCAGCTCGCTTTGTTGTTTTAAATAGAACGCGTCAGTTTCAATTTGGTAACGCGACGGATTTATATTTGCCGCAGGTCGACAGCTTTACAAAAGTAAATGCATTGGTACAAAAAAATGAACGTCCACAGTTCACACGTCGAAAATATTGACGCACAAAGGTTATTGTTTTAAACTTATTTGAATAGAAACGGTAATGTTCCGCATCGTGCTTTTAACGTTGATTACCAGCTGCGCCTGCGACTGAACTTTAAACGAAACGGTTATGCAGATTTTAAAATGAACAACCATAGTTCCAGAGTACATCGAATCGAATATCTCCTAGTTTAGTGGATATTTTAGCGTGTAAGTGTGATTTATCGTCTACAAATACACCCACATGCAAATGTTTACGACAGTTACTGATGATTCGTGGGAACTTGGATGTGTCATTTGTTGGCTGAAGATAATTATGGGGTTTCTTGGTCCTTTAATGACCCCACGTAACCCTCGTCTTGGTAATGAGATCTGTTTGATACGACACCTAACCACGAGCGGATGTAATTTCATATCGACACGATTCGAACAAGAAATATAGGAGGAAACCGCAGACGTAATAATATATACTATGTAATCTAATACTCTTATCAATCTAACTGCGAAATTGTATGTTCTAGTTTTTTGTTATTAGTAACGGCAATTTGTTCTTATCGTTATCTTTGATCTTTACGACGTTATCTCGTTGTTTTGAAGGAGTTTTACACATAGTTTGATGTTTTTTGTTCTTTGTATACCTAACTACATTTAAGGGCTGCTTATTAACATCCATTAATATATTTTATTTTTAAATTTATTCGAATCTCAATCTTAAGCGATGATGACATTTAAGCATTTATAAAAAAAGAAAAATTTCCATTTTGATTTCATTTGAATCGGAGACCACCGGTTTCTTCCGTTCCAACATTCGCATTAAGTTATTTAACGTATAAAAAGAAATTCCATAATATAAGAGTTTACAGATTTTTTATAGTCTAGTTTTGAATATAAATATATTTAAAATAATAAAATACGTATGCTACATAAAGCGTAGTCTCCAAAATTATAGTTCTTTAAAATTTAACACTAATAATGCTGTGAGTGCTCCAAAAAAATCAATGTCATGAATCTGAAACTATTTTTTTTATGTTTTCTTTACGTTATAACGATAGAACCAGTAAACAGTACAGACTGATAATTTCATCATTATGTAAATAATATTCCTGATTGCTGTCACCAAAGAAGGGCGTGAAAACCCGTGATGTATACCTTCATTATTCTCTCAGTACAAATGTCCGAACGTTATTATAAATCAAATCACACCAGAACATTATTTATTCTGATATATCTACTTCAATTGAAAAAGGACAATCCACTCGAGACGCGGTCGGATTAGTCCTCTCAATTCGTACATTCTAATATGTGCTTGAAACTTATTGTATTGTACAGTATGGATGTCAGATAATTTATTTTAACACTGCATAATATTATGTTTAAAAGAGTTATTTTGTTAGAAATGTGAAAAGCCGTTAGCTAAAGCTAACATAAGTTTCAACATGCTCTTGAGTCTGTTTGCTTTGAATTATTTGTGGAAGGTCTTAAGTGATTTTCAGGCACGGTGGACTGTCAGTTTTAAAAAGTCATTGCTTCCACCCACATCGTGTGTGATATTATTTAAACAATGATAAGTGAGACCTCAACGTTATGTAGTTTTTTTTTTGTTGATTGAAATCAAAGCAGTGATTTGTCTTTAGTTTAATGCAATTGTAGATGGTAATTTCTTCACATCATTATCATTACAGAGGTTTAGTACTACCACCTTTCTCACCTGTTCTTCCCGCAATAACATCATTGCTTTTCAACCGACTCCCAAAACGAGGAGGCTATCAATTCAGCTGTATGTTTTTATTATATGTTAGTTTTTTCAAAACTCGGTCATTTTGCAATTTTTTTTTTTGTTTGAGTGGTCTCGTTTTAATTTGGTAAAGATCTGATGCAGGGTTCCGAAAATATAGGAAGTGGGAAGTCGATTGCTGCAATTTACTGCGTTAAAAAATTATCATCTCGCTAAACTAAAAAATCTGTAATAAAAATCTGAACACGACGCTCAGAATTCAGATTAGAGATTAAGGTAGCCGGTAAGTTTATGGATGTGGCATTACAACGCCCCATTAACATTTTTGGTATCTTCATCTTTCCATCTAGAAAGACTGCTTGTTGCCTATTGCCTATAACTTCTTAATGGCATGCTATATATGTAGCTATACAATTTGCTATGATAAAAATATTATGTAACATATGTTATTCCTGTCTAATCTGTGTATTATATGCGCCCAAAAATTACTTCAAAAATAGAATTTCACTAAGCACACTCCCAGACTCCCATTAAGATGACATTTTATTTGAAGTGTGTTTAATTTTTTATTTGTGCGTTTTTTTACAAAAAGTCAAACGAATTTAATGTTTTTGATAAATTAGGTTAATATTACAATGGTACAAAAACAGGGTCACCAATTCTTTATATTCCTCCTTTAAATTTACCCTAATGCTTTGTTGTCACCAGTTCTGTGTTACATGTGTGAACTCTAACTTTCAACAATTCATTCATTCTTCGCAACAATTCAACTATCACAAATATTCCAAGACGACATTCATCTCGAGTTCCCTCGGAATGATGGATTCGAAATGAATGGGAATTTATGTTAATATTAAATACAAATGTTAATTTCTTATAATTATTGAGTTGAAACTTGAAAGCTTGAAACATCTGAATAAATAATAATCAGTTTCATTTCTTCGTTTTGTTTACATTGTTGCTCTTCAATTTGGACAACTTATTGTGTACTTTATTATTTCAACGTCTTATTTAAGGCCATTTTTTCAACTTTTAATGAAATAACTACTAGTTATTAAAAGAATTTTGCAACGATTCGCTCGTTATTACTAACTATTGTCGCAATAATGTTAATGTGTTCCACATTAACATTATTATGGTTCTGAAGGTAAGTTCGGTAATGTTTTGCCTGTGACATAACATTTCTGCAATCGAATTAGCAAGAAACCATTTAAATTTTATTGTCTATATACGAAACACTATCTAACTCTTTCTAATTCTGTCGGAAAATTTACTCAATAAACTTAAACTCATATTGATGTTTTTGTACAGAATTCTTTTTACTTATGAAAAAAACTTCTGTCTTTTTTATATCATAAGATAGTAAACAAGCAGATGGGTCTCTTGATAGAAAGAGTCAACCATCGACTATAGACACCAAAGATGTTAATGGTGCGTGAATCTTGTGGCGCGTGTATCTTGTATCTTGTGGCTAGGTCTAATGCCACATGCATTAGTTAACACGGCAGTGAAAAGCACTGACGCTATTGCGGCAGGAATATGTAAGGCGGTGGTACCAGACCCGGGCGAGGCAATGCAGAACTCTACCACCTAGTAGTGACTCGTATAGCCAATCGGTCGTCTTTAATACAACCTGCCTGGCAGATCGGCAGTTGGCCTATTCTTCAAAGGAGCCCGAGACTAACACGGGGAAAAACTTCTTCTTGTATTTACTTAATTAAAAAATAAATATTTATATTAAGAAATCACCGATCGCGATGATGGCAATTTATTTTTATATAATACAGAATGTGTGTTTTTATAAATGCAGGGTGCAGCTACACCCTTCATTATAAAAGTTTTTACTGAATCCCACGAGAACAACTTTTTTTCAGGATAAAAAATATCCTATATGCTATTCCAGGTCATCATCTACGTTTTGGCCAGTCATCAAAATCCTTTCAGCCGATTTTGCGCGATTGAGTAACAAATATCGATCCAAACTTTCGCATTTATAATACTAAATTAATCAATTAATATAGACTTTTGTCCATATTTTATTTATGACTACGATAAAAATAATTTTACTATATTTGTTTTACTGTAAAATGCTTTCTGTATGCTAAGGATACCTTACCTTAAACATCTTTTCGGTTTCTGTAATATAAAACCTCTAATCACTTGTTCAAATTTAACCCTGTTAATGACGTATTCAAACATCATATACAGGTTATTATTGGTATAGAGGTGCCAAGCAAACATCGGACTTCGAAGAAGCCTTTATACCCTATAACCCTTGACACCTTGACATTGTTGATTGATAACGAAGATCCGTAAGAATAGATGTGTCGGGAGTCACTACAAAATCCTCTGTCCAATGGACCCTTTCGAAAAAAACCACGACAATGAAAATAAAATTAATATTTCATTCCGAGATAAGATTATTGAGTTACAATTTGAATTTCAGATATTTTCGAATGAATAGAGCTAATTGTGTGTGAAGAAATGCGTTTGCGTACCAAAGATATGAATATTGATGTTAATAATCACACAGTTGTATTGAATATCTAATAGAGTCGATGATAGTGTGACACATTGTATAACGTACAAAAAGTATGCAACTGGCGTTAGAACTATTCTTTCTGTTTATGGTGCACGCCTTTTATGTTATTTCCTAAGAAATAATATTTTCTTGTGTTTTTTTTTTTTATACTGAGAGTCTTGCGCTAAATACATTGTATAAGGTACAGTTAGAAAATAATATATAATTTGGAGGACTAACCTCGTGAGAAATTTGCTCTAGATTTGTATTTTAAACATTTTTTTATAATCCTAATATTATAAATGCGAAAATGTGTATGTATGTGCATTTGTTCGGCTTTGATACCACTGCCATACCTATTTCTGCTGCAATAGCATCAATGTTTGTATCCGTTGTGTTTCGATTTGAAGGTAAGGTAAACATACATGTTACGTGCCTACGTTTTCTGTTTGATGTCTTATAGATGATGGTTATCTCTTTGTCAGGAGAGAGCGAGAGCTATATGCTTTTTGTTTATATTAAAAAAATTGTCTGCCCAAAATTGATACTTAAATATACATATTTGTGTTCACGACTGGTCCCATGCTAGAGAAAAACTTAAATACTTTTTAAAAGATTTTTTCCCAGTGGTCTAAATAATTCGGAACTTTAAAGATGTATATACGCTAAATATGTTGGTACTTGCTAAAATAATTATTTCTAGCGAAAAATACTTAAAATATTTAGCTTAGTGACACATTCTAGTTTTTTCTAAGTTCAGATTCACCTTATATACCTATTAACTATGTATTACCTTTTTTATGCTAATAAGTTATCCTTTCGTATCCTAACTTTGTATCATAAGGAAAATATATTGAAAACTAATGTAAATTCTAAAATATGGTGTTGTTTTTAATCTCTTCTGACATTCTTTCTGCGATACGCACTATAAAAAAACAAGTTACCATCGAGCCAGAAGTAACAGCGGCTGGTGCCGTTAAGCGTGGGGCCCTCTGGGGTTGCCATTAACCTTATAACGGTAACGAATGACCATGGTGCCCTATGATAGTTCAACCCGAGATCGCAATTGTGTAATCATGGAAACCGGTAGTTGTTTGGTTCGCCTTGTGTGCTAAGTTATTTTTACGATCACACTAACTTTTAACCTTGGTTCTAAGTTTAATTTCTGTTGTATTGATTATTTTTTAATCCCTAGCTTTTTTTCTTAAAAATCATTACAGAAAACACGAAGAATGAACAGTTCTATTTATCTTTAATTTAATCAAGATTGTGTTAATTTCTCATATACACATCTAACATGAAAAAATTACAAATATATGCTTTAGCAATATCTGACGCCGATCCTAAATAAATAAATATTCTCAAAGGTGTAGAAAGAGGTATTTGTGCGCCCCGGATCACCTATCATTGTCAAGTTCTATGCGTTGTCGACGAAGCGCAGGCGCGTCAATCATAGGCAATGTATTTGAGAACCACTGGAAGACTCATTCAAAACCTCGACTTCTGGACTTCATGGCTTTATATTGAAGCAAGTACCACTAAATCAATGAGGCGACGGTCTTCTCATCTTATACTGTGATATGTTTTCTTAATAAAGATTGAAATACGTTACAATAAAAGCTTTAGCTTTGCAGAACAATCATTCTAGGGAGCTTAAAGATAGCGAATCTCGCTATTATAATTATTACGAAAATATCTAACATCGAAAAATGTCTATATCTGCTAAAATATTATGACATTATAATAATAAATTATGAAGCCAAATAAGTTTCTTAAGCATTATTATTCATTGCCGTCATATTTTCAAATCTTTTGATAAGGAGATGTTTCAGTTGCAGAACCTCAAAATATGTTTTTGTGTTCAAAATGCATGTACAATAACAAGACAGCGACTCTTTTTACCAAAAAATATTTTAGCTAATAAAAAATTTCGAAAGAAAATGTACCCTTTGCGCTAGGGTAACAGAAAAAAACTGCTCTATATTTTTGCTTTGCTAATTTGCGGCAAACTTTTTGCATCGTTATATTTATGATTTATAAAATTACGTAGGGATTGTCAAAACTTTTTTTTTAATTTTTATCTGTTTCTGAAATAAAAATAAGTCACTCAAAAAATTGCCTAACTAGTTTAGTAAATCGCTATTCGCTAATGTTAGATTTGCAGTGTCGCCGTCTTCGGCGCTTGCGCAGGTCGACGAACCGACGCCGCTGGTGTTATTGAACGTAACACGCAACTAAGGCTTACAAAGCACTGTCAAAACAACTAGATATTAACGAAAACTCTAATTTCCTGAGAAAATTTTTTTTATCTACAAATAAAATACAAAATTCGAATTAAACTTATATTCGAATTAAAAAAATTCATAAAATAGAGTTTATTACTGTATATATAATATCAACACGCGAAGTGAAAACTTTAGATCTCTTCCTTTAAAAAAATTCTGCGCATTTGCCTGTTGCACGCGAGATTTGCCATACTTTAAACGTTTGTGAGGAGATGAGCAAAAAGCCAAAATTGATATAAAAATTATGTGTACGAATTTCGACTACATATTCAATTGAATAATCCCTTGTGTATTTCTAAACGAGCGTATCCCACTGGCCAACATTTATGTTTTAAGATTAACTACTTACTTTTTGTGATTGTCATTTGCTTGAATAAACTTTTCTCGTGACTGGCACGGGAACAATGTAGTTTTCCGGAATTAAAAATAGCCTTTTTTTCTTATTTATTCTCTAAAGGAATTATGCCATTCTAGCGAAGATGTAATAAACACACACACACACAGAGACACACAAACACATTTACATTTTGTAATATGAATGGGATTTTCGTGTAATCTGTATTCCTTTTTACGCCGTTGAAATATCATTTGTATTCATCTTTTGTGAGATCTAAATGATACTTGAGTGGTAACCGACAAGACGTGGTGAGTTTAAAGACGGTGGTATCATTAGTACGTTGATTGAAACATTCCATTACCCGACATAATATCACAAGCGACAGTTACACCAGTGCTATTAACTCGCGTGTACTCGTTACATTTAACCAGGGTTACCATGTTAACAAACAATCAGGTTCTTATACCCACTTAATTTATATCCTATATTATTTCTTTAAAAATGGGACTTAAAACTATCTAACCCCAAATTAGGCAAATAATTTACTTACTTTAGGGTTAAGTAAGTGCAATTTGTCCCGTGAATATTTGTTATTATTTAGTTTCTAAAATCACATTTATTTACTTAAATATTCGATTAGTAACTTAAACTCGAAAAGACACAATTTTTATCCAATTTCTATCTCAGATTTTTTTACTGAAACCTTACTGAACTCTTCAAATTGACAAATGATTCAGGGAGAAATATTTTTTTAAACTTTGAGTAGAAAACAAACAAGATTGTCTAGTGGTTTAGACACAATTCCCATCTATTGAATCAAAGTTGTAATTGATACTAACTATTTATATAACGAAGATGTCAAACCACTTGCACAAGTTTACCAGTTGACTAAACCAAAATATCACATAGTAATTTTTTTGAGTCACCTTATAATTATTTTTTAAATTATTGATGGTAATGAAAATGGAGTCTTCGCTTACCTCTTCTCTTACTAACTGGCAGGAAAGCAGATAATCAGATCTTGGAAAGTTCTTCAAAAACAAAAGAAAAACAGACAAACATAAAGAAAGATAGTGGAAAAATGTAAGTGTAAAAACGAAATATTACAATCTTTGTAATTTTAAAGAAACAGAAGCCTGATGACATACATTTTAACGAAACGTAGTTACGTTACAGTAGTTACATTAGCGGTTCGTAGGCAGTTTTTGCGTACTCATTCTAAATTTAAATAAAAAGTGCCCGTACGCATTCAGCTATTGTCAATTTAAACTTTTTTATCATAAGTACTAACAATTTTTATTTATTTTTATTTACAAGACTCGTTAATTTAGTATTTAATGTAGTAATAGTTGAAGGTTAGTGAAAACATAATGTTACCATGGTAACACACTAATAATACAAAGCTTGTGTGTTTTAAGTAACAAGCCCCTGGTGACCCTATGTGTGACGAGATGTAGTCAGAGCCTTATGACATGCTAGTTCCATTAACGGTACATAAAGCTGTTTTCGCGAACTCATTCTAAATTCAAATAACAAGTGCGCGTACGCATTTAGTGATTGTCAATTGGTGTCGTTTGTTTAGTTTTTTTGCATTCGTTTTATTGCTTATTTATCAAAAACTAACTGACCAATAACAAAAACAACATGTTATAAACAATATTTCGCCACTTCAGGGGGTGGAAGTTTGATAAATCCTTTCTTATTCCTCGACTATATCTCGACTCGAATATAAGAACAACTGCTGTGAAAAATTTGGTTTTTTTGGTCAAAGGGTTTTTAGGCTTAGCGTTGATATGTCAGTGAGCGAGTCAGGACTTTTCTTTTTATACATACAGATACGTATATAAATTGCGAAGGTTATTTAATTGTATATAAACCTTATAGACCAAATCTTGAGTTATTGTAATAGAAGTTAGAATAGCTCAAATCACGCTTTTACATTCAGTCTTTTTTCTATGAAATTAATTATAAAAAAATCAAATCACTTTTACACAGATAGATACAACCTTTTTTATGTGATAATAACTATAAATAGTTTAAATAAAACTTTTACATAGTCAGTATAAATAGCGCTTTAATATATTTGTTTCTGTCACTGTTGAACTTTTTGTGGGATATAAATTATAAATAATTGAAGGCGCGCTTTTCAGTCATCAGTGATCACTGATCAGCCCCCTAATTCACGTAATTGAGTCAATGCGCTTAGGGCACACACACACACACATAAACCCGATAGAACGTAGAGATGTGGTACGACGCGGCATGATATGTAAGAAAATGTGTAAGAGTATTTAACGCTTCGACTAGATTGCCGTTTTGTTACGTAAATTAGGCCCGTGTTTAACCTTTTTATGTGACATTAATTATAAATACCTAATACCCGATTTGAATCGGGTTTTCACATGTTCAGTGTTCAACCTTTTTGCGTGACTTTATTTATAATTAATGTAAAATCAAAATCATGCTTTAACATAATTAATTTTAAATCCTTTTTGTTTGACAATTGTTATAAACTATCTGAACCGCGACTTTGCCCGTGAGTAAATTGTCACCGACATGGTTTTTTTTTTAATATAAAATTTCATCGCCTATTCCATCCCCTTAGGGTTGATTTTTGGAAAAATTTTCATGTGTTTATCTCCGAACCTTTAACTATCTCCATGCCCAATTATATCAAAATCGGTTCGGCTGTTTACCCGTGAAAGCGTAACAAAAAAAATTTTAGAATGTTATAAATATAGTTTTCCTAGATTTTTTATAATTGGACAACAAATAAGGAGATGGCTCTCCTGATGGAAAAAGATCACCATCGGCTATAGAAAACAAATATGTTAATGGAGCGTTTCTATCGGTGTGGTTACTGTTCGAAGCCCAAGCCGGAAAACGGCTGGGACTAGCATTGACGAGATTGCGGCAGGAATAGGGAAAGCGGTGGTACCAAATCCGGTTGAGGTGTTGCGCAACTCTACTTACCTAGTAATCACAATGGTAGAGACATGTTTAGTAAATCATTCGTCTTTTACGAGCTGCCTGTAAAGAGGGTCTAGACTTGATTACAGTAATAACATATTTATAAACTTATTTTAAACCTTTCTTCGGCTCAAAATATGTAATGATAAAAAAATAGGCAGAATGGGAAATCACTAATCGAATATTCTATATATTTAATCTTGAAACAATTGGCCCGATGAAAATGAAACTTTTCGGATATCTTATTTCTAGTGACAATATACTCATTTTGTACCCGATGCATATAATTAACATTCCTAACATCAACGGATGTTTCGTGTCGCATAAATTCTACGTTTTTTTTATTGTAAAGAATTTGCAAGGCGCCTAAATTTTTATCTAAATACGTGCGCGCAAAACACCGGAAACTGAATAGTAATTTAGTACGCTAGTTTTATCCTCAAAACGTAGACGTGAGGTGGTTGAACTCGCTTAACTTAAATGTTTACTTGGTTATGCTATAATATGCATTGGATTTGAAAAAAATATTATGATACATTTTCTTACTGGGAAAGCAGGTATTTAACTGCCTATACATGACTGCGAACGCCATAGGTAGGTTGGTCTTTTTGTGTTTCTACCAACTTTGTATAATGTAAGATCATAATATTAAGGTCTTTGTTATTCGTTGTGTCTCAGTGCGGCATTGAGTCTATTCCGTTTTTATAGAGCAATTTTTACGCCACATCGGATCACTTTCGGTAGCATTTTACAAGATCAATGTACATTTTTTCAGGATAAATAGTAGTCCATATGTAAAATCTGTACACATATACTATAAAGATACCAAATTAGCAATGTCATTTTAATTTGCGTTAAATTCCGTTTAGCCGTTGAGATGAACAGAAACATCAAATAAAAACCCTCATAAACTTGGCGTGTATAATATTACTAGTAAGGACGACTTAGAAATTGTTTTTAAATCAATAGTAACCCAAGTTTAACACAACTTTTGAAAGTGTATTTAGTATTTTATTAATATCTTTGCAAAAATGTTTTATAAAATAAAGAACAATTTTTAATATGGTACATGTAAGATTGTAATTTCTGAAGAAATTTTCCTGAATTAAGATTTAAAAAATTAACAAGTTAACAAAATAGTTATATTAATGAAACATTGCGTAATCATGTCGATAACAGTCTTGAAATTTTGCTTTAAAATTAAATAAAAATATCAAATGAAAAGTTTATGGTATATCGTTTGAAAACGAAATGGCTTAAAAGTTAAAATAAATAAATATAATTTTTTAATATGTTTAAAAAATGAATTAGGATTGTCTGTTAGCTTTATATTGCGTGAAACTATATTTCCGTCTGATAACAATCATAAATGCTCGTTTGTTCTGCTATCAATGTTTAATATTGACACCTAAGCAAATAAGTTGCACGTGGTAAGTAAAAGAAAGCACAAAAGTGATCAACAAAGTTTACAAACAAACGTGGCGTCTCGTTCATGAATAATAGGAGTAAGCGAGGCGGAGAATATTCTTTGAGGTCGTCATTCGGTAAAGGTTGTTCAACTTGACGATTGATGGAGAAAATTGCGAACTTTAGTGTTCGTCTTATTTTGTTCAACGTTCTTAATGATGTAAAAAAATATTTTTATATAGGCGCAACTCTAATTTTATATACATACCTACTATGATACAATTAAGAAATTTTTTTTTTCGTTTAAACAATCTGTCGATCGATCTCAACTATTTTGATTTAAATAATTATATATATAATTTTATTTTGATTGAATTGATTGAATAGTGCTAGATAAAAATCAATTGATAATTGATTTTTATCTAGCACTATACCGATGTATTTTTTGGCCATTAAAAATAAGCTTCAGAAAACCCTTATAAAATTTCGGGACTAATAATTCACCCTAGTTTTGTATAGTAACTAAAAGATTCAGTAAGTTGAGTTTTTCCTAAATTTAGTTAAAATTATTTTGTAACTTCGGTAGAAAAAATGACACCTGCGGGACATGCCTTGCTAAATTACTAGTACTTTCTACTGACCAAATTATTATTTTTTAATAGCGTATAACCAAATTATTTTTTTTAATATCGTTAAGTAGCAAACAAGTTAATAGCAATCAGCAAATGGCAGATATTTGATTCCTCATTCAAAATTAACTCATTGGAACATTACATATTTTATTATAAGTATCGATTATATTGAGGTAGGAATTGGTAATATTAGGCAGAAAATCGGGCATGACTTTACAGAACTCTATTACTAGGTCTCACTCGGTTATCCTTTTAAAAAGGGATTACGCGTAAGTTCAATTATTAAAAAAGCAGGAATCAATGAAAAAAAAAACATTCAGCATTAAAATTTTCTACTGTAGTAAATAATACCAACTGCTATTGCAAATTTTTTAAATTAATTTATACAATAGTAATTACCATATATGATTACCTCTTCATATTAAGTAAGAATCATAAATGAATCGATAGTCACACCAAGTATTCAGAAAGTTTTCCCACAACATTACTTAAATAGTCATTTTACTATTATCGCATGCTACTTGTCTTATAATTAAACGCCTATCATGCAGGTTTGATTGCGGGGACCGGTTTTTTTAATTAAATTTCAAAGGATAGCTTAGTGCACATCTGTACACATAAAACCTTACTTTCAGTAGCAATGATTTTAAACTTTAAACGGGGGATTTAACTATGGGAACAGAAATGAAACTAATTAACATTTTTCATTCTTAGATTTTTTGTTTTGCATAGTAATACACGTATGAATATTATTAATAAAATGTTAAAAAAATCAATGGGTTTATAATTTTTTTTAAAAAATCGATATCTGATACTGGAAATGTATGCGATCAATAAAACTAAACGCTACGTTCGCTCGTGAAAAAGTAAAGTGTAAGTGGCAGAAGTTATACAAATAATATTTTTTATCGCTGTTTTAATAGCGTACATGTCTTCACACTAATTTTGTTACTAAATATCGGCGACCAAATTAGTCAGAGCGCTTATTGTAGTCCTATAAAATCTGGACTTTCTTTGTAGATTTACAATCGTAAATCTACAAAGAAAGCTTAGGTCTAATTGCGGGGCTGTTAAATTTATATATCTGATTTTACCGCCCATGTACCGCCCCGTTAATGGAGTGCTTAGCAACCCTGACTACGCAATCATTGGGACTCGTGTTCGATTCCCGACAATAACAGGCAGTTGTATGATGAGTACAAATGTTTTTTTTTCTGGTTTTGGGTTTTCATTACATATAATTATTAAGTATTTATATAATTTATGATTTTCTCTGTTTTAATATGTTTGCCTAACAACACACATATCACAAATAAATTGCTTACTTTGGGTTTATATCAGTTCGTGTAATTTGTCCACTAATTATTATCATTATTATCTTCGCAACCGGCGTGTGTATATGAAGAGAGTGATGAATGTGGAGGAAGCGAGACAAGCCTGCAAGGATCGTGATGTATGGCACTCGGTTCTCTCTGCCTACTCCGTAAGGGATCTGGCGTGAAGATATGTATTATTATTTAGATGGTTGAACTTATTTTACACTTTTTTACAATATTAAACGTGATAACCTAAAAGTGCCTCGCTGGACTATCCCCCTAAAAGTGATTTATGTAATTGCTGCATTCCTATCAAACCACTGCACGAATAGAAATCGAACTGGAACTCAATGTGTAATTGTCGGACGCTATGATAATTGCCGGCCGCGGTATTTTTTGATTAGTTTATGTATTTTTCTACCTTTTATAACATTAAAGATAATTAAACGCTACTAGCCTTGACTTTACATCAGAGTTCAACTCCATCTTTCAACCAACATGTAGTGAACCCCTAAAAGGAGTAATGTTTTGCGAGCTATACCGGTAACATTATCTATACATATAATAAAATCGTAGGAAAGTCAAAACTGTACATTGAATATTTTTTTAAAAGAATACTTGGGAAGGAATAGTTTTTAGAATTTTTGTTTGTTTGTCTGTTTATCTGTTTGTCTATATGTATGTCCGGGGTAAACTCAAAAAGTACTTCATGAACTTACATCAAATTTTGCATGAATATTACTAACAGGTCGGATAAACATATAGGCTGCATATTATCACGCTGTCTCCTACGGGGGAAGCGCTGTGCGGAATAAACGAAGTCCGCGCGGACGAAGTCGCTGGCAACAGCTAGTAAAATATATTTATTTCGAAGAGCATCATACACATTTTAGTTAAGTTACTGTTTTGTAAGACAGAAACCTATTCTATATTATGCTTTAATATCGAAATAGAAAATAAATATCATCACGTTTCATCGCTGGGGGGGTAGTAGAAATCGGCAAGAATAAATATAACGAGGCAACGACGAATGCAATTACGTACTTTAAAAAAAATTGCACGTGTACTGTTAAAGGTCTAATTTAGACCACTAGACGAACACTAGGTAATTATTTTATATATTAATTATAATTGTGTGAAGTAAAAACTTTCTACCCATTTTTACCGAAATAGCGCGGACAAAGCGTATGAAAGTTGGCACAGTTCAAATTTCATACGCTCTGAACAAGAAATGCAAAAAGCTAATGTTTTATATGTTATGCTTCGACTAAAAAACATTACACACACCACTGTGCATTTGATACACATATGTATATGCTATTTTGTTTGTGGTTAAAGTATGTTGTCAAACTGAGATAAGATTTTAATAAAGCCTATAATCAGACGAGTCATAGTTTGTTTATCCTATAATTTGTCTCTCAGTAATTTGTGTTTTAACATTAATAGCATTACGATCGAGTTTAAACCAAAGGACGATTGCTAATTAACATTAATATATGAAGTGAAAATTTTGGATCCTTTTTAAGAAAACTGCACTTGTGTGGGAGTTTGAAATTCGGCATTCTTGACGTTTATATGGGAGAAGTGCACAAAGCTATAACTTATCACTAGTTCTATGAAATTTCTCAGCTTGCCTAAAATTTTTGAACACAATTAATAGCACTACGCGATGTCAAATTTATTTTAAACTAGCTAATCCCCGCAGCTTCTGTTACTCGTCGGCCATCAACATAAGTAATTTCACACGCAAAACATTCATATAACTTAGATTCAGTTAAATTCATACAAACTTTCAGTTTGTTTCAGACATTGAGTTTTTAAACAAAAAGTAGCCTATATTCCACCCCAGGTCTTAAACTAACTCCTTGCCAAGTTAAATCAAATCAGTTCAACAGCTTTGACAGCCAGATTTTTTTTAAATTATCAATAGGGAAGCGCTTGACCACGATCTCGTCTGATGGTGAGCTAAGATGCGGCCTAAAATGGAACGCACTTCCCTAGAAGATACCTGTTCTCTCTTCTCTGGAAGATCCCTAGATGGTACTCGTCGGGGAACACAGACTCAGGAAGCATGTTCCAGTCCCTTGCGGTTCGAATGAAAAATGTGGAATTGTCCGGGTACGTGGAACGTCCACCATATGGCGATGCCTAGAATCTGTGCTCCTCGAAGATCGATAGAAAAACGGGGATGGCGAAATCAAGTCGTGCAATTCCGCAGCGCACTCTCCAAAGTGTATCCGATAAAAACAAAAGTATACTCTCCAAAGTATATCCGATAAGCTAGCCATTCTGCGGCGATGAGCGAGGCTGTGGAGTTTTTGGTCTATCAGATCGTCGTCGTTTATGAGCCTCTTGGCACGCCTCTATCTCCTCAAGTGTTTCATGCTGGTGTTTGGCGGATCCATCCCCCAGAGGTGAGCAGTATTCCATGCACAAACGGACTTGTGCTTGATAAAAGTTGAGCAACTGTCCCAGGCTCAAATACTGTCTCACCTTCGCCAGAATTCCAAGCTTTTTTGAGGCACCTTGGGCTTTAGATTCGATGTACGAACCAAAGTATTACGATTTTTGTATTCATAATATTAGTATGGTGGAACCACAGAACAAATTATAAACAACTAAATTTAATAACAAATTATAATTATGGGAAGTGTATATACACATACATACGTGTAACTTGTTTTGGTACTTTTGGTTGTTCACTACACCGTAATCGTGTTTATTTAATATTGTAATTAAAACAACTAATCGTGTTATTGATTGTTTTATTTTTATGTATGATATGTATTTTTATAATTTAAGATTAAATTCTACGCCTTTTTAAAATTGAATCGTTTATTTAAACGGTATATTTATGCAGTTGCATTTTTATGATTAAAAATTGTAATTATTTTATAAAAGGTCTGTAATAAATTTATATGTACATATATATGTTTTTTTATTATGGAAATCCTCTGGTAATAATCAACATTCTTATTCACTCTTTTTACTAACGTAATATTTTAACGTTATATAAAACTTAAACATTTTTGTATCTCATTTATTTGAATTTAGTAGTGTTTTTGGATTTGATGGATCATTGAAGGAAAAGCTTAAAACGTAATGTATCATCGCTTCTGTTTTCTTGCAAGATAGGCAGAGAGATAGATAGCCAAAAGTCTCTAAACTTTCCGTTTCACCATGATTCACCGGTTTAGTCGGCCTGATAACGATTTTATACCTGATATCTAATACCTTTAAACAAGCATTTCTTGTGTATATCTACATATATTAAAATTTGAATCTCGGAAATGGCTCCAACGATTTTCATGAAATTTAATATGCAGGGTGTTTCGGGGGCGATAAATCAATCTAACTTGGTTTTATTTTTAGAAAATGTAGTTTTGTACTCAAAAAAATACCGAGCAATATTCGCTCATCCGCGTACTATTTCATTATGTAACAAATGTTATAACGCAGTCAAACTGAAACCTACTCGTTAAAAATCTAGAAAATATTTATATATACCACCCTTAGTGTATCATTACGACATTGACTTGTATTCAAACGTAGACTGGTCTAACCTGCCATAACGTATTCAAATGACCAACGATTACATTAATAATAAGTGGTGTTTTAGCTTTACCGGGATAATTGCACCAAGCACGGTTCACATAACATTAGACGAATGCAAGGTAATTGATCGGGTAAACTACTGTCGTATCGGTTATTATAGGCTATAAAGGGATATGTTTCTTGCTGTCTATAATTTCTCGATTTTATTTAAAGGAAAATAGACATACATCTAAGTAAATACACTGTCCGGTTTTCTATACTAGAATACTTGATTAAGTCTTATAAGGTCCTAAGTCGAGGAAAAAAGTGTTATTTTTTTTAAATATCTAGATTTTAGACACATGTAAGTAAGAACGTGAAATCTAAAGGTATTGTGAACCACGGATTAAATGGATGCGCCTTTTAAGAAAATTTCTTAGTTTATCTGCTTAGCTTGCAATTACACACAGAAATACAAAGTTACCGATGAAATAAAATCACTTCAAGGGTAATTTTTAAACCTTATCGTCTCATTCGGTATGATAAAACAGTACAACATGGTTTATTGGTACTTTTTCACGATATATTTACAAATATATGACATTTTTGACAGTGATAGTAGCGTTAGGTCAAATGCATGGCGACACGTTTCCTCCCCAATGACGTGTTTATTAGTATTCATGTGGTTTGTGAGCTGAACCGTAGCAAACCTGTTAAAACTGTGATTGAATTTATTAAAACAATGTAAAGTAAAGAATGCGTATAACACCACTGTTTAACTAAACAAAATATTTTGTTTTTATTAACGTTATCTAATAAAAATATTTTCTTTTTCCAGGTAAGCAAAGTTCTTCACTCTTCAATTCCTTATATTTTCAAATATTGGTAAGTTAAAATGCGTTTTTAAATCGCTCCATAATTTGGGCAATTTGAATAAAATCGACCGACAGGAGAATTTATTCACGGGTAATGTATAATTTATGACGATTCATAATATCTAAACGCTATCTTCAAATACCGTAATTTATACCCACGTCTAATCGTGACCGTAAAACTTTATACCAAATTGTAGGTTTTTTGTTTTTATTTTCAATAGCTTTGCCAGATTTATAAGAAATTTGACTTTAAATATCAATAAGTCGCTATTGATGGCATCGTAGATTGTATTTGAATGTCTAAACGGCAACACGTTAACATTAGTTATTCCATCTGGGCGTTATAAATAACCTTGTTGTAACAAAAATTAACACATTTTTTTATGTTTCTGGTACGAAACAAATAAATTACCACAATTAACCTATTTATTACTGTTATGTTTACAAAAGATTGTAATTGATAATTACACTTACTCGACAAAGTTTGTTGAAACTTTACTGTAATATAGTTTTTACATCGGAAAAACACTTATTAAATAAACAAGTTTAATCAGTAGTGTAAGTCAACGGTCATTCTGTCTGGTTCATTCTAACGTATTGCTACGTCATAGTCGAAGTAACAGAATGAGTGTTAATCTACATGCATACTCAAATCAAATATGTATTTTTTTATATACACATATAAATACTATTATATACATAATAAACATCCAAACCCAGAAATACAAACATCTATGCTCATCGCTCAAATGCTTGTCCCTATCGGGGATCGAACCCGAGCCCCGTCGATTGCGTAGTCAGGGTCGCTAACCACTCGACCAACGGAGTGGCATATGATGCAAAGTTTCGGTGACACAAGAAATGGAAAGTCGGTTGTTTGCAGTTTTAGTGGGTTTAAATTATTACTGGCCGGTATGAATAGATTATATTTTTTCATGTGAAAATAAATTATCACGGAGGTGAGACTTACCTAGATAAATTTTAGTAATAAAAGATTATCTAAATTCAAAATTTCCTCAAAATTGTTAGGGCTATTTCAAAAAAGCGAATTTTTTACAAATATACAAGAATTGTTTGCTTAAAGTATATTAAAATTAAAAGTAATGAAGAAATCAATACTTGTTGCTATAAAAAAATAAAATTATATTTTATATCTGGATTTGTCATTGAATGTAACAATTTCCTTTGACTTAAAACGGAAATACAAAAAACCGTTAACACACTCGTGCCTAATGATCTCGTAGATTGCAGATAAATCGCTGGCCATTTGCCGCATTCGCGACGCCACCATATCTAATATTAATTTAATTCTGTTTTGCTGTGTGTAACCGTACTTCAATATAATAAAATACGATATATTATAGTTCATAATGAAAAAGTGGAAGCTAACTAGCTGTACCGCGCTGCTTTGATTGATAAACATTTTTATCTAGTATTTCAGCCGCTTAGGGGTTGTTTTTTAAACCTTTGACATCGGATCTTAACTATCTCCATGCCCAACTTAGCGCGCTTCAGCCGAAAGACAGACGGACAGACAAACTGTCGCATTTATAATAATATTAGCCGCAGCGTGCAGCCCGCTACATTATAAAAGTAGGATTCCCGTAGGATTTTCCAAAGAAAATCCTACGGGATTACCTAATTTTTCCAGGATAAAATGTAGCTTATATGCTATTCCAGATCAACATCTATCTTTGTGCCAAATTCCATTCAAATCCCTTTAATACTTTTTGCGTGATTGAGTAACAAACATCCATTCTTCAACCATCCAACATCCAAACTTTAGCATTTATAATATTAATATAGATAAGTATTGATAGAGCTAATAAGCAGACGGTTGAAATGGTTGATGTTGGCAATATATTAGCCATATCAAATCTATGCTTTTCAGCTAAGACATTCGTCAAAAAAAATACGTCAAACATGTCAATACTCTTCTTAAAATTGGGTGGTAGAATTCCGCAACGTCTAGTTGCGAGTACAACTGCCATTCCTTATCCTGTCGTAAAGCGTCAATGCTTAATATTATGATCTGGTGTAGAAGGTAAAGTAACTTATGCATGTGGCATGACAACTCCCTTACACGGATAGAAACGCAATATAAATTTCTGGTGTATATAGGCAATGGTTATCTTTTCATAGGCAGATCAATGCTTATTTGTTTGCTACGGTATCAGACAAATAAAACCTGTACACGAAAAATCCAGTATAACTTAACTGCATCCAAGCTCACACCTTTCACTTGCTAATCAATTTATTTGAACGTGAATGATTAGTCGATTATTGTTATGTATTGATGTGTTTTCATCACGAACATGTAACACGTAATGTGGGAACTTCGTGAGAGGCTCTTTAGTTTTTGGGTCAAGTACAACCACTTTAACGATACCTCTAAGTTTGGTTTACCACGTGTGACGAATTATGTTTTGTTAGCGTCTAATGTTATGTTAATCTCGGTTTAGTTTTTTGAAGAATATACAATTGGCCTTCTTGCCAGACAATTTTGATAAAGCTAGCGAAGGCTAAACTTAGCTTAATAGGTGGTCGAGTTTTCCAACTTTGCCCGCGCCACTTTGTGGGATAGAGAGTAAGGTAGCTAGTTAATTAAATACTTATGTACCATGAGTCATGAAATGGCATGGCATGGTAATGCATCATTAACGTGTTTCGTGTCTATAAGTATTTTCTCGTTTAGGCCTTCTGTTTGGAAGGTATTCTATAATTTATAAAATGTTTCATTTTTATTGTATATTTAATACTGACCTTCGCCCGCAATAGCGCCCACTATAGTATGGACGTCATGCTATCTAAACATGTCATCAATAAGTTTTTCTTACAAATTCTCATTCCCTGTTTTAGCCTCTTAGGGGTTGATTTTTGATTAAAAAGTTTGACCCCGGGTCCTATATTATCTTCATGCCAAATTCCATTAAAACGGTTTAACGGTTAGCCGCGAAAATGTCGAAGAATGTTGCATTTATAGTATCAGTAAAAACAATCCACCCCCGATACCTTGCGTATTAAGCAATGACCAAATATAGACGGGCTCATACAATGCATTGGTAACAGCAGAAAGCTCCTGTTATTATTGTAAATACGACGAGCTGTAGCAAAAAACCGATAAGATTATGTCTTAACCCGTCGTAAATTCTGTAGTTTTCGGGTCAAAGTTTAAACTATATCTAAGTTCAAGGGCTTATCGCATATCTGAGAACTGGGCCACAAATTCTATATGCTACTTGTTTTTTGCTCCACTAACCCACTTTGAAAGAGATAAGACAGAAATATACTACTTATAGACTTTCAGGTATGTATTGGAGATATTGAAAAATTAATTTTATGTAATATGTTTTATCTGTTAGGTTATTATACAGAAAAGCATAAAACTTATACCGCCTTATTACAAAAACATACTTAGTACCGGGTTTAAACCAAGACTAGGAGTCTAGGTGTGCTACAGTATTAAAATTAGTTCCACTTCTAAAATTCATTCTTATTTCCTCGGACTAGCGCTAATAAGCCCGGTTTTATAATAACCTTTTATTTAGTACTAGAACTAAACCTGGTATTAAGTTCGGTACTATACCAATTTTATCATTGAGCAAACACTTTTAATTAAAACTTGTTAGCAAATGTAGTCTCTTTTTTATTTACAAGAGTAATTAATAAATATTCACATAAATTTGGCGACAATCGTAACGCTGCAGCGGGCGCTGTTGAATTTGTGCCACTTCGACCATATAAATTTTTACACTTTTGTTAAAAAGTATATATATATATATATATATATATATATATATATATATATATATATATATATATATATATATATATATATATATATATCTTTATAAAATGTACAGACTAACAGTCATAGTTTCAAACTATTCTAGTGGAATTAAAAAAAAATACCTGCTTTAAAAATACGTGAAATTTATTGCCATCTATTATGTATAATTATTGTGTAATACGTAATATTCTTCTCGAATGGTTAATAATTTAAGAACAAAGAAATAACGCGAAATGGACGCCGCTGTCGAGCAAGTCACAAACCTCCGAATATCTTAACGGAACCTTTCCGTTTTGGTAGCTTAACTGTAGTTTGGATTAGTTTAACTACTCGGTTTATATAATTAGAGTTTAACTACAGAATTATTCCACAGAATTAGCTAATTAAGTTCAAGTTTAATAAACTTTGCTTACTTTCTAAAATGAACAACAAAATACAACAAATGTAATATGAGATCTACAAGATAACTCATTTCTAAATAAATTATTCACACACATAAATAAAAATGAATCGCCAAAAAGATTATACGCGCATAGTGTAAAAAGTATCTTCACGCCCGTATCCCCGAAGACGTAGGCAGAGGTACAACAAGCGCACGCATGATTAGCCGAAGATACCTACTTAGTCCTACACAATGTGGCAAGCCTATCGCCAATCGGGCATTTATCCAATCTTGGGCAACGTTGTTATTGTTTGAAAACTGAAAAAAACACATTTGTAATTGGGAATTAAACCCGGAACCTCAAGTGGTCAACAGAGACGGTAGCTACGGAATAAATACACCAAATTGAATAATTCCTTTTTATTGTTTTTCTATTGTCAGGAAAAGCTTTGCATGAATGAAAATAAGAATCGTATGAGGTTTTAAAAATTTATTAAAAAAAGTATATTAAAAATTATTGCCTCATACGATTCTTAAATATTTTGAAAACTCAGATAAAGAGTGGCAGATAATTATCAATATCCATGCTAATATTATAAATGTGAAAGTCTGACTGACTAAATACTCTTTAGATTTAGATGAAATTCGACAAGGGATTCGTAAACCCGGGGTTAAATATAAGCTAATATATAAAAAATAGGTATATATATATATATATATATATATATATATATATATATATATATATATATATATATATACAGCGTGACCGACGTCCAACACACATTACTTCCTTTGATGAGAGTAGTAAAGTGAATAGATTCACTAGCACTAATCAACGCCTGTTTTCACGTATTTCTGTGTTAAATACTCGCAAACGCACTAATCAAAGTGTAGTTGGGGCTATATGTAGCTTTTTATTGGTGATGTTTTTTTAAATCTGTCGGTCGGCAAAAAAATTAAAAGATAAACAAAAACACTTACTTTCAGAATTGTTAATATAATAATAGGCATCCAAACTTGGAGATATTATATTCTATTACTATCACAAAACAAATAGTTTAGCGATTCTTTCCCGTGCGTTAGTATAAAATGAACAAACACACAAACATCACACTACACACGTGTTCTTAGAAGCTTACAAAGGACTTTTACGGTCGTTTGGATTTTTTCTTATTGCTAGAAAGAGGTCGATCATCCGCCTTTCTCACTCGTTTACTATTCAAGAACGCTCGTAAACTGATTTCGGTTCCGATAACAAAATGTTTTGGTTTTTTTTCTACGGCCGTGAAGTCGAGATACTTCTTATTGGAGAATTTGTACTACGTCCATAAATACATATTACGGGATGATTTTTTGTTAGAAATTTGTAGAGCAATTTAAAACGGTCACTTTAAACCGACTACAACGAAAATGAACTTAGGTATATTGTGAATTCAATCACTGG
This sequence comes from Apodemia mormo, assembly GCA_036924255.1. Classification (NCBI taxonomy): domain Eukaryota; kingdom Metazoa; phylum Arthropoda; class Insecta; order Lepidoptera; family Riodinidae; genus Apodemia; species Apodemia mormo. The sequence goes on along the minus strand of JAUPFN010000022.1, from coordinate 20,314,666 downwards.
AATGAATTCAAGTTGGTAATATTATTTGTATTCTTACTTAAGAGATTCATTTATATACTTATATGATAGGATAACAAACAAGCAGACAGACGACTCTCTCTAAAGAGACCATCACCTATAAACAACAAATATATTAATGGTGCGTTAGAAACGCCTCATGCACAATTTCACCGGTTAACTTGCCCGGAACACGCCAGTGAGAAGCACTAACGCTTTCGCGGCAGGAATAGGTTAAGGCGTTGGTACAAAACTTAGGTAATACACTGCAGAAATCTGCCATCTAGTGCCTAGTCATTAAGGTAGTGTCATGTCTGGTTAATCGTTCGCCTTTCACAAACGGCCTTACAAGAAGGCAGATGGTCTAATCTTCAAAAGGGCTTTTGACCAACGCGCGGTAAAATTCAAGTCCAATGTTTTCAATTGTTTTAGTAATTATTTCAACAACATTAATTGTATGGTCTATGATTTATAACTGTTCCATGTTTTTTGGTAACAAATATGGAAAGCCGTATGTAGGTATGTAAGGTGTTCTATAAATAATTTGACCGATAAATTTGTGATTAAGAAAATACAACTGTCAGTAAATGTCAGATAAATAATTTTAAAAATTCAGAAAAAATATTTTGTTTCGCGTATCTCATTTAGTATTACTATGCTATTTTATAAGGGCTTAATAGTTCTTATTTTAAAATATATTAATTGGTCAATTTTTTTTATCTGGGAAGCTGCATGGCCACTAGATGCAATCTCGTCTGAGATGTGCGGTCGTTGACCCAAGAGCGGGATAGTTGTATATGTCTGAGCGAAACGGGTAAGATGCTCGTACGCACCAAAAAGGAATGAAAATGATTGTATTATTGTTTGATCCTTAGCGTGTGTGCGTCACCTAGAACCAGGGTTGCCTATTTAACAAAACTTTTGAACGTTAAAAAAATATTGAACCATATACCATATCGTATTTAAAAAAAACAGAAAACACGATTTGCTCTCCTGTACATTTTCAAAAATTAACCAATACAAATGTACAATACCTGAAACTTGATTTTGTAAAAAATAATTCATTGAGTTTCTATTCTCATTCTTCTCATTGTCTTCTCTTCTATCAGTCCTAAACTGTTGCATATAACGTCGTTAAACTTGTACGCAAAGATGGAAAACAACAATCCATTTGACGGAAAATCATAACCGCCGTCTCTTAATTTTCTTCTGTGCTTCTTATGTTAATATTACTCAATAATTATTAATTACGTAAAACGTTTGGTCTTAAAGGACACAAAATGCTTTTCGGGCCAAAAATGCGTGGCATACAAGAGTGGCCATCACATAAAATGTGTTCCACTTTCCAAATTTCAGTGAAAGATTTCCTTTTTTGTTTTGTATGGAAAGTAACAAGTGACAACCCTACCAACAATAGGTGTGTGCCTAACTCGGCCACGTTTGTTATTGTTTAGCTTTAGGTACGAGTTTAAGTGTTTACAGAATATTAAGTATGCCCTAAAGTTCTTTGTACTGCCCGTATATTATGCGGCCTTACAAGGCTTTCTATTCATTACACTTTATGACACCGTCAGCCCTTTTGTTCAAGGATTATGACTAATTTGTGATTCGCCTTCCCAGTGATTTGACACGTCTTCTATTCAATATAACGATTGATCCAAATAGATTAGACTTTGAATGATTTTATACATTAAACTGTATTGAAATCGTTTCATGGTCGGCGTTCTAGAATTATTGTGATTATAATAGAAAAATACATCAAACAGAAGCTTCAATATATTATATTAATAGACAAAAAAGATTGTAATTATATTATATCCATAATCACTACATAGTATAAAACAAAGTCGCTTTCTCTGTCTGTCCCTATGTCCCTATGTATGCTTAAATCTTTAAACTACGCAACGGATTTTGTTAAGGTTTTTTTTAAAAAATAGATTTATTCTTGAGGAAGGTTTTAGTATATATAAACCTTTCCGATATTCCCACGGAAACAAAAGCTACGCGGGTGAAACCGCGGGCAGATCGCTAGTAAATATTATAAATGTGAAAGTCGGTCCGTTTGTCTTTCTGTTTGTTTCGCTTTCACGTCTAAACCGCTAAACCGATTTAAGTGAAATTAAGGTAGAGAGTTAAAGGCCCGATGTCAAACAGGCTTTTTTTCAAAATTCAACTCTAAAGAAGGGGGAAAATTATATGTTTTTCATTTTAATAATATATATTTATAAACGGGGGCGAGGATGAGCCGATTATCTAGTAAGTCAGTATTATTTATAGTACGTATATTTCCTTTACCTTTCGAGAGTGATTTTTTTTTTGATTGCATTCTATATAATAAAGTCTGGCCCATTTGTTTGATTTCGCGTTACAGATTAATTGCAACGCTTCACGATTAACGAACGGCATTAACTCCTTTGCTTTGGTCCCATAGTGTGACCGGTGCATAACATGATAATTCGGACACATATGAAATCTCGTTTAAATTAGCTTATGTTTTCCAGAAAATACTGAAAAACTTGTACAAAACAATTCGACCAACCCGGGATTCGAACCATGTATATATAGTATTTTTTTGTTTATTGCGTTTCTACAAGAAATTACGAGTCATATAGGTAAACTCAAAATAATCATAGAAAAGATAGCTATAGGTAAACTCATAGGGTAAATTTAAAAATCGAAACCTAGTAATTTTGAAAAAAAAACATTAATACACAGTACATTTTATCCTTAAACCTTTACTTTTACATTTTGTTTGTACAAACTACAAATCACATTTTCCCGCCAAAGCAAAAGCTATTACTCCATTCCAGCCCTTGCAGTATGACCGTTCGATAATTTCTTATATAATTATGCATCGACCTTACCTGCGCACTGCAATCCACGAGCTTGCACAACGGACAATGCCATTCATCTATTCTAATTTAAATAAAAAAAATACAATGTCATAAAACGTACTGTTTATTGCTCAAAATACACAAATAACGCCGGTCCCATGGTCATTGTGGGTCAAACTGCATCTATTGTTGGCCTAAGTTGTCCTCTCTCAATAGGAGTAGGTTACTCGGGGACAAAGGTGGTGACATCTGAGAAAGAATGAGCGCCCAGCTGAATGCTTAGGTTATGTAAATGCGATTTAATTGAGTTTATAATAGGCAGGATGATATATTCCTTGAGCGTACTTGGGGAGGCGCGATAATTATAATGACGTTGCTGTTTTGTTATTAACGTATCGTTTATCTAACAACCAAATTATTTAATATGCTTTGATGAATTAGATGTAGCTATAACCACTTTACCAATTGTCCTATATTGTCCGAACCTTGTGTTTAATCTTTTTGAATTTTTGGCTGGTTTTTTTCACAAATTAGACAAGGTAAAAAATTATTTTTACATGTCTAATCTGTTACCAACAGAATATTTATTCATTATTCTGTATTAGTAAAACGTATCACGCTGTTTGTCCGCTATGAATTCCTAAACTACTGAACCGATTTCAATGAAATTTCGAAGGTATCTACTGTTTGGTCTCAATTAACCAAGTTGGGGCAGGGGGGGAAAGGGTAGTACCTCACTAAAATATTTTTGTATGGCAAAACAACGTTTGCCGGGTTAGTAGCAGTAATCACGATAGTAATTATATGTATAGTCAGTTGGTCGCTTTTTACGAACCACCTTACAGAACGGCTAACAGCCAAAACGTATCACTCGTCCCAACCACTTTTGAGAGGTTCGGATAGGTGATACGTGAAAATAATTCATCGCTCAGTGATAGTTAAAATTGAATTAACGACTTATCTCCAAAACATAATCTGTACCTACTACCCAGGACTGTCCCTTTATAAAAACAATAAAACTCATCATCTTCCTATCTACGTTAATTCATCGATAATGTTAATACGTCAAGTCCATTTACGGTGCTGACGTTCATTCCCTCTCACGGGATCCCTTCCGTGTCGTGTACACGGGATACTCGACGTCCTTCAAGTACGTTTATTGCTCTCGTGGTACATAGATTATAAAATATTGGTTAGACTTGACACACGACCGAGAACTTTCAAAGTAAAACAAGACATTTACTAATTACTTTACAATTTAAAGCATGTTCCTTTCCCAGCTGTATCTTGGATATTGACTTTCAAATCAAAATCTTTTTAAAATTCTCTACCCGTAATAAACTAGACGCGGAACTCATTAAACCATACAGGGCAATGTATTGTAAAACATCATAACCCCTGACGTAGGTCAGGAGATGAGAACTAACAGTGTAAACAAAGAACACGTGCGAGGGTAGCTAACGAGCGTCGAACTTTGTATTGTTATCTCTAAGGAAGAAAACGTCACTCAAAGGTGACACCGATTGTCTTTGAAACTAATGTCACCTTTGAATGTTATTATACAGGTGATAATACTTTATCACTTTTGAAAGACGTTGTGGATAAGATAGTATACTTCCAAGAATAAGGATATAAACATGATTCATTGTCATCGGAAATTTAATATAGTGGTGGTGTTTAACAGCCCCGTACTATAGAGGCACGTAATGCTGTCAGTCCCCAATTATCGCAAGACACAAGCGATAGCCATTGTCAAATCAATCAGTGATGGAGAAGCTTCAAACCGGTGAATTTGATAAATCAGAGCGCAATCTGCTAACCTCGCAAAAGAATGGGTGTGATGATACATTATTTTTATTTATTTACAATATAATCATTCTTTAGTGTATAATTTTTCTACACTTACTCGAAATGGTTCACGAAATTTTCGTTTCACGTATTTTTTTATAAATACCTACGTGAAACTTGAAATGTGAAAATAAGGAAATTATTTATTTGCTTGCAATATTGATTTTAGTCAAAGATATTAATAAATAGAAATACCTATTATCAGTACCAAATTATAAATAAAGTATATATAATAAACACACAAACCCAGAAATAAAAGCATGTATGCTCATAACACAAAATATGTTTTTTTTCCTGTCGAGAATCGAACGCAAGCCCCATCGATTGTATTATCAGAATCGCTAGTCACTCTACAACAGGACAATATTAAGATTAAAATATGTGTATATACATGGCAACGAGTGCTGGAGAAAAGAAAATTCTCATTTAGAACTGAATATACTTGTAACTTTATTATACCATTGTTCGCTTAATGCTCGGGATAAAAAAACTTGATAATTAAAAACGCAATCGAGTCATTGTCAATAGAGAACCTCAAGGTGCATTAGGGCGGCATGCAACAAAGTTCTTTGACCCTTTGTCCCCATTACGTATTGGGTCACTTGCGAAATCCCTTGTGAACCTGCAGAGCACACAATAAAGAGAATTGACTTAAATCAGCTTAGTCGAAGTGAATATGCTTTTGAAAATGCACGAGAATTTTAAGGTGGGATTATTTTTGTGTTAACTTTATGACTTCGGCAAGTCGTAAAATTTTTGTAGTTTTGTGTACGTTCGGATAGATAAGCTATCCTATACCTAAGTTGATTAAAAAACAAGCGTAAATAACTACATCAAGTCCACATCTGTACATGTTTGTGCGTATATTTTAAATACATCAATACGTTATTCTGATAACGGAGATATTCTGAGAATAATGTATTATTTACTAACTGAGCCCGCGACTTCGTCCGCGTGAAAAATTTCGAAATTAAAAGTAGCCTAAGTTACTCAGCTACCTGCCAGTGAAAGTCCCGCCAAAATCGGTTCAGCCGTTCCAGAGATTAGCCGGAACAAACAGACAGACAGACCGACAGACAAACAGACAAAAATAGTAAAAAATGTTATTTTGGTATATGTACTGAGACAGAAATTGTCCTGTCTGCCCTATAATCCAAACGTAATGTAATCCTAAAGACTAAGCTTCTATTACGCCATGAGAACTATATGTTACCACAATATCTACTATGGATTCCCTATATCTCCTCCATCTTGAAAAGATCGTGTAAAGAAAGATAATACATCTGTTATCTGATAGTTTATCTTGCGAAGAATTACAACAACACATACAAGATAAGTTAGAGACGTTAAGTCTACTATATCACGTTATATGTCTACATTTAACAAGCGTAATGGCATGTATATAATCTATGATCACGTACGATTGATAACGGACATAGCCAGAGCAAATTTGTGCGCTGTGGGAGCTAATAAATATGATAGATAAAAAATAGCTCTTTTAATAAAAAAAATAACCATCGGCTATGATTTGAGTGTCTCCTGAATGACTTGACTAAGTCTTGTCTTTATATACCCATATAAAAATAATTTGATCCCTTTGGATTCACCAAAAGATTATATAATGTAGCAGGTGTTACGCTTGCCGATCTAAACCGCTAAACCGACTTTAATAAAATTTAGCATGGAGATAGTTAAAAATCCGGGGTCAAACATCGGCTAACTTTTTTGAAAAATCAACCCCTAAAGAGCCGAAATAGGAGATAAAAGTTTGTGTGAAAAACTATTGACATGTTAATACATACATACATATAGTCTTTGACCTCTAGTTATATTATCTACTAGCTGTTGCCAGCAACTTCGTCCGCGCGGACTTCGTTTACTCCGCACAGATCCTGGCCGCTAGGTGATAGCGTGATAATATGTAGCCTATATGTTGACCCGACCTGTTAGTAATATTCATGCAAAATTTGAAGTAAATCCATGCAGTACTTTTTGAGTTTACCTCGGACATACATACAGATAAACAGACAAAAATTCTAAAAATTATTATGTATAATTTTAATCTAAAAATTATTATTATATATATAATTTTGGCTTCGATATCGATTGTAGATCACGCCCCAAGTATTCTTTAAAAAAAAATATTCAATGTACAGTTTTGACTTTCCTACGATTTTATTATATGTATAGATTGGATATCTACACTTCTTTTTAAAAACGAATGGCAAATTTGAGACTTCTACATACGCACAATTTCCAAATGAAATCCAAAGTGTTCGCTTCATGTATACATCTATTAAAAAGGAAGCATTAAAATCAGAGTAATAAAAAGTGAGAGTAGTTCCCACAATAATTCCCGTTCATATTTTGACTATTTTAATTAAATCACTCTCAGCCCTCCGCTGTACAAAAGATTTTCGGGCCCAGTAATTTGTGGGAACAAACCACGCTCGGTGATTTTGTCAACGTTTATTTGGTTAGCATGTATTTATTTATTCATACATCCGGCGACTGCTCCATTAGTCTAGTGGTTGGGGCAATTTGATTTTAAATCATAAGGTTCCGAATTCGTTCCTCGCTTCGGGAAAAAATGACAGTTTTTGTTTAGACATCTGAAATTTGTAGCTTTGTGTACTTAGGGTTGCCATATGAAAAATCTGTCAACCAGGACAAGAAACGTGAAAACCCCGAATTTCGGATACAACACAGACGTTTGAACAGAGTATTTTTTATGTTAGTAAAATAAAATATAGTTTTACTGCTTTTAAATTAACTCTTATTATTTTCAATGATTTTTTAACCAAATCACGTCTTAAAAAAACAAAAAACAAGATAGAATCTTCTATTAAAATACGTACTACGAAATATAAAACCCCGCCCGGACGCTCCCAGGACGCCTCCCTAAACTAGGACAAATCCGGGGAATCTTGGATGGATGGCAACTCCGTACGCAAGTAAAAGGTGATGGTTGTTAATATGGGCCAGTTAAAACGTGGTTTATTAGCTATCTTATTAATTGGCTAGCTGGTGATTCGTCAGAAACCTATCAACGTTCAGTTCATTCTGCCTTCACCGTAAAAAAATCCTTCGTAATCTATATACATATAATAAAATCGTAGGAAAGACAAAATTGTACATTGAATATTTTTTTAAAGAATACTTGGGGCGTGATCGACAATCGATATCGAAGCCAAAAATATAGTATTTAGAATTTTTGTCTGTTTGTCTGTATGTATGTCCGGGGTAAACTCAAAAAGTACTGCATGGATTTACTTCAAATTTTGCATGAATATTACTAACAGTCCGTATCAACATATAAGGCTACATATTATCACGCTACACGGAGGAGCTGTGCGGAGTAAACGAAGTCCGCGCGGGCGAAGTTGCGGGCAACAGCTAGTAGTATATTTATTTGGTTAATATGTGTTTATTTATTCATGTATCTGGCGGGATTCAGTTATAAACTAAGAAGATATTTTTGATATAAACAATGACCGGGTGCATCGTGCATCAGCTCTACAAACATTCTTGAAAGGAGGAATGTGGCGTTAATCAAACGTTGTTTGCTTTCAAAGCTTGCACATGAAGATTTACATCTTAACTTTAAAGATGGCACCTGTAATATCTTTGTTGTTACCATCAAAACACTTGTCTGATAAATATTTCGTTTCAAACAAAGAAATAGTTTTTATATCATACGATAGATAGGTAGGTACATACTAAATATGTTACATGAAAAAAAAATTTTAAGAGTTTTAATTCACAATAGTCAAAAGTCACTAAATATGATTTTATCTCCTATTTACGAATGATCTCTTTGGCGTATAAACTTCAGGATTTAACACACACTAAGCTTGAAAATGCAATTAAAAACAGATTAACCTGTCTTGTCAAGCGAGACAAAAGAAATTCAATGTCGAGACTGTAATAAAGATCAATTAGAAAATTAGTGGCGAACTATAATCGTAAGAGATTATAGGTACTCTTGTTGGACATGCGCTACAAGTGTGAATCATTGAAACAAAGGATTTATTTTAACAACGGATTAGCACTTTTTAGCACGAAATTTGTAAGAACTGTAAAACTTTGTCAACTCAACAGAAACAATTTGTAAATATAGTTTTTGAGATTTCAATCATGATCTAATGATTCAGATAAAGTAATTTCTTTTTATGTAAAAACTACTTCCTTGTGTCCCCAACTTCGTGACCTCAAAACATAACTTCATTTTGCTTAGTCGGGTAAAAATTAGCCTATGTTACTCAGTAAAAATGTAGCTTTATATTGGTGAAAACATTTTTTAAATCGGGTCAGTGGTTGTAAATATGCAGAGTTCGCTATTTGCACCTAGATTAAGTGAATACCAAAGAGGTGAATACTTTCTTTAAAAAAAAATTTTGAAAATAGAACATTGTTAGAACGAATTGATATAATAAAATTGTTTGCAACTAGAGCAAAGTAAGCGAATACGTTTTTCTTTAAATATAAAAGTTTTGAAAATAGAACGTTAGTAGAACGAATTGATAAGAAAATTGAGTTATCGTGTTTGATAACGGTATCAACAACCTTGGTCAGCTAAGGCTGCGCAAACCATTACATTTGTAGGAACTATGTAAACACCATAAGCGACTGCGCGACCTTGTTGTAACACTCTAAACGTCGTTAAGTACATTGGACAAATAACATTTATATACTATTTATATTATAACAGAGTCTTTTAAACATTTTGTAATTTTACATTATTTGCTCGTAGGCTGCGAAAGCAGGTTTCCTGTTGGGTAAATATGTAAAAACGTTATTATACAGTGTAAAACAGTGTTCTTTGTGGAAGTTATAAATTGTTATATATATAAGGTTGTAATTTTAAACTAATTAAAAAATTAAAGTTATGATCTAATTGAGATTAAAAGGTATAAGATCATATTATAATTTGAAATCATTGCCATTTCTCACTAATAAATGTAAAATTTTGTTTGTTTGAATGTTGATGGAAAAGCACTTCGTATGAATATGCAACACATATGTAACATATGCAACGTTATGCCTTGGAATAGGACCTAGGATACTTATATCCCTGAAAAATCTATATTTAATATTATAAATGCGAAAGTTTGAATGTTTGGATGGATGCTTGTTATTCAATCACGCAAAAATTACTGAACGGATTTGAATGAAATTTGGCACACAGGTAGATGATGACTTGGAATAGCAGATAGGCTAGTTAGGATAGCCAGAAAAATGAGATGAACCCCGGGATTCATCAAAAACTTTTTTAATGCAGCGGGCTGCATGCTGCAGCTAGTATATTAAATATTTATAATGCTAAAATTTTAATTTGGAAACTTATTTAGTGGAAGCGTATGCGTGGCGTACGGTGGTTTTTAGCATATATTATATACGTCTAACAAAGCCAATCGAGACGAGGCTAGGGTTCAATTCCCGACAAAGGCAGACATTTGTGTGATGAGCATAGATATTTTGTTTGTATATTTTAAGACAGGGTGTTTATTAAATAAATGGATATATTATAGTATTTTAAACATCTGTCTCTGTGTTAATATCATTGTTTAACATCCATATCACAAGCCAATAACTTTACTTTGAGGCAAGATAGATCCATTTTATGTAGGATGATCACAAATATTTATTTCTGATCATCCTACTTATTTATTATATTTATTTGTATCTGTTTACATTATAATCTATTTTAAACTAGAAAAATACGTTACTTTAAAAAAAACGTTTTTAATTTTAAATTCAGTACGCATTGCTTAAGTAAATTCAATACAAAATAATTATGTACGTAATCTTATAATTAGTCCACTAAACGAGGCGTAATTTCTTTTTTACTCACAGCGGGACAGTATTTCTATGTTGATAAGCAACTTTGATAATAAAAGTTAGGTGATAAGGACTAAATTCGTGTGATGAATCGTGATATACTGTTCTATGTTTTGATTGTTACAAGCGGTTGGCGTGTTATGTTAATATATGCAAAAATGATTGAAACTCTGTTATATTCCACATGCGATCTCTCTTGTGAGAATTCCAACCTTTTGTGTATATTGTTTTAAAATTTAATTGTTCTCATTGTTAACACAATGTATTTTTATATGAGAATAAACAGCAACACTGGTATGACATAGATTTTAATACTATTGTTCTCCAATTACTATGTGGTGTTTCAGTTAAAGTAAGAAGTCGTTGCTTTCTATGCATTGTTATTGAAAATTATAAAATTCTTATTATTTTTCTTCTTCAAATACTAAATCATTAAAATTTAAACTTCGAATTGATTTTAATATAACTTCATTATAATTTATTTATTTTAATGAAGTAATAATAGTATAAAGTATTATAATATATTACTTTATAGTATAAAGTATTATATGTGTGTGTATCTGTGTGTGTTTTGGCACTTATCCCGTGCTTAGTTGACGGTAGCTTAATTGGTGAGAACGTGCCACCAGAGCGAGGCCGCGGGTTCAATTCGATGTCATGTCGATTTTTTCTTGTTAGGTTTTAAATATTTTACGTGCCTAAAAATAACATGACGCTGATTCCTTTGTGTTGTAAGCAGAGCGAACCAAACTTTAATAAAAGTTCTGGTTCAACACGATTCGCTATTTGTTGGTGGTTGAAATGGGTTTATGGAGCTTTACATCTGCATTTTATAGAGCTGTCAATGACCTCCAGAGCACGAGGTATTCCCTCGTCTACTAACAAGTCACCTCCACCATTCGAGCTACTATTAAGATTACGATTTCTAAGAGAAACTCCGAAAAAAGCCTCTTACGCTTTTCCTCGGCTCGGTGATTGAACCCACTACCTAATGTGCATAACCAAATAAGTAAATTACTAGCTTATAATTGAATATTCACCGATATCACGAAAAACGTTAAGCGTAGGGGCTATCCCTGAGTGCGTTTTAGGTCCATTTATCTATTGTTTAATATCGTAATGGAGATAAGAGATCAGTTTCAACCAAGTAAATCGTAAATTTCTAAACCTAAAAAGACACAAGAGTATTCTTGAGCTCTCATTAAAATAAATGAAGCATTTAAACCATCAGCCAATTATACCCCGTAAAATATTTAAGAGCATCCCAAAAACCCAAACTCAGGATTTACGGTCGGATAAGATCCTGTTTTATCGACCCACTGCAACTAAGTATATTTGCATACGCGCGAAACTGGTCAGCGACAGAACTCTGTTCCCACGGGCGCCGAATAAATTGATAAATATCTGAATACTAACTAGATCGGGAGGGCCCAAATCTACGAGGGTGGCTGCTTGAATTATTTTGGGAACGGATTTTTGGGGCTGAAAGTATGATAAGTGCTTTAGATTTAGAGTGTAACTGATTGTGAGGAATGTTTTTACATATAACCTGCATTGAAAATGAGAGATTCAGTGTCTGTTGTAACATACAAAGCGGGACAATTAACGACTCACGCTACTGATGTGGAAAGAAACCAATCGTTTTCTTCAAAAGCAGAAACCATTCACTTTCAGGTCTCTGACGGTCGAGTCGAGAGAGTGGTCGGTTCCAATCGACTCAGTGTTGTTTTTCTGTTTCAGAATTTAGAATGTATTTCAACGTCTATGTAACATATTAAATAGCTGACCTACGCAGCTATGCCTGCGTGTAGTAATTTCATACAATGTTTCATCCCCCATGTCAGGCCCTAAGGGTTGATTTTGAAAAAAAAAGTAGCATATATTATGCTACCGAAGTCCAAACAAAATATTATGTTTGACTTCGGTCTTTAACTATTTCTTTGTAAAATTTTGTCAAACCCTATTATAGGTTTAGACGCTATAGCATAACAGACAAACCTTCGCATTTATGCATTAGAATGGATGCTTAGAGATTTGGCATACGTTAAATTCATTTAGAAAAATGTAGAACAATAAAAATTATATGATTATATTTCTGCCACTACAATCACTAATTCTTATAACTTGCTAATCAGACAAACATTATATATTTTTTTGTAATCAAAAATATTTTTTTCCAATTCGCTCCAGACATAGCAGACAATTTAATACAAGTTATATCATATAAAATATAGTTTATGAATCTAGATTTCAAATTTCGCGTGAATGCTGTCGGTCTTGTTTTCTAATTCGTCTTGTTTTGTCCCTTGCCACTCAATATATTTTTGCTCTACCAAGATTTCTTACAGAGGGTATCTGTGTTCGGATGTTGAACCTAAAATAATAAAATTAAAATATTCCGGCCCAAATATCTACCATTAGTTTTATTTTATTTTTAATTATTTCAAAAAACTCTTGACAACACTAATGGATATCGGTGAATTTGCAAAGGTCTCACAGACTCATAAACACTCATTTTAATGAATCTGACCCACTATTAAGAATCCTTGGATGAAGATGTTAATTTTATGTTTCGAGGTAAGGGGGTTAAGGACCAGTCTTAAATAAAGTTATTTACCTGAAAATAAAGTTATTAAGGTTAAGGTATTTGGTGGCTTGAATTGACCGCAGGAAGGTTAGTATCCATTTCAGCTGTGTTGATTGTTATAGGTAATCGCCTTCAAAAGATGTACTGAACCGTTGGTTTCGAAAAAGAAAAGAACTTAGAATTCGAATTTTAGCAAAATTAAATTTTAAATGAACAAATTACTTAGACGTATATTCCACAACTATGACGATGCTGTAATGACGATTCTGTAAATATTGAGAAAGTAATGTTCAAAGGTGTGCAAAAAGTTTGTAGTGTGTATGTGTATCGTTACCTGCTTCAAAATAAGCATTCTAAATAGACAATTAGGAGTAGATAAAACAATAAACAAGTTATATCTATGGAGAGATGATAGCACCTAAAAAATCACAGAATGATGACGAAGCGAAAAATTGGCGTAAAGATTAATTTTATCAATTTTTTATGATACAGCCAATATCAAATGGAAAATGAAAAAGAAATTAAATTTTGTTTATAAAATGTATTCAAACATTTAATAAGGTCAACACATCAGAAAGGCTAGGCGCAGGGAGGTACTCCACAGTTCCGTTACTTCCATTGGTGTTCAGAACACGTGCGACATGCCAACGTGAGTACACAAGGGCCTTACAGTTAGCGTCCGTAGATACCTACCCGATTTGTTATTTACCTTTGTACACGAATATCAATTTATAGGGATAGTAGCGCTTGTCTGCTTCGTTGACAGAAACGATAACATTAACGGCATTTTATTTTGTGTCGGAAATATTAAGAATTGATCTGTTGAAACATGTATACAGATAATTTTATATTCGTAATGTTGTGTTAGGGTTCGGATTTATTCTTATTGCAACCAAGTTCCGTTAATAAGTGTAAAACATAATGTTAAACTGAGTATTAGGGAAATTGAAAATGTAACATTAGGATCGTGAGTTTTCAGCACATTAGACATTAACATATAATGTAGTAGTCGGAGTCTTAAAACTATAAAAGATGTTAACTATATAAAAACTTAAATACTAGCTCATTCATTCGTTCATCGTTACTTAAACCTAATTTCTTAAAAAAATAAATTCCAAAACTTCCGGAAAATAGCTTCTTGCTTTAATAACTTTAACAACTTTAGGCAATTGTTTTAAAAAAAATTAAATTTTTTATAACAGTTTAACCGTTTCATGGTATTGAGTCGTTGAAATTTTAAAGCCTTGACTTCAGATTATTAATTTAAATAAAATAACTCATAACATCGGACACATTCTATAAAACAGTCGGATAAAACTAACACTCAACTTCAGGCATTTTTTTTTTAAATAAAGTTTTTTATAACAGTTTAACCGTTTAATAGTATTGAGCCGTTGAAGTTATTATATCCATAAAAATTTGACACTAAAAGTTTAATTTTCGTACATGAATAAGATACTGGTATTTTTTACTTCCTTTCCCAAGACCGATCTGACCCATATTCATAGCTGCTCCTTACAAAATAACATTAAACTCGTCAATGCTTGACCAATCGTTTTTATGATGTGACCCCATCTGGTCAATAGCAACGTATTATCCTTTATAGCTAGTGTCAAATGGCCCTTCCAATATTTTGCTTTCACACGTTTTAATATGTGGAATTTGTCGAAGCCAAATGAACGCGTACCTCATAAAAATGTTAAATATACATACGCGGCTTGTATAATAAAGTCGTAAAAATAATATTTATGTAAAAAATTTAAAGTCAAACCTTTTTGTTGATTTGTTTCGACCTTTATTATTTTTAAGGTTTATTACGTCTATGTGAAAAATAAAATTGTGATTGGCTTTACCGTTACGTTTTTTAAACAGCAACTTTTGTAGCTCTAAATTCAATGTTTTAGATGAAAAATTAAAAATACGAGTATTTAACTACTGTTCACTTATCGATTGAATTACATATATATATATATATATATATATATATATATATATATATATATATATATATATATATATATATATATATATATATATATATATATATTACTCAATTCTCGTCGATAGCTACCAAAAAGTTTTTATAATGTAAAGAAACTACAGCTTTTTTTAATAGCTGTACTCCTCTCTAAAAATTCAATGTTACGCCGACACCATTTTTTATTTCTTCAGTATTCTTTTAAAAAAATATTCAATGTACAGTTTTGACTTTCCTACGATTTTATTATATGTATAGATGACACTACAAGTTAATTAGCGCAGAGTGACAATCCAAAATAAATCCAGTAAGGGGATACGTATCCGAAGGACTTTACAGAAATAATCTGTCTGGGTGGTCTCTGCGCATCATCACAGGTCTATATATCTGTCTAAGATATGCTACATGAGATATTTTCGAGTGAGTAATACAAGTTATTGATTTTTTTCTTTTAACTGAACAGGCTAACTTAGTTTAATACTTAAGTGTCATTTTGAATAACATGTATGTTTCGACAGTACTATGATAACAAAATTGCAACACGAAAAGTATCGATAAACTATTCTCGCGGCGCCTGTCATAGCTTGAATTATTTTAACTTAGACAAAATAAAAATAATCGTCATATTCGTAATATGTTTACATATTGACAAATTACGCAAATTGACGTTTCATACTTTACGCAAAAAACACTATTTCGAACTCCACAACCAAATGGTAAGTTGAAGGAAAAACATATGATTTACTTTAATTATAGATTGTTAATAAAATCCCGCTTAATAATTAGAGCAGTTTCCGTTACAGTTAACGATTACATTTTCCCAATTTTAAAATTGGTAAAGGTTTTCCGTATGTGTATGTCACAGGGCTGTATCTTATAAATCTTTTTACGTAGACATTTAACATTTTCATATTGTGTATTAGGTACTTAAGCAAAAAAATTAAAGTAGGTTTACAATAAGTAAAAAATGTTTTGTTTTCTTTAATAATACAAAATTTTACTAGATGCTGTTTGATCTGTCGCCAATGTCCTTTTTAAAAAACAGCAATCCTTACCCGACCGCATCTTATCAATCCATTAAGCGTGTCAAAAAAGATCCAAAGTAAAACTTTAATCTTGCGTAACAGATTGCACGCTTCTAATGACGCTTAACTTGATAACGTTATCTCAACACTTAAACATTTAAAAATTAAGTTTTATACTTTATTTCGCGTTCGTTACTTAAAAGCAATCGTGCTCAAGTACTTGAGATGCAACTCTATACGCGGTGATCCGCTAATCTACAACAGATGTGGCCGCAGACCGCAGATGCCATGCCCCGGACTTCTAAACCACTACACCGATTATAATTGATTTAATAGCTGCATCTACCAAATGTTGCCATAAACAGTGACAAAATATCGAATTTCGCTCATTTTGTTAATCTCACGAAGCCAGCAATCGCGATTTTATTATCCTTTTGCATCAATTATGATAATCGCAGTTCTGACATTACAAACGTACAAGTTTGATGGGATGTAACATATGATTTTTTTATGCAAAATCTATTATAATCAACTTCTATTAGGATTACATAATAACAATATATTTTATCATAAAAAACGTGGCTAAGTCTTACTTTGAAAAATGTATAAAAGACAATAACAAAACCTACTAATGCAATTCCCAAATTCAAAACTAAAGCCGTCGAAACATGAATAATTATACCAGCGCGTATATAATTTCGGTAATTTACTTAACAATCGTCCACCATTACAGTTAGCAAACGTCCAAATAGACCATTTAAAAGCGGGATTACACAAAACAATTTCGTCCCCAAATATGCACGATTTAACATGAAACGCGAATTCGTTATACACGGAGACTTATCTTGAGAAAGTTGTATGAACCTGTTGTGTCCTATTAGCATAGCACCGGCTATTGTGTACAGTAATCCACATTCATGGGTAAACACACACCGCTCTTTGTGTCTATTGTTAGTGATATACTTAGCAGCTTTGCCCCTCGATCCCATCTTTTCTATCCATTGTCAGAGATGAACAACAGAAGCTGCGCTCCCAAATTTGGTCCAGAGGTTATTTCTAGTAACCTTAGGTCATTCTCCACAATGCTTCAATGGTGTTTTGAATAGAAAACCGATGTTTATATCTAGGTGGTTCTGGATTTTGTTCATCTATTGTAATAAATAGTAAGACATCTCCCAACAATAGTGATACAAAGGATATATTGTTCTTTAAAGTTATTAGCTACCGTTTTACCCGTTACATCTTTAGAATTATTGATCTTATTGTGTTACCAATTTATGACGTTGTCTCTACTCCTGTTTCAACGAGTATTCAAATTCATGGGAAAAACGATTGCGTGTCTTAGTTTCTTGTTAGGGTGATCATTATCTTCGTTCAAATTGGTCGTTTTGTAGATCACTGTAATCTAATTCCTAGAATAGGCATGTTTGGGTGAAGAATATAATTCAGTTTATTAAATTATGGAATGAATTCCAGAGTTACACGGTTTAGTAAATATATCGAAATTCGATAACTTTACAGAATTTTTATACAAGGTTAATAAAATGGTTGACCCAGAATCATGTCGAATTTCTCGTGCGTATTGCGAGGTTCAGTAGTTCCGCGGTTACGGGCCACAGGTTTGATTTATGCTCATGGTTGACATAAGCGAGGATGCGGTCTACGTGTTCTTTTGATTGCGTTACGGTCTCGATTTTGCAATCGTATTGCACCGAATAAACTTAAACTGGATTATTATGGAAGATAGTTATATGAATTATGTCAATTGTATTTTGCAAAACTTGTATCTCATGCGGCGATTTGTTAAGTCTTCGAGGAAATATTTTTTTCTGAAGTTAAATATTTTGACGTCTCGTAAACTTTTTGAATTCTAAAAAAAGTGCGTTTAGAAACCATAGCTATTTTGAGAAACCTTTGTAATTCAAAATATTTATAATTCACTCAAAGTTCCAAACCAAATAAAATAAATACTCAATAGTAACAAAAAAGTTCATTTTTTTATAAAGAAAAAACTAGTCCTTAATGAAAATATTTTAAAAGGAAATGTCAAATGCTTACATCTAGACCAGTTAACAAATTCAAAACCGTGTTAAATAGAAATAAAGCTCCTAAAATATGGGCTTCGGAATGACGTCTAGAAAAATGTTTTTAAGGTTATTAGCACATAAAAAAATACGATTAACAAAATAAGATTCTAAAAAAAGTTTATAGTTTTTTGTTAATAATTTCTAAAATAATCGTGACGTTTCCCATTTATACCAGACACCATATTTGGTCGTTTTTTTTGTTAGATATATAAAATTCTTTCCGTAATTTCACTAAATAATAATCTTTTTTTTTGTTAAGTTTGCATATTATGGGTGTTTATATATTAACGAGTAGGTTAAAGAATACAAATTAACTTTATCTGATTATACGATAGATTTTTATTTATCTACATATTTTATTTAAAAAAACCTCTATAGTCCCGTCATTTACATTGTAAGCTTACTATTTGGGTTGTGTTCATAAAAATTCCAAGATATCATTAATGTCAACAGTAGCCGAAGTATAATTTATCGAAAACATTTACCGATGCAGCTATGTAGAAAAAACTCCCAAATAAGGTATTGTAAGATTATGATGATATGATACCGGTAGCTGTTTTTAAATGAGCGCTATCCATGATAGTTCAAGTGGCTGATAATGGCGGCGCTTTGATCGGTTCTGCCTGTTGCGGTGCATCCCTGCATCGCCTTGATCTCGCCGCCCAGCGGGTGTACTTTATTTGCTATTCATTAGAGTTCTTTATTAGTATGTCCTTCGCATTTGCCTTTAAAATTATTTCAAAAGAAAATGCTAGATTCTGTGTGCAGTTATCATTGTTGTTATTTAGCGTCATTAACGTTTATTTTCCAGTCGACGAAAAAATGGAGGTTATTTGTTTGACATGTATGTAATATTGTTACAATTGAATAATATTTGAGTAGGTTAATAATCTATTTAGGCATTCAAGTACGTGTACTAAATTTCGTAAGTGTAAATATTTGTATATTTGTATGTTTGTCCACGACGGTACGGACGATACCTATATCGAGATAATACTTTTTGATTTAAATCAGGTATGTTCCAACCTAGGGAGCAGACCAAATTTCATTAAAATCGGTTCTACTAAACTGTAGTAGGAATTATTTACATGTAAGTTACTATTTCAAATACCATCCTTATTGTTTCATGGTAGGTACATCTTGTTTCTACTACAGAAGCTCTCTTGTCCCATTAATGCCGAGGCATGGCTTATTAGCTAGCCCATAAATGTGGTGGAAATAAGTGTAGTCTGAGTCTGAGTTAGTATTCACAGCCTTGCATTCTCTTGCCATTAGCATAAATCCATATTTTAATTTAAAATGTTTAATATTGTTACCTAAAAATTGTAAGCATTTTTATTAATGTCTATCTTATCACCATCATCGTACGTGTATCATCTACTTGTTTATATGCTTTATCCAACATTAAATGGAAATCTAATAACACCAAGTTAAAAATGTGGTCCAGCAAACAGTCATTGCATAAAATTTCAAACAAGAAAGCACACATACAAACATACTACTCTTATTTGGAAACCAGCTTATGTATCCTTTTTTGTGTTACCTAATCTAACTTTAAATGCATTTCAAAGTACGTATGCTTATAATCCTTTCACAGAGCCCACGGTCGTAAAAGTTTACGACCAAAAATTCAGATTTTTTATATTTTTTGTCATAATAGCCAAACAAATGTGACCCTAAATGCATAGCATTTTTAAATGGTTCAAAATGATCACTAATGGCATTTTTTTTTGTAATCGTCAAAAGGAATCTTTAATCAGCCAACCGGTGCCGCTAAGCTTCTTGTATCAGACATGACACATGCGCTAAGACCTAACAAGTCTTAAAGGGTTAACGAACCTGACTAGGAACCCTTGCATGATGCACGATAGATTCACATCTATCTAATGACTATTAAATATCCTTGCGTATCCTTTTATACGTACAATTATTAATTTAAAAAGCCTTAAATCTTTTAAAGCATTTTTTTCAATGTTGCTTGTGTGAAATGGTTTTTTAATGACTGCTTTTATCTTGCTCATAATTCATTATTTTGTTTGATGACGATTCAGAGAAATCAATTCTAAATTTGTCCAAATATTTAAAATTAAATTTCGATATTTTCCCAAACTGAAAAATGGGTTTTTATTAAGTTATTGATCCCATATAAATTTCATTAAGATTTTATTTAGGATTACCAGGATTAGGATGCTAAATATTAACTTTGTAATTTTTCACCTTCCTTTAATTAATCAAAATTAAATAAAAAAAACACTTTTGGATGGACAAAAACACGGCTCTATGATAGGTATGTCATGTATAACACAAGATCCTTTGAAGGGCATACTCAACAATCTACATGGCATTCATACTACAAATATGTATTTACTTTTACACTATCTTGTAAAAAATATGGCTTACAATTTAAAATGCATTTGACTGTCAACAGTTTTTTTTTTAATTTGTATATGAACAAAAAATCTCTTTAGTCATATTACTCAGTAATAGATGAGTAAATATAATTTTATAAAAATAAATAACTGCGAATAATAAATTGAAAGGGCTTGAGCGATATTGTTGTTGAAGGGCAACTGAGAGTATATGGATAGGCATTCAGTATACTCAGTAAAGTACATATGAGTACTTGCAGACTGTAAAAACAAGTAGGTACAAGGTAGGTATTGTATATGAACAATATCCATTTATCTCTAATAACCAAGCACTTTAAATTCCCAGCCAAATCTTCGTGATACGTAAAAAACTAATGCACAAGACGTAATCTACTACTTAAAATAAAAGCGATACTGCTACTAAGGACTTATTCTTAAGCTCAGAAAAAAGTCGTAAAATAATCTGAACTGTATCAGTCCAATGTCTGGGCAATCAATTCGCCAGACGAAATATTTAGCAAAAAACAACTTGCACTGATTATTACGGGACATAACCTCAAAATGACTGATAAGGATATTTTAAATTAAATATACATTAATTTTGTAATGCAGTATGTCAATTAATCATATTTTTTTCTCGACTCGGACACAAGTTTTGCATTAAATAGACAAATTTGACTGGTTTTTGATAAAGGTGTTTTGACTCAAGACAAAAACAGAATTTACAGTTATAAGCACTTAATAAGAGAACATATTATGTTGATATAATTATTCTTAAATTAACTTGAGGTGCAAATAAACTGATAATATTCAGTTGACACCTTGATTCCTTTTTATTTAGCGGGTGTGCGAAAACTAATTCACATTCTCATACGCGACAATAAACGATAATTATGTTTTTTAAAGATTTTCAGTAAATATATATCAAGTATCTACTCAACTCTCATGCGGGGTGTACAAAGTGAATCGAACTTCATTAGATATTTGTTCACCACAATAATAATCAAATATAAATAAAAACAATTTGTCGTCCATTTTTATATCATTAGATACCAAACAAGAAAATGGCTCTCCTGATGAAAGGAGAAGCCATTGCTTATAGACATCAAAGATGTTAATGGTGCGTTAATTCGTGTGGCGGGATGGCAATGCACATGCAAGTTTACAGACTACCTTACCCTCCAAACCGGATTTTTATAATATTAATATCATAAAAAAAACGAAATTTATAATATTAATAAAGATTAACAAATCGCATCACACGTACCTAGATTACAAAGCATTCTAGCGTCAGACATTCACCACTGATTTTACCACTTGGATACGCAACAATGGTTTCCTTCTCACTTACTTTCACAATTACGTTACTAGTTTCTAGTTTCTATAGGTACTATCTTATATTAACAACAATCACCTATATTGTTAGCTTAATCTTGAAATTAAACCCCCTAGAGACATGTGTAACGTGCAAAAATGTTAATTAGTTAACCTTTAGATAATTTTTCTTTTTTTGTCGCTAATACACGCTATAGATATTAGTACATGCATTGTTTCTGTCATCATGGCAGAGATATTCAATATTTATAGGATTTCCTGCTGAAATAATCCAGCGCGTTGGTCCGGGACTCTTTAGAATATCTACTCCTCCGGCAAAATGCTTTTTGTTAAATTTTCTGCAGTTATTTTTACTTACTCTACCTTATTTGTCTCAACGTACTCTGTCTCTAACATACTCCGCCTTATTCCAAAACAAGGTCTAAATATAGTACCGGATTTAATACCAGGGTCAGTTCTAGTACTAAATAAAACATTATTATAAAACCGGGTATAGCGCTAGTCTGAGGAAATAAGAAAGAATTTTAGTATTGAAACTAACTTTAATACCGTAACAAACCTAGACTTCTTAGTCTTGGTTTAATCCCGGTATTAACTATGTTATTGTAATAATGCGGACTGAGTTTAATTGTATGGTCCCTATAATTCAACAACTTAATAATATGATTTCTGAGCTATAAATAGATGTCATGTGACATTTGAAATCAAGTCTTGTTCCACGGCTGTCACTTCGTATCAAGTCCACAAACGACCAAGTACGTGACTCATTATCAAGTCAATATCAATGCTGAAGGTGGCAACTCCACGAGAAATCACTAAATCTTGACTAACACGTTTCTGCTGGCAGTTGACATTATTATAGACAATGTTATATCAAGCGATTTGTCTATTATTATTTGTTTTTACATGTTGGTCCAGTGGACATTTAAAATTGTGTAATTTTTTTACAGTTTTATATGAGATTTTTAAATAATTGTTAAATGACTTCTACAATATTTGGAATATCTCACTCTGACCATTTTTGGAAAAGTAATGTTTGATTTTAATTAGCAGTAGGTTTTTTTTTTTTATATCATAAGATAGCAAACAAGCAGATGGGTCTCCTGATGGAAAGAGTCAACCATCGCCTATAGACACCAAAGATGTTAATGATGCGTTGCTATCTTGTGGCGAGGTCTAATGCCACATGCATAAGTTTACCGGCTACCTTACCCTCCAAACCGGAACACGACAGCGACAAGCACTGACGTTATTGCGGCAGGAATAGGTAAGGCGGTGGTACCAGACCCGGGCGAGACAATGCAGAACTCTACCTACTAGAGTAAAAAGATAATTTACTCGAAGAAAAAACAATAATGTGGAGAGTTGCTGCTGTAGACTGTGTAGATATTAATATATTTGGGCGATAAATAAATATCTAAAAATGATTATTTTATTTAAAAAGCACAAAATCGTATGTGTGATGAACATAATTGAAAATATTTCTGGGTTTGGGTGTTTATTATATATATTTCAGTACTTATATATTATGCTATATTTCGGTTTAATATATTACGTAAGACACACGTCTAATCTAACTACAATCAAATAATTTGCCAACTTTGCGATTCGATCGATTCGTGTAAATTGTCTAGCGATATTATATACTTATAGGAATTAGCACATCCAAGAAATCACATAAAAACCCAAGCGTACAAATTACACCATAAGTTGCAGTACACTAAAAACATAAGTCCAATAATAGTTTCTAATACGATGTATCAACTCGAATTGAATGAACAAAACAACCAATTTACGACATCCTGTTTAAGAGATCAAATCTAAATAATTGCTGGGTTACAGGCTTCTAGACCTGTCTGAATTACAAGTCTGACGATAGATTTCATGTAAGCAGCAATTTCTGATAGTATTTACGTTAATAGACCCCTATGGGATTGATACTATACTATTTGTATTGAAGAACTTAAGACACTGAATTGAGGTATAATAAACTCAAAGAGACAAGTAATTAGGTTAATAAAGTTAATCTGGATGCGCCTCATGAATCACCAGACGATGACATGTTGCAAAAAGCATTTCCTGTTATAAATCAAATAGTTGTGGTTTGTTTTTTAAAAGGTTCAAAAATAAACAAGCTGCAATTTGTTAGAAATATTATTTACTAGCTGTTGCCAGCGACTTCGTCCGCGCAGAATTCGTTTACTCCGCACTGCTCCTCTCCCGTAGGTGATAGCGTGATTATATGTAGACTATATATTGACCCGACCTGTTACTAATATTCATGCAAAATTTGAAGTAAATCCATGTAGTACTTTTTGAGTTTACCCCGGACATACATAGATATAATTTTATTTTTTTGTGTTATAGCACTCACCCTATGCTTGGGAAAATTGTTG
Organism: Apodemia mormo; assembly: GCA_036924255.1. NCBI lineage: Eukaryota > Metazoa > Arthropoda > Insecta > Lepidoptera > Riodinidae > Apodemia > Apodemia mormo. The sequence goes on along the minus strand of JAUPFN010000022.1, from coordinate 20,290,369 downwards.
TTTATTGTTTTTAAAGTTTTTCCTTTTATTTATTTTATAATGATTAAAATTTATTTACATTTTTTTAATTTTAATAATGGCTGACTTATGCATATATGAAAAACTTCATGCATATAAGATCATAACTGATATTAAAATATATAACAAAAGATATCAGTGTGTTCCCAAATGTTTTTTTTATTTTTTATATATTTTTTATTTTTATGACTTGACCTTTATTTTCCCACAAATAAGCCATAAAGAAGTCATTCGAAAGACAAGGTACAAAAAATCATGTATCCCGCAATTTAAATAAACTATCAGATAAATGATAATATTGAACAATGTTAAGAGCAAGATACAATACGCTACCTGCCTGTCACTTATTTGTTTAGGCTTCCACAACTAAAACCAGTAGCCGGGTGCCGTGGCTATAATATATATACACGGCTTACGGATATTCGTGCTGCGCAGGATTCGTTTTTATTATCCTTTTTCTTGAACGTCCAGTTGTGCTAGACTACTTGTTTAGGGTTGGCAAACAACACGTCAATCTTATTCTATCTCAATTATTGAGACAACTTAATAGTCGTTTGACTGTCACTTTGGTTAGGTGGTTAGCTAAACTGGCTACACAATCGATTTGATTTGAGTTCGATTCCCGACAGAGACACACAATTCTGTTCATGTTTGTTTCTGGGTTTGGATGTTCATTAAATATATTTGAGTATTTGTGTTTATCTAGGTATTAGTATCTTTGAAGAACACCCATATCATAAGCATATAATTTGCTTACATTGGGCCAATCCAAATTTCGCCAGTCAATAGCCCAAAAGCTTCAATCAAATTGCATAATTTGTCCAGAGATTACGGCCTGATTTCGCCAACCTATTTAAATACTTTTTAAATCAGTTTAACCGTACTAAAAGTCATTTAAAAAATGTATTTCATTTAGTCCAAGCAGGCTTTATTGTTTATGATTAGGATTTAATGTAATGTAATGCCACATAGATAAACTACGTGGCATTACATAAAAATCAAACTACCGTGGTACGCGGCATATCCGCTACAGCCAGGCGTTTTGACATCGGATCGCCTTTCACTTGACCTACATAATTCGGAACTGGTTCGTAATCATGCTGCAAAGCGAATTACAATCTGAATATAATATTTTTTAAACTTATTTCTACCCGAGCTCCATTAATTGCATAAAACATGAATCCAATTCAAATACAAAACCGGCTTAAAGTATTTAAGATTCTTCCAGCTTTTCAGTTTTTTGTGGCAAACGCCATCAGGTTTTAGCTAAGTCGTAATGAACCTAATGATCGTAGCCCTACAGTAATCAAGTAAATAAAATGCAGCTCAGCGTGCGCTAGAGAAACAAGGCAAGTAACCTGTTTGGTTCGAGCCTTCGCCGCCTACGCCTGATAAATCCGCGCCCGTTTTTACCGATCCCCCTTCCCCCATAATCACTGGTATATACAAACGAGATTACGTGTAGCGAGTATGGCGACCACGGGACGCGTCCGATCAAGTTTGGACTTGTTTTGAATGCATACGTCATCGGACAGACTCGAACTAGGAAAATGTTTGTGAGTAATCGAATGAAACCTCATTATGTGTATGAAAGTCGAGGAAGCCGACAATTGTAGCGTGGGCAATGTCTATCGCCATGCAGTTCACGCATTTTTTCGTAATCATTACTAGACCTAACTACTAACGTCTTTTACGTTTGGTTAAATATTTTGGCATTATACATGTTAATTGCGGAGATACTTATTAAGTTTTTATATCGACTAGTTAAAATATGAGAATAATGTTTATCTTTCTACATTCATATTTTTTAAAGAACTCTTAAGTTCTTTAAAAATAAAACTTACAATGTATATTATATCATCTTCTTACAATGTATATTGAATGAATTGAAGTCAAAGAAAGACACGAGTATCTTTTGTGGCGCGTTTTTCATGTGAAACAGCTTAAATTACTATAATTTGACCAAAACATCCCCAAACAATGTATTCACAAATCCATTTCTCATTTCTTCCTTTATTACTTAAATGGAACGTTTCGTCCAATTTTATTCTTGCTCGTTAAAAATACCTTTAAAAGCTTGGTTTACTTATTATAAGCATCTGTTATAAAATCATATAGGTAATTGAAATATTTCAAAAACACAAGCCCCATTTACACAATTAACAAACATTTCTAGGACATATTACAAGTTGCTACATGGTTCGTCAGTTACATTTTTTATCTGGAGACATTTGAATAAGATGGGAAAAAATTAGAGAGCTAAATCAAAGGCTATTTTATAATGAATTTAAGTATAATGCGTTTCTTCAATTTCGATTCTGCGGATCACCGCAATTGGCAATAATGGTCTTGTGTCCAGAACTCCATTTTCTGTAACATAATTTCAAATATAATCGAAAAAAATTTTTTCTCTCCATGAACATGAAATCTCGGCCTCGAGTTAAGTGTAACCGAAGCTAAAGATGTGAATTAGATCTCCATAATTGAACGAGGCGTAATAAAAAATATCATTAAATTGTGATATATTTCTTACCTCGTAGTGACAAACGAATAACCCCTAGCGATATAAAAGTAATCGTAAGGGAAGCGTGACTTAAAAAAGTTAATTTGATGCGCCTCAGGATGGATCCTTCACGTTCTAGTCAATTTACACTATCCTTTAATATATTTTTTATCACAGACCATCAGGATTCTACTCGGGTGCGACGGATGCATGTTTATCAGACACGGCCTTCAATCCTTGGACGCGCGTGTACTGCATTCGATGCACTGTTAATGTAAAATAATTTTCATCTTCACTTCTTATGCAGATGACTCTCCTGATGGTAAAAGACAGAGGCTCGATAAAATGTGTTAATAAGTACTAAGATTATGGTTATATAAATATAAATAGGATCGATGCAAAAGTCAACCTGTTAAACTTTGCACTTTAATTATCTAAATGTTAGCCCTCTCAAAAGAAACCAATGTTCGGCAAATGTGCTGCTTCAATAATGTATTGTTCATTCATTGCGTTAGATAATCGAAAATTCAATGTCTTCATTCATCTCCTTAAATCAAATCCTTTGATTTATTTTACATTCTAAGAGAATTTTGTCTCTTTTGTTCCCTTTAACTTTTCTAAATTTGTGGACTTGATATCATCAGTTATTGATAACTAACAGATACCCGCAATTATGTTTGTATAAAGACAAATTAATTCTGGTGTACAACTTATATTGCTATAGTTTCTTCAAAACTCGTCTTGTATTTTAGCGTGAAACAGAATAACAAACATGCGTTTTTGTCGCATATTTTCTTACTCATACCTATTCTTTATAGAGAATACCTATTTCTCTGAATCTATTGCTTATTCTCATGAAATATTTACTACAATATTAATATTACTTGGTAGTTCTGCATTGTCTCGCCCGAGTCTAGTACTATCGCCTTACCTATTTCTGGCCGCAATAGCGTCATTGCTTGTCACTGTCGTGTTCCGGTTTGGAGGCTAAGGTAGCCGGTAATCTTAGACATATGGCATTAAAACTCCGCCAAAAGGATAGCAAAGCGCCATTAACATCTTTGGTGTCTACATGCCATGGTTTTTCTTTTCACCAGGAGAGCCATCTGCTTATTCACTGTCTTATGTTATAAAAAATATTTTAAGAGAGAAAAGAGTAGTAGATATTTTTTTATCACCTAAGCATCCACTAAGCATTAAAGGGTTATAAAGAAATTTGATTATGACTTAACGTCGTCAAATAAATATGTATAATTCACGTAAATACATATATCCTTGATTACCTTAAATATATTTGATTCATTTTACAATCAATTCGTTAAGTGGCCAGTTGAAAGTGTCGAACAAGTTGAACGTTCCGAAGAATCAGCGGCGTGCGCCCGCGCAGATATTTAGGTCGCTCAAAATAACCGAGGCGCTTTGGCAACTAACAACCTGATAAATGAATTTTAACTTTAACTTTTTTTTTTGTAAAATTATTCGTCTGATATATTTTTCTTTGCATTTAATTTATAGTTGAGTTTCCATAGAGCACTTGGTTAACTCTATCGTAATGATTATTTCAAGTTTTAAATACTAGTATCTATTAAAAACTATCTATTATTAATATTAAAAACTATCTATATGAAAATTCACGCACTATATTTTACTACATAATCACTTTTGAAGAGCCCTGAAGATACAGTGAAATATGATACCGTTTGACTATTTATTTAACAACATAACGTGCTTAAATTTGAAATAATCTTATCATTATATATCCTTATGCTGAGTCCCTAGCAGGGTTGATGGAGAGAATAGAAAGCCCTAAATCATTGTCCATGCAAACTTGACTTGCTCTGACTCAAACCTCGAAAAACGCGATAAATTTCATCGTCTGTCATCTTCATTACATCTGTCCACATTCTCATTGCATATCTATTTTGTGAATCTTTCTATATGTATAGTACTATGTTAAGAACAATATTAATAATCATTTCTGGTATGTTGCACATTGTTGTCATTATTGGCTTCACCCAATTTAGTGGCTTCCGCTGTCTGGTAGTAATGTCTCACGGCAGCTTCAAGGCTCGGACCACCTGGATTAGAGCGTCTTTATATTTGTTAGAAGGGGAACTTATAACGTATACTTTTTATAATTATAAAGACACAACTACTTACTACACTAAACAATTTACTAAGTTGTAAATTCAATGTCGAAATATTTTCGTAATAGATATCGTGTTGATTGTAAACGTTAAACCGTTTCTATTAACCTTGTTTTTGTTTAATGATAATAATATATGTTTTAAATAAAATATGTTACAACGATATGACTTGTTCAAATAGAAGCATCGTTAGTCGCGGCCACGCTCGCCGCACGCGAACGCACCAAGGCCATTTTGTTTACGCATACACCCGCATGTTTACGAACGCCCAATACAAGGATATTATCCGGCCAAATACTACTATCACAGTTTTGATACATAGAATTATATACGTTTGTCTTTTTAAATTTGTCGTGTAGTATTTGCGAGAAAATAGCCGCGAATACTTCATTGAACATTTGGCGGGAACTTGGTTGCGTAACATTTCGTTGTGAAAGCTTTTCTTTATTGATACAGCATTTATGACTTATGTTTTCTTTTGCGTCAGCTTTATATTCACATCAAAAACTGCAGTTGTATTTTAAAACTGACTAAGTTTAAAAACCATTGGTTCTCTTATTTGTCATGATGTTATTGACGCATTTAGTCGTCTCTTGACTCGTGCGAATTGCTTGGCAGACAATTAGATAGCCTTTTTATCTGTATAAAGGACCAGTACCAACGAGGTGATCTCTATATGTATAGTACATATCTTTTATAAATGTGTTTATTAGTAGTAATATGATCTGTTGGTGTCGTCTTCATGCTATCAATGTCACGTTGTATTACGTAATCCTTTGGTGTTCCATATTTGAATATGCGTCGTTATTTACATCAGTGGCGAATTGCCATCCACGTGTGCTATGAATTTGGCGGGAATCTTACGGTTGCCGCGTGGTCCACCAGTTGGCCTTGAGTCCACTACGTCACTGACATAGTTCTTGACTGCACAAACCGACACGAAACAGTTTTTACTGTGGATTCGGTTGAAAACGATCGCTCGAGCCATTATTATTAACTGGTTTCCATTACTTAGGCTAGGGATGTGAAAAAAATATCGATTATTGAAATAATCGATTATTAATCGATTTTTTAAAGAGTAAAAATCGATTTTAATATGTGATTTTATTTTTGTAAATAATCGATTAATAATCGATTTTTTTATAAACTTTCAATCACTTATTAGCGATTTTTCATTTGCAACTCCCCACATTAAGTTTGGTCTTTTGGCCCGGAGCCCAGAACGCAAACTGTCAAAGAATGCTATCTCCATAATATTACATTACACTTGCATCTCTTGATAGTTCGCACTTACACTCTGACGGTGGAGCTCGGACACGCGCATTTCGCGGGAATCGCGACGCAAACTTTATGTTAAATAAAAACGATTTTAAGCCTAAGTCTCAGGCTCCTCGCGGGCCTGCACTGTTTCCTTGTTGGCTATAGAATCAAGGTCATTCTCAAATTTTCTCGATATTTTTTGTCGAGGTGTACGGCCTGATTTTTAAACACCTCTAACGATATTTTTTAGTTTAAAATCCTTGTTTGCCGCCATAAAGCGTCACTTCAATTGAACTAAAGATTCTTAATCTTATGAATATTTCATATACCTACTGTTTGTTGTATTGGTCTATCGCTAGACCAATATATCTATTGGCCTTGGTCACATTAAATTCTGGGTAGAAACCGGATCGGGCAATATTTTCTAGAAAAGTTTCTTATGTCGAAGGCGTTCAGAAAGTACTATAAGTTAGGAAATGCAACTCTTGCTTCAAAATGTCCAAGTTACATACTTCCAAAAATACCACAGACCAGCCCCTTAGCAGTGTAAATAATAAACTACGAAGCAGATCGAATCTATATCTAGAAGAGTGAATGGGATTTATACTAAGAGTGGATGGTATTGTTTTATTTCTAGTATGAACTAGCTGATACTCGCGGCTTTGCCCATAAGTAAATTAGCATGTCGCCAATGTAAGAAATTTCATAAAATATTCCATTTCCATTTCACCATGCTAAGAATGAATTTAGAAAAATTCTATCTTATCCCTCGTCTACATGGTAATAACAACCCCTGTGAAGAAAATCAGTCTTCTTGGTTCCAAAATTTAGGCTGGGCGTTGATATATCGTCGTCGACATCACGAATCACGACTTTTCTTTTTGTATAATATATAGATTTAATTTCATGTTACAAAGAAATTCCAAACAAACAAAGTCAGTCATAAAACCGTGTCATATTCATTGAATATGAAATTCACGGCGTTAATTTATCAAATCTGTAATCACAACGTTCATGCACTTACCAATTTAAAATACCATTGCTTTGTTAACTGTATCCTATTTGTAAAATAAATTTTACAACGGTTATACTATAAGCCTTTACCCATTATAATACATATTAAACAGTAGTAAAAGTACTCGTAAAACTTTTATGGTTATGAAGGTTATATTTAAAAAAAATTAGAAATGATCTCGAAGGGCGTCGACGACAAGGATTTTGGTGCATTATGCCCGCTGGAGCGCTTTGCTCCGTCGAATAGAATCGTAAAAATGTCAACTGCAAGGGTCCTAAACTCATGCGTCCGGATTTCGACAAACTTCCAGTTTGGTCGTAAAATTTTAAACGAATAACACGGTTGCAGCACCGCCTTTTACTATTTATGAGCAAAAGAACTTTAAAACATGTCCTTAGATATATTTTAACAGAAATTCAAAATGGTTTCGTGCAATCTCCTCGGAATGATTTTCCTTCTGTTGCTAGCTACTTAACAACGTATTGAATTTTATTATTATAAATATGCGAAATTAAAAAAAGTAATTTTATGTTTGTTACTCAATCATTTACCATTGGTTGATTCGGGTTCCTTTGAAAAATAGATCATCTGCCATTATATTATATCATAATAGTCATCTATCATGACTATAGACTCATAACTATTAAGTGATAGAGTTCCTAAATATCTGAGTTTGGTAACATCGCTTTAACACTATTGTTTTCTGGTTTTGGAATGTAAAGTAACCGGTAAACTCATATATGTGACACTACCATACTGCCAACGGATTGTAAAACACTATTAACATCTTAGATGTCTATAAGCGATGTTTATCACTTTTCACCAGGGGAACCATTTGCTTGTTTGCCATACTATGATACAAAAAAATGGTCGAACTGAGCAGATTTGCATGAAATTTAGCGCAATAAAAGGCGGTATTACGACAATACACACTTTAAAATAAAGTCAGAATCTCATTTGGGTCGATATTAAAAATATGTTTCTGTTTTTTTCAGATTTCCTGAAACCACGTAAGCGGTTACCAAACAGTGGGAAGAAATCACCAGCAGCACACAAGCACAAACACGAATGTGGACATGGCGCTCACATCCGTCCACCCAAAGTGGCGAGACTCGCTCAGCCTTTCAAACGTACAAGCTAGGCCTCACTTTCATGGAAGAGATCCCGCAAATTGAATACTACATTAAAAAATAACAAATACCACTATAAAAGGGCAACTTTAATGGAAGCACAAACAAAATATATTTTTAGCTGAACGTTTAAAAAATTGTGTCACTTGTGTACAACTCAGATCATGTCGAAACTATTGTCTACATTATCATGTTCAATAAGCGTGGATACGTAAATAATTGTGCAAATTTATTTTATATCTCTTTAATTTATTTGATTGTCGTTGATGTGTACGCGTCACAGAACAATATAATAATGTTAAGTAATTTGTAAGATAGTTCGAAATATATAATAGCATTATTAAGTTTATTCAGCCCCGGCGGTTTCCCCCAAAGCATCACAATTTTTATTCAAATCTCGTTTTGCTCATTTTAACTTTGGAACACGTAAATCCTTCTAAAAATTAAATTCCAGGCATATGAAGAAAATATTTATAATGTGACAATTATTTTTAAGTGTATTATGATCTCTTTGACAAGTAGGTAAATTAAGTTATATTAGTTTTAGTCATAGGTTATGTTTATTTAAGTCAGTTTGCTGTTTGGATGTCCAATAATTTGCGCATTAGCGTATTTCAGTTCTAATAAAACAGTCGCAATAGTTTTTGCCTTGAAAGTGCTAACGTGGTAGCGAAAATTAAATTTTCCCTGCCATGGAAGCAGTTTCGATGCTGCAATATTCTTTTACATTTCTCTATGATAAATAGGGAAGTGGTGAAAGAAATCAAATCTTTAATATATAAGTGAAACCAAGTTAGAGTTAATTAAATACAAATACTCAAACTTGTTACTTTGTCCGTAATAAAAAATTGCCAATATAATAAATTAGATGTTTTATTTTAATTCAAACATTGAGTATTTGTGTTTTGAGTTTGCGTTCGCGAACTTGTTTTGTTATTATATTTTAATGGATTTATATTTTTAATTATTTTAATATTGTTTTCATTGGATTAAGATGAAACCTTGGATCATTATGATTCGCGCGATAAGCTGCGACCCTTTAAAAGTACAAATTATTCATCTGTTTAGGTCGGGTTGCAGTAACATTTTAAAAGACATTCATTTTCATATCATTTTGTAGGTTTTTGTGTGGTTCTGGATACGGACAGCACGTTCAGCCAAAGTTTGCACTCAGTAGTGGGTAGGTCTGACTTAAGAAAGACTTATGAAATTAAATGAACTTTACAGTTTGACTAAGTTGACTATTTGGGAAGCGTGGTTACGCTTTAGAATCATCATGAAGGAGAACGTTTACTTTATAATTGTTTCTAGAAAATTGACTTTGTTCTTGAATTTATGAATTGTGTTTTTGTGTGGTCTTTAAAACAACTTTAATCCCTTCTGTGAGTCACTTTTGCTCTTTGTATTTCTCGCAACACATTAAATTATATCTGTCTATTAAATTCCATGAATATTACATATTTATACATTTCTATATATATATTGAAAAATTGGGAAATATTACAACTTACAATGCAATTTTATGTAAAAAATAAATTTCAGGCAGTCAGTAATATCTACGTTACTTGTAATATTTATAGACGTTCCTGTATTTTACATTTTCATAAATAATTGCCCAAAAATCTATGTTTTTGGACAAATATTTATCGAATGAATAATCTTTTTGTTTGTGAGACCACACCAAATGTTTGATATGATTTTATTGTTTGAAATGTCTATTTGTATGTTGTGCATTGCAACGTTTGGTATAACTTGGTACAAATCTTGGCAGCTAATATGTAAGGATCTGGGGATGACAAATTATGTTGGTACTTGCTAAAATATTTAACAAGCAATTTCTTATACTTGTTCATAAAACAATTAGCAATAGGTCATTTCCGCATCCCATCTATAGCAAAATAATATATTGTATGAAAAATTGTAAAATATATCTATCGCATCATCTAATTATGGATCAACATTTATAAAGGCACAATGACATTTACTGTTTCTTATTACAATGAGTGTTTTCACTTTCGCCCTAAGCGTACCGCCCGACCAATTGCTTTCATTGACAAAAAATATCAAATGTTTTACATCTCATGAACTAAATCCGGTCACTTTAAAAATAATCGAAACGAAGTAATTTATATGCTTTTTGAGACAGTTTGCCCTAAGGATGACAGTGCTTATTAACCGATGGGTCAACAGACCACTAGTGGTCCACTGCTGGTTATTTTATTCATAGCTATGGAACAAAACTTTATTCTTTTACAATGCTATTTATTATATTACATTTACATTGAAACAGTATGTGGTCCATGGCGAGACAAATTAAAGTGGTTAATCAGGCCCTTAGAACTTTATTACAGTGTAAACTGCCCTTAATATATATAGACCGGGATCCCAGGAACAAACTGTTTTTTGATCAATAACAAGCTGAATTTTTGTGAACAGCTTCGTTTTGACGAGACAACCATCTTTTCTATCTTCGAAAAATCTCAAATTGGGTAGATAATAAAGTTATGGGGCTTTGAAAATTTTGATTCGGTGAAGGAAAAATATTTATTAATAGCAATAATTATTTTTTGACTTAAATCGCTTGATTATATTATGAAAAACACAATGAAACTTTTGTCCTACACATTCGATGGTTTTCCTGGCGAAGTTCCTTCGTTCCACTCTAAAGTTTCGGAATGAGATGTTCAAATTGATATTAATCAATTTAATAACAACCTTATTTTCTCACAACAGCTTGTTAATTATTATTGTTATTCAAGGGTAACATTGTTCTTCTACACATAAAGTAGAAACGTTTCTTAGACCAACACTCTAAAGTTTTCTTTTTATCTATCTTTATTAGTTACCCGATTCGAGATTTTTTGAAGACAGAAAAGATGGTTGTGTCGTCAACGAAGCTGTTCACAAAAATTCAGCTTGTTATTAATCAGAAAAAAGTTTGTTCCTGGGATCCCATTTTCAAGGACGACCGACCGACATCCCTTCTATAAATTGTAATTATACACAATATTGTCACCCACTGGATTTTCGTAATAATTGCCGAGATCTGTAAATTGTATTGTTTAATGGTTGGAACTTTGAACCGATGGAAGCATTGTATAATTTTAATTTAAAATATTTTCTCTAACACCTGTGATGTATTAAATATGATCTCAGAACATAATTTAACTATGCAATTGTCATATATTTTTTGTTTAAATAGTGTTAGTTACGAATAGACGCTTCAGTAACTACAGTAGTATCCCTGGAAGTTTTATGAGAAATAATTTAATACATCAATTATTTTTTGTTTAAAAATTTAATGTATGTTTTGTAAAATACGACTGAAAATTTCGAGTCTAAACTAAGCCGATGTATATGATGCTGCACTGTAGATAATTGTGCACTATATATATTTATTTAAAGTCCGTCTAAAAGGGATACACAGAATTATATAATTTTAAGTCAATAGATGCTTATAATACCGCCCAAGAAAAATTAAAACCAAAATGAAGCTATAGTTATTAAATCCTCCTGTCGTTATAAGTTGCGCAACAATTTATGTTTTGTTGTTCAACGTTTCTGTAAATATTCGGCCATCTCACTATAACCGTTTCATAGCGTATCGAGTTCCATATCATATATTGTGTATTGTATAAAACTTAAAATTAGATATAAAAAAGCTTACATACGGTATCTGTTGTTTTCTTTGAACCTATATGTACATGTTATTTGTTACATAATTTACACGACGAAACGGTGAATCGTGGTGAACCAGAAATTCTATAATTGTTCGGTTTACTCTGCTTACCCTTCAAGGGAACTGGGCGTGATAATGATAATTTACGCGCAGTAAAACTGAGATCTCATTTCCAGTATCTTTTTCTTTTACAAAAGAGGGGGTAAATGAACAGGAGGTGCACCTGATGGTAAATGATCACCGCCGCCCATGGACTTTCGCAATACTAGAGGTCATGCAGTTGCGTTGCCGACCTTTTAATCTTTTCTTGAAGGCCCCCAAGTCGTATCCGTTTGGAAAAACCCCTACCGGTAATTGATTCCACAGCAAAGTAGTGCGAGGCAAAAATTGCCGAGAGAAACGCACATTTGTGGATTTCCAGGCATCGAGATGGTAAGGATGGAATTTCAAATTTTGACGCGATGTCCGATTATGGTATTCGGCGGCAGGAATTAATCCAATAACTCGTCGGAAGACTCCCCATGAAAAATACGAGAGAAGACAGAGTGAATCAACATCTCTGCGCAATGCCAAAAAGTCAATCTGTTTCGAAATAGCCTGGTCGTCAACGATTTGAACCGCTCGACGCTGAATACGATCAAGAGGAAGAAGCTGGTACTGAAGAGCTCCGGCCCAGAAATGAGAACTGTACTCTATGTGAGGCCGAATTTGAGCCTTATAAAATTATCTTATCTCGGAAGCCCTGCTTCAGATCTTTATCAAATTTAAATGGAACCATTCGGGAAGTCTATCCTTCTAAACAAAAAAAAATCTAAATCAATTATTAAAGTAGCTTTTTTTGTTAGCTGTTTAGTTCTGAGGTAAAAAACAAAAAAACAACCGAATTGAGAATCTCCTTTTTATAAGTCGGTTAAAAAAATGAATTCATCAGACCATTACTTTTTAGGAGTCAGAATTGTAAATTAATGCAATATAATAGCCGAGGAATAATATGAAATAATATATATATATATATATATATATATATATATATATATATAAATTTTATTTCATAGAATAGCAAACGATTTTGTTTCTCCTGATGGAAAATAATAACCATCGCCTATGAACACCATGGATGTTTTGACTTTGCTATTACCGGCTACCTAACTGGCTTGTCACATAGCTAACTCAGGCCTTCATATAATGAACGATGATATATTATGTATGTTCGAGACTGGTACGGCAAAATTACCGGAGTACATCTTAACATCATACATGCTTACTGTAATGCTAGACTAGACGACTCGATTACAGTAGCAGTCGAGTAGAAAAACTTCTAAAATGTTTCTCGCGATCATGTCTGCGAGGCGAAGGCGATGGATGCCATTAATATTTTTTCTTTAAATATAACATAGAAAAAATAAACAGGTAAATAGATTGTTCCGGTGACATTCCATCGTCCATAGACAAATCTAGAGGAAGCATTGCTATCCATATGACAAGGATATAATATCTTACATAAAATGCTACCCGCTTCCCTATCTCCGACTTGCCCTCTAAACGGACTGCCTTTCTGTCAAGCAGTTTGTAAAAGGTAAACATATGGCTAAATGTGTGTGTGAAATCAGCAACGTTACGAGTTTGGTACCACAGTTCTACCTATTCCTGCCACAACATTGTTTTACGATTCGGAGGGTAAGAGAGCCAGTAAACTTATACATTGGTCTTACATCTCACCAAAAAAATGGTAACGCACGAAGAAAATATAGTGGGTATCCATCATGCGGGCCATCTTTGCTGGTTTGCTATTTTACGATAAAGAAAAGATGATGGTGATGAGCACTAATATTTGGGGTTGCAAAAGATAGTGGTGGAACCAAACTGGGGCGTATTATTGCAGTATTCTATCATATAATAGTCACGCTAGCTATAAGCCGTCTGCCTCCTTGCTTGCTCCTTCATGCGAAATGAAGGAGCAAGCAGAGGCAACGACTCATTCTTAAAAATGGATTCGGAGAACGTTATTATAAATTTCAAATTAATAAGTTAGTAATATAAATGATTAATATACTGAAGCTTTTAATGAGCGCTGCAGCATTGAAAGTTGAGAATTTCTGCAATTGTAACCAAAATTGACTTGTTAATAGAAATCAACCAGCGAGTTTTTACCTTAGTTGTATCTGCCATCAAAGTGATTAAATTGGTACCTACCTACAATTTAGTAGCCAACTCTACCACCGCGCGCTTATTGGTCATTTTAAATTGCGCGCGCTTCCAGTTTTCTTATACTTATTATCGTCGGATTTTTCGAAATCACCCCCACAGACTGGGTATTTAAGCGTAGCATGCCTTTTACTGTAATTTCATTTCAGTTAATATGTAAGAAAGTAAATTATGTTAACATTAATTTGTTTATGATTTAGTAGCGTCGCCGCCTTTCCGTCAGTTAACGCTGCTTCCAGTGGCGAATTTACCCATAGGCCATTGAGTTTCGGGCCTAGGGCGGTAAAATCTTAGAGACGACCAAATTCAAAGGAAAAGGGGAAAGAGTCCAGTACGAATTCAAAAATCAAACAAACTAGTGAAAAACTACATTATTCCGGGGTATTTATATGTACATATGCGGAGAACTAGCTATTCCAGGCGGTTTTTCGCTTGACCCACATCACTTCCTTCTACTTAGTCAAGTAAGTCTATATTGCTCAGTGACAATGTAACTTTATATTGATGAAAAAATTTCAAAATCGGTCTAGTAGTTTTTTACAAACATTCAAATCTTTCCACTACATGTGTAAGTGTAGGAAGAGTGCAAGCTGCGGGTTTTTTTATATCATAAGATAGCAAACAAGCAGATGGGTCTCCTGATGGAAAGAGTCAACCATCGCCTATAGACACCAAAGGTGTTAATTGTGCGTTGCTGTCTTGTAGCGAGATCTAATGCCACATGCATAAGTTTACCGGCTACCTTACCCTCCAAACCGGAACACGACAGCGACGAGCACTGACCCCAATCGGTCGCCTTTTACGACCTGCCTGGCAGAACGGTAGTTGGCCTATTCTTCAAAGGGGCGCGGGACCAACACGATGGAAAAACTTTCAACTTTAACAATAATATATATATATATATATATATATATATATATATATATATATTATATATATATATATATATATATATTCACCAACATTCAGCAGTTTTCCCCGGGGGGGGGGGGTACTGAGGATTTCTAGATACAAAAACTTAATAAAATTTAGTATTCATCCGGGAATAGAACCCCAGGACTTCATGGTCTGAGGCATAATGGATAACCATTTGATTTTTGCCGAGGCAGTTTCTTTATTAACTTCCTAAACATCCGATGCCATACGAGGAACCCAATGGATAACGTAGGATGACCTCATTGTTGATTAACTATACGCGTCATACCTACTATTGTGATAATTCGTAATTTTGTAACACTTCGTCATACACTTTATTATAACGTTACGCATTGTGACACAATTATTTGTAGTGACTGAGCCTTTTATTTGCGATAGAGATGTGCTGCAAGTATTCGATACTCAGTGTAGTAGAGATACGCTCTACTTGAGATTGCACTGCAAGTACTCGATACTCAGTGTAGTAGAGATACGCTCTACCTGAGATTGCACTGCAAGTACTCGATACTCAGTGTAGTAGAGATACGCTCTACTTGAGATTGCGCTGCAAGTACTCGATAGTCACAGCGCATCTCTACTTGAGATTACGCTGCAAGTGCTTGATCATCTTTAATTGAGATTGCGCTGCGAATATTTGGTACTCACAGCACATCTCTACTTGATATTACGTTACAAGTATTCATACTATTTGTATATTCAAGACTTTCTTGGAATTACTCATTATATTTGAAATTGTCAATTCTCCTGGGTATTTTAAAATCAATGTAACAGACAGCACCAGTGTTGCAAGTTTTAATTTTTCTGGTAAGCTTAGTTTCAGATAATTTATAATTTTGACAATTCTTTACTTTGTTGCATTTGTTTCTTTTTTTAATTAACGGAATGTTCCTCAATTAATGAAATAGGTGATAAAAGTTTGTACGAAAAACTATATGGACAATATGTCAATCTACGCGCAGACGAATAGGGATGCAAACGATACATCGATTTTTTTAAACATCATTATATCGTTCATAAACATCGGTGTTGATACATCGTTCTTCACGAGCGACGTTTAATTATAGTACTACCGTCCCCCCCCCCCCCGCGCTCTCAAGCACCCCAACTAAATATTCAAATTTATTCAATTCAAATTCGATCAGAAACATTTCAGATCGAAGATGTTTCCGATGTGGCCTCTCTACCGGGACGAAACTGCGCGGGTCTGCATTTCGAGCATTTCGATGTGTAGCCCAACACTCATTTGACCGACTTCATGTAAGATTTCTTCAACAAAGCTCTGTTTTTATAGCGAATAGCATTACATAATTATTTCCCATTGTTTGTTAGTCATCACTTACTCCAAAGATAACGACTATAAGAAGCGTAAAATGTTATCTACGAATCCATCAATTATGTGCTAAGCACGTAAGAATCAAGATAAGAACACCGAACGATGAAAACGAACTAATAACGTTAAGGATAAAGGCGAGATTTAACTGAAATCGATAAAGCGATCGTGGAATCAGCCAAGGTCGCTTATTTTTGTACAAATACGTGTGTAAGTGCTGTAAGAAAATCTATAGACAGTAAGCACTTATATACAATCGTTTTTCTTTATTGACTATCAATGCACAAGTCAAACCACTGGACGAATCACTCTAAAGATTTTTAAATGGGAGATATAATTTGTGTAATTCCCATAAACTGCTATGCGGTTTTTTAAATCACAGGATAAAAACAAACAGACGGCGCTCCTGGTATAGAGACGTGACAGAAAACTCTCTACGACTCTAAGTCGTGTCATTGAATTTTTTTTCAGGAATACTATAGTTACTGCTATGGCAAAAGCAGAGACGAGTATAAAACACAATATACACAAAAGTTTGCAAAGCACTCATGCCAGAAATATAGCATTGAATACTGTCACGCACAGACCACATGAATACTAACACCATTGGGAAGGAAAACTGTCGCCGCGCATATGAGCAAACGCTCCTCTCACTGTCAAAAATGTCATACATTTGTAGATATATTAGATCGTGAAAGAATACAAATAAACCATGTGTTGTACTGTTTTATCGTACCGAATGTGATGACAAAGTTTAAAAATTACCTTTGAAATTATTTTATTTCATTTCATCAGTAAGTAGTATATCTTTGTATTTCTGTGTGTAATTGCAAACTACACTGACAAACTAAAATTTCTTTGTTGAAAAGCATATCCATTTAATCCGTGGACTTACGCAAGTCGCCAGGGAACTCTACGTCGTAAAATGTGTTATATCAACAGTTAAAGGTTGTGAAAGAACCAAAAACAAGCGCAATACGTATAAGTACCATAAAGATAATATATTTTACAGGTTTACTGTTATACACATATATATTGAAGGATTTGTAGGACACGATACTGAATGGTCACATGTAACTAATAAAAAGAGAATGTTGCTCATCTACATAGTAATCCTAACGAAATTAGTGTAGTAATATTCAAAACGCATAGTTACCGCGCGAACGATAGAAGACGTGAGAAAGAGTTTAGTCACGAGTTTAACAAATCGCTGCTTATAAAACAATGAACTTGGATATCTGTGTGCGGGTGTCCATACATAAACACTTTGGATTTGGATAATTAGGTTAATATTTAAGTATCATTTTTTTACATATTCGGAATCAAAGTAGAATACTGAACACTCTCTTTCAGTATGTACATTTTTTTCTAAATGAACTTAAGTAGTTAGTTCAAATGATCGTTACCGCAAAAGAGGGCGTTTCGGGCCTGCAGAGAGCTCAGCCATATGTTTTTTACCAGTCAACCTGTACAGATAGAGCAGGCGACCTTCGAGCTATAGGCGCGTTTTTTTATAGAAAAAAGAGGCAAACGGGCAGGAGGCTCCGCTGATGGGAAATGATTACCACCGCCCATGGATAGCCACAGCACCATAGGTCTTGCAGCTGCGTTGCCATCCTCTTAAGAAAGAGTATATTCTCTCTCTTAAGAAAGAGATAATTCTAATTTTCTTCTCTTTTCTAATTTTTATCCGTTTGGAAACACCCCCGCCGGTAATTAATTCCACAGAGTAGTGCGTGGTACAATGTGTCTAGAGAATCGCACAGTTGTGGATTTCCAGACATTTCAGGATTTCCAAACAATTCCACAGAGTAGTGCGTGGTACAATGTGTCTAGAGAATCGCACAGTTGTGGATTTCCAGACATCGAGGTGATGAGGATGGATGGATGGCTTTGAATTTTGCCACGATGTCCGATGATGAAATTCAACGGCAGGGATCAATCCAAATAGTTCGTCAGAACACTTTCCATGATAGATGCGGTAAAATCTGCCAAGCGAACCTACATGTATGTAAGAGCAAATGGCCCGTTGATAGAATAAGAAAGAACATGGTATACGTGTTTATAGAGGTTAGATAGAGATACGAGTGCCAAATTTCATTTTCTTTTGTTTTCTCTACCGACGGGATGACTTATTGCTTGGCTCGCTTACTCTATGTTACTTACTCTATGGAAAGTACACAAAATAACTCGGAAAAAGGAAAAAATGAAACAACAGTGTGGATGCTCGTATGAAAATGTTTACTGGTATCACAATCAAGTCTACACAACTACCAATACCCATCATAATCGTGTACACGGCGAGTATGAACGATTAATAGAATTACATGTACGGATAAGAACGCGCAAGAGCCGTACGGCGTCGCTACTCGACATTCGTTCAAAACAAAACTAGGTACAATTTAAAGTGCAAAGTCCTGCAGCGTGCTAGAAAAAAATTGACCCTAGTGTACCATGACAGACTACGTGTCCACAATTTATCATGTAAAAAGTAAAAGCTACATTTTATAAACTTTCCTACTGTCTAGTCAGTACATTTAACGACAAAACTGGATTTAACTTCACAGTCAGAACTATTATTACAATAAATCAGTGCAAATATTAGTCAAACATTATAAAGTTAAAGAATACAGTGAAAATATTAAGCGAAATGTATTCGGTACCTAAAATAATTGCAATTAAGAAATTATTGTCTCAAAATACACTTCAAGAGTCATGTAGCGATAAACTGTCATGGCGTCTGTGCCGCGCACTATACGAAAACTTGCAATAAATACAATTTATTATATACATTTACATAATAGAGTTACACTTAGGCACATCAATTGTTATAAAATACGATTTAATTCGAAATCGTGATCCTGTCACCAATATTTAAACTATACTACCACAATCTAATAGGTACATTCATGTGATTAACTCGTTAAATGGTGGGTTGGGAATTATTTAAAGTTTAAAATCTCACTTTATGCAAATTATGTTTGATTACGAATTCCCCTAATATAACATTTATTTAACTTTTGAAATATTTAGAAACAATTAAAATGCAACTTCATATTCTTATATTACTAAGTATATAAGAAAAGAGCTTCAAAGCACAGGCTGAGGGGAAACTTTGATAAATTTGTACTTTGACACCCCTCGCCTCACATTCAGTGCTAGACCGTAGCGTTAAATAACATTAATATTTGTGTTTAAGATATATTTAAATTACCGTCTAATTTGGTCGAAGACCTACATTTACTTGATCTAATCTAGCATATAATATAGATGTACGAACCTCGTTTTAACTTTAGACACATAGAAAAAATTCCACTGGACGCTAATAGTAATTTTACACATTATACATATAATTATGAAGATAGCAAATATCGATTAATTTGGACATTAAACTTGTATTTTAAATCTTGGAAATAATCGTAACAGCTAGTAAAATTAAGCAACAACGGTTAATTCGTAGCTCTGGTTTTTTATAGAAGTTGTCAATTAGGTTTAAAAATTCAGGTCCATCTTAAGGAAGCTATTTCAAAAACTGCGTCTCGCTTTTATTTATAGACATTCGATTGTGATCAATTCTACCACTCTATTTGAAGAAAAGCGAAATAAGGGTCTAAATACATGTTTTCCACTTTATTGTAAAAATACATGATAGTAAGAACGACATCTAAACGTATCCACTTGTAATTTAAATCGATTGCTTTTTGTGTTTGTATGTTAAGGTTCTTGATAATTACTAGCTTGATAATTGTATGTAATCGCTAGAAGGTTGCTAAGACAAGAAACAACAAACTTCTGAAACCTTGACTCGGTAGAAAAAATTAAATAATAATTTGAAGCAGATCATAATGAGCTACCTCTATGTATAATATTTTTGTCTCATAGTTTTAGCTTAAATTACAAAGGTTTTTTAATAGTTTTTTTTTAAGTAGCTAAATTTTAATGTTTTAAAGTGACGTGGTATTGAAGTACCTACCTAGGCTGAATACATAAACCTCATTGCCAAGTACAGATAAAATAAATAATTGCATTAATTTCTTCTTTTATTTATTCTTATTTTTCTGCATTGGGCAGAGAGTCCTGGGCCAGTGCTTCCCAAACATTGTTCTGCCATGTACCGGTAATTTTGATACTGCCCCTTCGTGACCCACTTAATACTTTTAAACCAAGCAGATTCCATTAGGTAAAATAATACACATTTATTAATAGTAATTTTTTTATTATTACTACATACTTCGGTATCGTCTATTTAGTCTTTTTTATATCATAAGATAGCAAACAAGCAGATGTGTCTCCTGATGGAAAGAGTCAACCATCGCCAATAGACACCAAAGGTGTTAATGATGCGTTATAGTCCCTAAATTTTAATGCGAAGCCTTTTACTTCGCATTAAAATTTAGCGACTACAACACTAACGGGGAACTGAAAGGGAATGAGTGCTATTAAGGGAGTGAGTTCAAATCCCGCGTGTCGATATTTTTCCTTGTTGTTTTTAAGATTTTTTCAGTTTCCCAAGCACACGGGGTTTGAGTGCTATAACACAAAAATAATTAGAAATACGAAAGTTACTGATCAAAATTATAAATGTGAATTTCATCTACAACGATAAACTCATTTAACTAGTTATACGTATGTATGCCTAGCGATCAGTACAATTGACGTAATCGATCATATAGCAAAGAAGAATTTCACCACCTCGAGCCTGTCGTACACTAGCTCAGTGGAAGAGCGTCCCGGCTTTAGGGAGTTAATACTATAAAATCCGCTACGTCCGTATGCCAAAATTAGTACCGCGTAGTAATAATTAAGTATCTTCACGCCCGTATCCCCGAAGGGGTAGGCAGAGGTACAACAAGTGCACCCACGACTAGCCGATGATACTTGCTCCCACAAATGTAATAGGTGGCAAACCTATCGCCAACCGGGCACTTTCCAATCTCGGGCAACTTTGTGTTTATCAAAAAACTGAAAAAACATTTTTTTTAAGTGCCCGACCCGGGAATCGAACCCGGGACCACATGTGGTCGACACCAACGCTGGACCACTAGACCACAGAGGCGATAGTAATAATTAAAATATTATTAAAAGTATCAACACTATTTTCATTCTAGCAGCACTAGGTGCACTATATGGACGACGACGTCCAGCTTTCGCATCGATTAGAAAATATCTAAATTCCAGTTGTGCGATTTTGTGAAATGCCTCTTAAGTTTAAAGAAAAACTTTACTTCAATCGTGTGTAAAGATTATACACGCACACGATTTTTAATAAAAAATCTTCGTGAGATGTCCTGAATCACAATCGAGATGTTACCAGCCAGCCACGACTTACAATTCGTTTCAAAACAAATTGTAATCATGTATGTAAACAATCACAAGCAGTGGAAATCAAAAACCCAATTTCGCTTTATTTATTAGTGAAATGTTCAAGCCCTTTTTACTTATGAAAACAAACAGTAGCTACGGTCATAATAAATGACTGAAGGCATAACTTTTACTAAGATATTTACATAAAACCTGCAACAAGTGGTCTTTTGTAAGAAACAATACCAAAATAACTCAACCTTTATGGTCTTACTTGTAAAATCATATTACTGTTTTCTCAAGAAAGGGAAATTGTTCAAACAATCATTAGTTACATTGAAAGTTTTAAATGATTAAATGAGTTACATACCCCGGGCTCGCTTCAATAATAATGTCATTACAAAAAGCTCGCTACAAGTTAACCGTTGTCGCCGTACAGTAATAAATATTAAATTGTAAACATGAAAATTGAAATATTCTAACTTATGCAACATTACATCGACAGCTTTTATAAAAACTTTGATAAGTTACAATTATGTTAAAAGCCAATATCTACTAGTACATCCCTGATATTCTTGACGCTGAAACCTGGATACTGGATTGGGGAATGAAATATTGTTACTTTGTAAGTAGGTACCAAATATTTTGACTGCACCATGTTATGTAAAATACATATAATTAAGATTTTTTATGAATGTATAATTTTTCGCGAATAGTAGCAATGATTTTAAGCTTGCAATAAAATTAGCAACAAAATATAGAAGATACCTAAACTGTATCGAACCAAAACTTTTTTATATCTAGGATAACAAACAAGCAGATGGTTCCCTTGCTCTGATATTTTTGCTGTCTTCATATTTTTATATAAACTTACTGATGTGCCTAATTATTCTTTAAATCGGCAGTTTAGTTTTTTATTGAGAACAGCTCAGTGTTTCCATTTATTTATTTTAATTTAAATTTAAAAAAAATGTTAATATTTAGTTTCATATTTTTTGCTTACACTTTGTACGGGTTACCCAACAAAAGAAAAGTCAATGAATTACGAATTTATTTAGGTTATACGTAGAAATAATATTATTAGGTATTCACACACACATTGTTACTGTTGCACTTTTATTCGTTATCACTTTTTGTCATAACTTTAAAAAATAAATCAGTTTTACAAAGAATTTCATTGAGTTTGTCTCGTACATGACTGGCTCTCTATCACATATCTTCGGCACTCACCTTAAACTGTAGGCAGACCTAACATACCTACCTACTTACAATGTTGAAAATTTACATTTCCGATTTGGTAATTAACTGCATTATAACGAGTAATATTTTAATATATTATATAAAAGTTTTAATATTATAGAAATGTTTGAATTGTAATATAATTTAGTAGAAATATTTTAATTAAAAATGCAATCCAGTATCCAAAATCAGCTTTATATTACAAACTAAAGCCCTAAACATTCTATAAGCTCTAGAAATATAAATATGTAAGTTCTTAAAATACTTAGGTTAAAGTTAAAAGTCTGTTGGTGTTGAATTATGAATATTAGAAAATAAAATATCGATAGCAGTCCGGTGTCTGTTGCATTCGACATATTTCGGTAATTGGACGGCAAAATATTTTGATAAAACAGACTTGCAATGTTTAAATTATTGACAGTAACGTGGTGTACAAGCTTAACGAAAAGATAAATATTTTCCCTTATACAGATTATCTAAGTTGTAACACTAAATATCTCTATAGAAATGTTTTAAATACGCATCTTATATTATTTTAAACAGACACTGGAGGATTACTTATTCATAAACAATATGTAATATGAGACACTGGACCGCACAGTAATCTAAAACGTTACCATCTACAGACAAAATCACATTTATTTTAATAGACAGTGTAAAAATAATGTTTATAAACATTGGCCTATGAGATAAACATTAGAATTCATTGTACTCAATCTAGTTGAAGCTTAATTTTATTATCACACGTACCTATTAGGTAGATATAGAACGTCGAATATATAAAAGTTAATGCTAATATAGAAACTACGTTTAGTAGCGACCTATGAAATACTATAGACATTGTGATATCAGACTTGTAGTTATCAAAGATTTTAAACTTGATATTGAGTGCGGCAATACGTCGATACTTTGATTGCCGTGAAAAAATTGCAGGCGCTTCATTAGTACATATATAAAGTTCTTATGTAGTGTAGTGCATTATTCTTTGTCCTGCAATTAAATATTCTACGTGCAAGGGTTATATTATCTATAGAAAGCTGTAATCTATACATTTAATAAAATCGTAGGAAAGTCAAAACTGTACATCGAATATTTTTTAAAGAATACTTGGGGCGTGATCTACAATCGATATTGAAGCCAAAAATATAATTTTTAGAATTTTTGTCTGTTTGTCTGTATGTATGTCCTCCGGGGTAAACTCAAAAAGTACTGCATGAATTTACTTCAAATTTTGCATGAATATTACTAACAGGTCGGGTCAACATATAAGATATCATATATTATCACGCTATCACCTACGGGGGAGGAGCTGTGCGGAATAAACGAAGTCCGCGCGGACGAAGTCGTGGGCAACAGCTAGTTTATAATAAGTGGATATTTTATGTTCAGTCAGTGCTGTTAAAAGTACGTTGACTTTTTTAAGATAACTTAAAAAACACTTATCTCAATTTATGTAATCAAGTTAAGGAAATATGGTACAAAACACTTTGTAATTTAAAAATTTGATGGTAAATATTTAGAATGTGTAAATATTAGCGCATTCACCTGAGCCCATATACTTTATACCTTAGGTTTGTACGACTAAAAGGAAATATTTTTATATCTAAAAGTCTACTAACAGCCAAACTATTATTTTCAACATTTTACAAATAGTAACATTTAGAAAAACGTTAAACTGATGTTAAGTGTGCGTAAAGAAGAAATTCTAAATTGTTAAAATGCTGTGTACCTAACATAATTTACTCTAGACTATCCAAACACGTACTTACTAAAGATACTAGTAAGGGGCGAACAAAAGATATTCCTAAGAGGCAAATAATAAGAATGATTATTGTCTGACACTGGGTTATTGTCGAGACAGCAGCTTAGGCGTCGCTCGCCACTCTATTGACTATAGCATAACGAGGGCTCGTACGGACGTAGGCCAAGCGATCGTAGCCTCTATAACAATGTGATAAGGTACAATTATGCGCGCGAAAATCGCTACGAATGCTGTGACCCTTACGATAATTGTCTATGGTGAAAAAAACAGCGAAGTAATTTTAAAAAATAAGCAAGAACACCCTAATAAATCCGGGTTTTAACATATATGTTACCCCAACTCTGATCAAACTAGCAAATTATTAATCTGGATTTGAATAGAATATATTTCTTACTGTCCATATTTTATCCTGCTATAGGAAAAATAATTATGAAAACATAATTGTAATAAATCATTGAAAAATTTGCATTTCAGCAAAATACAAGTTTTACATAGTATTTAAAACTTACGATTTAATAACCAAAGACTATAGTTTTACTTGCCTCTCTCAGAAAATAAAAATTTTACTCTGAAATAATCTGTGAAGCCGCCGATACTCAAATATAAAACGGAAATTCGAAAACAAGTCAAATATTAATCATTTATTAAAACCGCTTTCAAAGGGCTTTGTAAGTCAATTGCAACATAGAAAAAGTGAATTTTCTATTAAATTTTTTATATAACGCAAACTGGCTATTGGTTATAATGGCTAAACGTATATAAAGGAATTATGAAAAACCTTTTAAAAATAACAACTTTTAGGTCATTCGCAGAGCTTTCAGTAGAGGGCAGCAGTGCAACTACTGTACCTTCAGCTTTCGACATACCAATGTTTGTATTACTTCCTACACTTAGCCGAGGCTATGAACAATATACATAATATATCCTCCTCAAGCCAAGCGAGGTGACATATCGCTTTCTCTTTCATATATAAATGGATATAGACTTCTCTAGGTTACCTAGATGAATCTGTAGATATATTCTTTGGTTATAAGATGTCACAGCTGTTAATTTCGTTAAATACGTAAACTAATAAATTGGAACAAGGGCCACAGCAAAAATCGCCATCGCGGCAAGAGCACACTACAGACAGGCCCGAAACAAAACAGGAAGGGAGAAATAAAAATAAAATAAAAAGGATATTTGGACATTTATTTACAATTCTCTCATAATAACTATGTGATTATTAATAAAGAAAAAAACTTAAGCAACATCAGTGCTATATCCCCTGATCACCCACCTAGTTTATATTGTTATTGGTTCAACGCACAGTACACTAAACATACCCATTACATTAATTAGCTCATCGTACCATTCGATACTGTTCACAACATAAAAAAGCCTTATGGAGCTCACACAATGTTGCTAAATGTCATATAACATAATAAAATTATCTTATACTTAAACAAAATAGATTGTCTATTAGAATTGTGACAATTTCGAAACGTCAAATCGCCAATAGTGAATATCATTAAATTGACATTATTATCTCATTACTTAAACACTAGTAGTGTTGACAATAAAACGATTATTTATCTAATCTATTATTAGTGAATGGCTTACACATTATCACTGACATAAATCTTCATTTTATGCATATTATAGCAATTGAATATTAATTTTATGGTTTTATTGAAACAATCATAGGCAGAAAGAATACTGAAAGAACCATAGAAGAATAATAAAGTTATACACAACAGAAACTGAAAAAGCTTTGCAATAGAAGAGTATATTTTCCAGGGGTTTTTTAGGTTTATTTTATCACTTAACGTGTTATTTATGTAGTTATGTTTTAAGTACACTAGAATTGTAAATTTGCGTGATTTTTGTAAGTGATATTTTTATTCAAGCGCTCTGTTTGCGTGATTTTTGTGATATTTTTATTCAATTGCTCTGTTCCTACTTGAACAATTGGAAAGTAATCGAATTTCAACTAAGAACATACTTTTTACAAACACACTTTTGAAAAGCTTCATATTTCATGGTAATTAAATATTAGCAAAAAAATTCAAAATAACTTCATATTTTAGTCATTTATTCCTCGTAATATTTTTAATTTTATTATGTTATTTAACAATTCATAACATTAGGAACACCTCTAACCAGCATTAAACAAAATAAGTTTTCTGATCACAGTGGAAGCAATAAACACACAGAATGTGCGCACGACGTTAATTATACAATGTTGAAAATTATAAACACCTTAACAATAGATGAATATTTGTACATTTACTAAGGTTAAAGTAGGTAATTGTCAATATTAATACTAAATAACGGATTCGAAAGGTCAAATCTCAAAAACAAAAAAGAGTTGTTTATCCTGGTCACTTCATTATCTCTTCTTTTCTTGTGATTTTTGATTACGCAGTTGCGTATGTTAAATTAGTTAATTAAAATACTATTGCTGACGAAGTTTTACGTACTTTAAAAAGTACGTAAAACGTAATTTAAAAAGAGATGAGTTTTATGTTCTAAAGCTTTTTCTCTGTGTTACAAAACATACAATCGCTTAAATTAACATCCTAAAGATAGGTGCCATTTTGTCATAGTCAACTAATGTAAGACAGAGATAAAACTATAAACACACAAACTCAATTTCTGCTATTTTAATGGTATCTATACATACAAATCCTTGCAATTGTATGTGAATCGTTTGATTTTCGTAAACTTTAATCCTTTTCAAAAAGCACCTCACCTGTATGACATACTGTCATTGTAAGAAACATAGCAATAAGTTAGTTAAACAATCAACGTATGTAAGGTAAATGGGAGTCACTTTTTAATTCATTGAATATTATTCTTTAATATAAAATTAGCACAAAACCGGATTAAAACGAAAAGTATATAATGGTATATTTTATAGGTATATGGTACTCAAACCCAAGTAATAGCAGTCTGGAATAGTTTTATAGAGCCATATGGGCTCCATAAAAATATACCATAAATAACTATCGTCAAAAAAAAATACCGTCATTTATTGAATTCATTTGTTACAAAAAAATGTGATAAATGAAGAACCGCTGTACCGATTTTATGCAAACTTCACATAAACCATCTACTAAATAGTCCGAACAAATCCTAAACATTTGGTTTGGATAGGTGAGCCCCTTCTTGAGTTGTAAAATTACAACGAAAAGTGGCATTGATTTTTATATGTATAGATTTATGGGAATACTACATTTAAGTAGTCTTAATAGCTTTTAGTGTTCTGCATTAGTCAAATCAATTTATTACATTTCGCAATGCACTTTAATGACAATATAAAACTTTCTGAGATTGGCAAGATATTTCTATTGAAAAGAATTCAAACAATCGTTGTATTTCTTATGAATTTGTTGTAAGATTTAAAATTATTTTATAAGATTTGAAATGAGCAGGTGGCTCACCGGATAAAGATTATTACTTAGTCATGTTAATTGTGAGGAACGTATTACTTCAAGCATAAGTACCGGCAACAATGACATTTTAAATTATCACACCTCAATAGTATTTCACGATTAGTAAAAAGTTGAAGCCTTCTCCTTGCCTTATACATACTGTATGACCTTTCCTTTTATCTGCCCTGAGGCCTAATTCACGTAATTAAATGACAATCGAGTCAAAGCGTTTAAGACTCTTACACAGTTTTTACATATTATGCTGCGTCGCAGCACGTTTCACGTTCTAACGTATTTATGTGTGTAAGAGCCCTAAGCGCATTAAATCAATTAGGTGAATTGGGGGCCTGGACACATCTATCATTACGCTTTACCATTTTTATGTATTTTTAATAAGTTGTTTAAAATGAATGATAATTTTAATAGAATCTAATTGGCTAACTGAAAAGGATTATAAGCTGTAAAAATATAATTAGTTCATATACACAAGACTACGGATGCGAGGTTTATATAAGTGCATGTCGTATACAGACAGAAATATACAAATACAAAATGTCTATTCAGCCGACATCTTGTATAAATGCATACGCAAGATGTCGACCGAATAGACAGCCATTTTGTATTGTTTATGACGCATATTTACGTCAAGTACAAGAACCGCATGCAATACCTTCAAGTGTATATTTCTATAATAATACGAAATTTATTATAACTTCGGCAGCTTGTAATCCATATTATCGCTCAAGCCAGATATAATTCGTAACACATGGAAATAGCCGCATTGCCGAAGCACATGAATTTTGTTAGAGTATTGACTTTGACATTGAACCTACAAAAGGGACATGATTTCCGTAAAAATATTACACACACAAATTTTATTGCACAACGTGCCCTATATTAATAA
The DNA here is from genome assembly GCA_036924255.1 of Apodemia mormo. NCBI lineage: Eukaryota > Metazoa > Arthropoda > Insecta > Lepidoptera > Riodinidae > Apodemia > Apodemia mormo. Next base: position 20,261,524 of record JAUPFN010000022.1, on the reverse strand, counting down.
AGGCAAAAAAAAATCGCAACGTTATTCATTATTAAATATTAACATTCCATTTTATACACTAAAAAAACAAAAGCTTTGAATAATCTAAAAATTAAAATCACTAGGCATTACATTATAAGGCAAATAATGATAATCGTATATTCCGCTAAATATTTAGATTACAATTTAAATAATTAAAATTGAATTGTAACGCCTTATGCGGCAGAGATCATAACTTAAAACCACGACATTTTTTAGTTAGAAGAACATAATATTACGTAGGTATAAAAATTAAATTTACAAAACAAAATTTTATTAACCTTGTTTATATTTTATAAATCTATAATTGATAGAACCAAAAGCGTTGCTGTGCATTACACAAATATATAATACAGAGAAAAATTATAAATATTTTCACTTCAAAAACACGTAATTATTTATGAAAGACATAGATTATGCAGACTTTTCAAATTTCCAACCAAATATCTAATGAATCTGAAAATATAAAGCCAGAAGTTGTAGTAATCGATGGTTCCATTTTTCATCACGAAAATACTCCGACCATATACCTCGATACATAAGCATACATTACAAATGTGCCTTATCTTATGTAATACATATATTTAATATTAATATTTTTATTAAACCTTATATAGACAAAAAAGAAAAAATCCAGTAACGGATTTTTAGTTATTTTATACTGACTAAAACATATATAAGTATTTAGTAATGAATTATTGTTTTAAAATCACTTAAGGGAAAAAAAAACTTAAAACGAACGATAGATACAATTAGGAATTAGACAATAAACATAAGAGACTAAAAATGTCTTGAAAGTTACAAGTACATACTTAAAATGCGATGAAAGTACTCTATATATACTATTTTTAGGTTTTGAAGTAATTAAAAATTGAATTAGTATAAAATTCAAAAAGGCACCGCCCTGAACTATAGAAATTACTAAAATTTAATCAAAAACTACCAAAAGGTATGTTTTTTAAATAAAGCAATCTTCACCACACACTTGTAAGAAATAATCACTGTCAAATGCTATCTGTAATATAAAATCTTAAATAATAAATTACCTTTGCAGAAATCAATACATGTAATAACTAACACAAAATGAATATATATATATATATATATATATATATATATATATATATATATATACCTATAAACGATATTACAAAATGCATTTAAGATTTTAAAAATTTGTTTGCCGATTTCGGTATGTGATGTATTTCTTGGTACTAAACAGAAAGCTATTTTAAATAACCCATTTGAATAGTTTGACTTAATTGCAAAAGTTTTTTTTAACAGTGATGTTAAATATTATTAATTAAGCTGTATTCAGCATAATCAAAAACATTTAACATCAATATTATGTTTATTATAATAATATTCATTTATTATTATTCTAATAAACATAATATTGATGTTAAATGTTATTTTGATTAGGCTGAATACAGCTATTAATAGTATATTCTTTTTGTTATAGAAAAAAAAACACGTTAATTGTGCAACACTCGATTAATGTTATTTAAAATATTTCGTTTATGTATATATACCTGATAAAGAAATAAGGCTATTCAAAAGAAGAAAGAAAGAGGAAGGGTAGTTTATTAGCAAAAATATGGTTGTTTGAAGTTGTTAAAATGTATGTATAGCTACTAACATATTCTATCAAATATAGTGTACAATATTGGAAAAATTGACAAATATAAAATTTTTCAGAATTTGTAAAGTAATAAATTACAAAGTTGAAAAAACTGTTGTTTAAAAGTTTAAAATAGCTTTATGTTTAACGTGAAAATATTAAAAAGAAAATTAAAGAAAAGCTTATCAAAATTTACAGAAATTCGCGAAATATATTTGCCTTAGTACAGTTTTATACTCTCAAAATATTTAATTCCAAAACTGTAGATATTATTTTAAGCTACCTTTGAGGTTTTGTAATAATAACTTTAGAACTTTTAATCAACTTTATAGATACAGATACTGACCTTCTCATACTTCCTCATAAATATTTACTTATGAGGAAGTCAAAAAAATATCAATAATTAGGAGGCAATAGATGTTTGTTATAAATCGTATTTATACTATTTTTAAAAAAGGAAAAATTGTTAATTTTTGTTTATGGACGTGCTAATTTATGGACACAGAGATTATAAAAAAATATTTTTGAGTGATAGGTGAGGTATACTAGTTCACACCCGGACCCTCTCATAAAATAGCGTACGTTACGAGAAGTATTGTGCTAAAGTAAAAAAAATACACGATTATTAGGTGGGCGACAGGAGACGTATAGATAGCACTCGACAGTGTTCCAAAGTAAAAATACATCTCATAAAATGAAACATCTCGGTACCTTATACAAAATATTCAAAGTTAAAAACCCTTAAAACTAATCAAAATCGTTATCAAAGTGAACAGTGTTTCTTATACACTCGGCGTATATTTACAAGTCACAGCAAACCAAACTTAAATACGGATTAAATAAGACGGGCCTGTCCTAATATAAGATGTATTTAGAAGTACCCAGGCTTAGATCGACGTAAGGTCAGCAAAATATAAACCATTAGCATATTTTCTAACACTAACAGAACAAACTAAATAAATTGCATATTTTTGTTACCTCAAACGCTAAAGATTAACAATTTTGTTCTATCTATGTGAATATACACCCATTATACACGAATTCTTCACTAAATGATTTATAAAACTCTTAGTATATAATCTACATGTCTATACAAGTTATCCGTCACCTACGTAATTAGTTAATACGAATATATAGATAGTAAACACAGCATTTTGTTTGTTAAGAGGCGGACCTCACTACGCTAATTGATATGGAACGTAAAATAAAATAAATCTCATACCTAAAGCCTTTTAGACTAAATCAAATTAATTGACAAACCTTAACTTAAATAGCATTGTCCTAGGCTTTATATCGCCCGATTTGGTAAACACACTAACGCCTAAGATAAAATATTAGTAAATGCACTACTCGCCTCGCAGCAGCAAATTATAACGAATCGATATACAAGAAATAAATGTCATAATCTATAAAACACAATATACATGTAATATGAGCGTCGAAGACCTCACACAATATGGAGGACGTCCGTCTTAATTTTAATGTTTTTGCTATCTGTACAAGATCGTGTTATAATCTCTGTCAATAAAAAGTAACATTAGTGAAATGGCATTTCTATATTCCTCACGCTTATTATCAAGTAAACGAGAGAGAGAAATATAGTTGTTTTTTTATCAACACAAATTATGTATTTCAATAATTAATATATTTTTTTGTAAAAATCAATTAACTCTGTAAAATCCAAGAGCTTGTGTGCAAACAATATATCTTTTGAGGACCAAAATTCTAGGTTTTAATCAAATTTAAGAAAACCAAAGAAACCAAATATATCTTATACCTTTTTATATCCGATTTAAAAAAAAGTATAACATATATATTACATTTCCATGAAATACTTTATCCTTCCTGTACTTCTGCAAAAACGTCAAAATCTCAACTCAAATAGTATTTAGTGAGATAAAGAAAAATTCAAAATTAAAACACCGACATACATACGTAAACACATTAATTTGTACAAGTCGATAGCCATCAAACCGACGTAAGGAACTCAATAAACACGCGCGCACACTAATCATAGTTTTTAATAAAAATTGCAGTGTGATTAAGAAATCGTTAGTTCCTTAAAAATTCACTCGGCCACCTTTAAAGACCAAGAGGGATATATCCAACCATAATTCCCCGTCTTTGTCTGTAAGGGCAGCGAGCATTCTTACAATCTAAATTTGAGTTTTGTGTGAATTCGATGCACTTAATAACACAGTCTCAAAGATTCCTAAGTCTTACTGAACATAAATACTGTATTATGTTACAAATCGTACAATCAGGGTTTCTTGTTCGCCAAGTTAAACCAGTAACCACTTGAAATTGGAGAAATTATCTTTAACTACGTGGAATAATTTCTATTTATTCTTATATAGATAATTCTTGGATTTTAAAAGTCGTACCAATAATGATGACATTTCAGTTTGTCGATAATCGATGTTTCTTGACATTGCCACAGTTGTTCAACACCCATGGAGACACTGACACAAGTTTGATGGTGTAGTCACTCAATGTTTTAAAGTTAGCCTGAAGATATTTTTGCTGCGTGATGAGGATTTAGGCAAATGGAGTTAAGATTTAGTCGATATGTCTCACCATACATAATTTGATTAGTAAGTAGTCAAATTGTGACTTCTTGCAGTTTGTATATAATTCGTCTCTGGTGACTTGATAATTTTGAGTACCACAGATTGTCAATATTATAACCATCATATTATGTCGTCAATTTAGTGTCAATTGATTCAATTACTGTACAGTATATAGTCAAAGATAAGAGTGCTTCAGCAGTAGAGATCTGATGATACATGGGTGATAATAGTTTATTGTGTCTCATTCCTCACCAGCAGAGATAGTATATGGGTGGTGATTCTTGGTTGTTTTTCATTCAGCCTAAGCAGAGATGTAACGGTACACGGGTGAGGTGGTGTCTCCGCGGACGGATGCGTCCGGGCGCGTGCGGCGCTAGAGCAGTGGTGGCGGCGGCGGCGGTGGTGGTGGTGATGGTGGTGGTATGTCTCAGTCGGTGTACCAGAGGTGCTGCTGCGGGTGCTGCGGCACGAGGTAGGTGGGCGAGTAGGGCTGCAGGTAGCCGGGCAGGCGCGCGCCGCTGGCGTGGTGCGCGGGCGGCGGCCCGCCCACCGCGCCCACGCCCACGCCGCCCACCGACCCCACCGCGCCCACAGCGCCCACCGCGCCCACAGCGCCCACGCCGCCACTGGAAACACAACAAACAATTTAAAATTGGTGCTAATCATAAAAAAAATTCTATGTCAATCTGGACACACCGACCCCACAGCTTATAGATCCCTAATATCTCAACGTGTCCTACGTAAGTTGTCGTAACCTAAAAAATGCGATTTTTGTTTTACTTGTGAAAATGACTCCATTTTTATAGATCTTTTAATAACATGAAGAATTAAAAATGAAATTTCTATTAGAAGTTGGATTTTTCTAATAGAACTTTCAGTTTTATTCTTCGTGTTATTTAAAAGTCTATAAAAATGGAGTCATTTTCATAAATAAAACAAAAATCGCATTTTTTAAATTACGACAACTTACGTAAGACCCGTCGTTTTGATTTTCCGTATTGAATACATTCTGGCAACTAGGTGAGGTAAGACGAAGCAGGGTTGCAATGCCATGATTGGCTAACTGAAGGCCACAATATAAGATAGTGATGTACAGAGCATCTAATTTTTCGACACTGGTTGAGTATTTCCGCGTGGACATTTATATCGGAACTATAAGTAAGATGTGTTGTCAGGAACTATTCGCCTGTTATTAGGCGTCTGTAGGCTGTCTGGACCGCTTTGAAAAATAAACCATATCTGCAATTCTGTCAATTCGTAAAGGCGAACGAATGGTCCTATCTTCACTTTAATATTTCTACCGCAAAAGCGTAAAATCTTGGCATTATTGTGTTCCAGTTTGAAGGGTAAGGTAGCCGGTAAACTTGTGCAAATGGCTGTAACATCTTACTACACGGATAGAAAGGCAACATTAACATCTTCGGTATATTCATCAGGGGAGACATCTGCTTATTTGTTTGCTCTGCTAATTTATATATAAAAAAGAACGTGTGTGATGAAGAAATTATTTTTTCATCACAATTTTTGAGTAATAAAAGTGTAAATTTTAATAAATAGCTTAAAATTTTACATTATGATGAATAAATAATTTTTAAATCTAAGATCTTTCATTCATTTTCTGCGAAAATTTTCCACAGGGTTGTATATTTTTTTGATACCATCAGAAAGTAGAGATTCCAAAGAAAAAACTAATACCGATTTTTTAAAAAGATCAGATATTTTGACGTGAGAATTTTCGATTGAAAATGATGATGTTTTCTTAACATTAGGTCAAAATAAGGAAAAAAATTAATATTTTAAATTAAAAAAAATACAATATATTCGGGATATAAAAAGCAACTTTTTCGTGAAACAAAATCTATTTTTGTAGGAGACAAAAATAAAAAACCAAAAAGTCAGTTTTTCAACTTTTTCGCATAATTTTGAGGTTATATGAAAAAAGTGCAAATACAAAAGTTGTATATCTCCTTATTGCCGATAACTTTGCCATTAAACTTTTTTCGATAGGACTTGTAGTTTTACCGAAAATCGTAATAAACCGTTTTCCCCCCCTTAAAATCCCCCCCCCCCCGCCCCCCCCTCACACTTCCCGAGCTCAAATCACCCGTAATTTATTTTTCCTCTATTTTGGCTTTATTTTCTTCCGTTTGCAATGGGTTTCATCCTACTATAATTTTCTTTTGTTTCCAAACTTAGCTACCCTAGCCTATGATAAAAACACATGTTATAGAATCATGAATATTTGAAAAACTACTATTAATATTATTATAACTTTTGAGAGACACTTGAGAGACATTTGTCAGCTGCTTAACTTCATCATGTCACTTTTTGCTGTCGGTATGCACACATGTCTTAAAAATTTAACTCTCATATTTTTTTCCAAATGCGCCAAAGTATAAGTTTAAAAAACGTTCGAATTTTACAATAATCGCATATGATGTTATGTAACTTTTACACCTAAGTAATTAAATTAGTACAACTTCCTAACTTTACAATCGCGCGCTCAATGGGTAATTCACAGGGTGTGCACTCATTGGTCAATTTTAGTGCATGCTCATTGGTCAATTAAAATAGCGCACGCTCATTGGTCAACTCAAATAGCGCACACTCATTGGTCAATTCAAATGGCGCACGCTCATTAGTCAATTCAAATAGCGCCTCTTCCTCGACTTCACGAAAAACTTTAAAAACAACAAAGATAAATTTTTCGACACGTAGAGTTCGAACCTACGATGTTCCCTCAAGCCGAGACGCTCTACCAACTGAGCTAGTGTCGACAGGTTCGAAGTGCTATGTGATCGATAACGTCGATTGTAATGATCGCTAGACGTATAACTAGTTAAGGTGCGGAATGACTACGATTTAAAAGTATCGATTTTACTCACACAACCACATTACTGCGCAATCTAAAGTTACATTTACGGTACGTTGAAAAAGGTTGAAAATTGCAAATCAAACCAATCAAAAATATTTTGTTAAAGAAGTAATAGGCTGCAAATAAACGTTTAATTTGTAAGGTTTCCTTAGATAACTCAGAATATACGCATTAAATTCAATATTTGTCTGGCTAAAGTTTTAATATTTTTAATTCCTATTATATTCTTTAAAAAACGTGTTGTTACCGCTGAAAATACAAAGAATTTCGACGCCAAAGTTAATTTTTGTGAAGCGCATTACAATTTTTTATTGAAAATATTAGGCAAATATTTAATATTCTATTCGGTTAAGATTTTTCTTTAGACCTTTTTCTATGCTCTGTATTTTTTGCGTGGGATATTTTTCTTGGGTTTCTTCGTATTCGAGCGTCAAAGAAACCCTGTTTGTCAATATTAAGGTAACAACAATAAGCGCCCTCAATGAGTTCATTGTTACGGATGAAATTCACATTTACAATTTTTTCCTTGTTGTTTTTAGTTTTTCAAGTTTTTCCAAGCACATGGTGAGTGCTAAAACATAAATATAATACACGAAGTCATTCCCACAGATTTGAGTAAAGCAAGAGAAAAGATATTACACATAAAAATTGGTAATACTCACGCGTGGTAGTGGTAGGTGGGCACGTACAGCGGTGGCAGGTAGCCCGGGGACACGCCACCGCCCGGCGACAGCACGCCACCGCTGCTGCTCCTGCACACACAACACAACGTCACACATACACACACACGTACACACGTACACACACACACACACGTACACGCCGCTGCCCGACGACAGCACGTCGTCGCTGCTGCTCTAGCACACACAACACAACATCACACATACACACACACATACATACACACACATACATACACACACGTACACGCCGCCGCTGCCGCTCCTGCACACCGCGCCGATGCCAGACGTACACACAAACACACGCGCTAACACACACGCACACATACACGCACACAAACATACGAACATATTCTCAAACACCAAAGACACAGCCCATAGACGTCTAATATTTCATTTTCCTTATAGAATGCATTCTGGCAACTAGCTGAGGTAATACGAAGCGGGGTTGCAACACCATGATTGGCTAACTCAAGGCGACAGTGAAATATAGTTATGTACACAAGGATATTTTATAACGTTATAATTTCGATATGTTTGCTTCGTCGTGATTGGTTATGGTATATGATGTTATGACGTTGTCTTCTAGCGCTAGTTGGCGAACCAATCACGAAACAGCGTGAAACGCGGCGTACCAATCACGAAACCGCAAACATATGGAAATTATAACGTTTTAAATCCTTGGATGTAAGAGCATCCGATTGGTCGACACTGATCGAGTATTGGCGCGTAGACATTTATATTGGAACTATAACTCAGATGTGTTGTCAGGAGCCATTCGCCTGTTATTAGGTCTCAAAATAACCTCACCTCCTCGAGAATTCATCATCTGCCTTCCCACTGGGTAGTTGACCATATTGGCCACAACGTCATTACCACTACTTGTTTCATCAATAGAGCCAGCAACAGATTTCCCATTTTCTGTATCTTTGGAATCCTACATCAGCATGAAGACGTTTGCAAAGCAGTTACTAACAGCCCATATTATTAGTAACCCCATATTCTAACAAAATTATTCCCTGATCGGCGACAAGTAGGTAATGGTCTCGATTCCGTAGTATGTTGTGTGCGTGAAATGTGGTGGCACTCACTTGTAGTGCGGATGGGGGTGGTGGTGCCAGGCGTGCGTGGGGTGCTTGTGCGCGGCGGGCGGGCCCACGGGCACGCTCACGCCGCCCACGCCCACGCCCACGCCGCTCACGCTCACGCCGCCCACACCGCTCACGCTCACGCCGCTCACCGCGTTGCTCACCGGCAAGTACTCGCGACAACCTCCGCTCTGGAAACATCATTTAATTATCACTATTATTATATATTATAGTATTATAAGGTACTTTTATTTAATTAAATGGTACCATTAGATAGTTTAATATTTTAAATATTGCCTCGATGAAACAGATTTTTTAATCATCAATGGTATTTCTTATAATAAATGTTCTCCGAAATCAAGCTATTTTTCCAAAAGGTATTGCTACGGCTAGAATCAACAAACTTAATTAGAAAATGAAAATACTAAATTACCAGAATCATCCGACAATTGTGCCTCAATGGATTACTTTTTTCCTAAAAGATCTATAACTATATCTAATTAATTAAACAAATATGCCTATTTCAACGAAAATTAACTGGGTTTTTTGTTATCAAATAATGACTTTTCTATATAAATTGGCATAGCACAAAACTATATTCTATTCTTATGCAAAAATAAGTCACTTTAATAATATTCATATTTTTTTTATTTCAAAAATAAATAAAAGAGAATACTGTAAAATCCGCTACGTCCGTGTGCCAAAATTAAAACCCCGTAGTAATAATTAAAATATTAAAAGCATCAATACTATTTTCATTTTATCAGCACTAGGTGCACTCTCTTGCATCGATTAAAAATAGGTACCTAAATTTCAGTTGGGTGATTTTGTGAAATGGCTCTTAAGTGCACACTATGTGAGTGACAAAGAAGTACAAAACCGCAACTATTTACCACCAAGAAGTGTATTTCCATTTAAAGATATTCATAGAATTAGTATCTCTTTAAGACACACTTCCATCATAAGCTTTCCAAAGTTATTAAAGGTTTCTCACAGTTAAAAGATTTTCAGATTGAAATTTAAAAATCTTTGTACAAAATGTTATTATAAAATTTCCGAATGAACACACTATAAATAACACAATATAATTATATACTCCTCATACCTATTGTGGCATAATTGTATTCAAACATTATGTAATGTATTATTTGACTAACTATGAGACTAACTTTATTTTGTAAATTAAACAATTTGAATCGAATTTTTTATTCAACTAAAATCATGAGGTCAGGTCGAAACAATTGCGGTTATCCGAAGGTTAAAATATCAGTAGTATCTATATGTTGCGTGGACCTACGACTGTAAGACTCTCTCTCTCTCTCTCTCTCTCACACACTCTCTCTGAATTCTGTTTGTACACTATTACGGAGAGCATTAAACAAGACGTTGTTAGTGAGTCATAGATACACTACGCTATCTATGACAGAAACAAAACTTCCTCATAAAATATTTACATATTATTTAAAAATATTAAGTTTCTGTAGTTCTCCGCAATTTAAACTTTGACCGTGCCAAATTTCACACTCTATCTTCGTGTAATTATCGGGAAAGAGGTACAAAGTTTTTACTTCACATATTAATAGATTATATATTATTTTGGATACTCACGCTATCCCTCTTGTGTTGTTGGGTGGGCACGTACTGGTTGCATTGATATTCGTTCGCTTGACGCACATTCGCGCCACTCTGTAATTAATATACATATTTATTACAATTTAGTCACACACACATAACACTTATAGCCCACACGAGATGTCAGTTATCCCTCAATAGTGTACAGAAGTGGTTTCTATTCTAATTTAAAAATTCAAAAACTTGTTTTTTCTTTAAAGAAATTGATACAAGTGGGTATAAACCAGCGATTATTTCCTTTTCAATTTTGTTATCCATGCCTTTGTAAGGAAACAAATTTTACACCCAACTTAAAATGATTCCAAGCCAATAATATCAGCAAATAAACGTATTTTTATGAATTAACAAATTACTGTGTAAGTATTACTTACACTCGCGTAGAGTGAGGTAGTGTTCGTTTCTCCTAAAGATGCTTCGGTTTCGAAGTGAAACGTGCGTTGAGTACGTACATGAATTGTGTGCTTTTGTGATTGGTGCCGGCGTGGTCGTGGTTGTAAAAGTATGGTGGATGTGGGCGGATAAGTGTGCCGCTGGGGGTCTTCGTTTGATCGGAACCATCGGTGAGTCCTATCCATTTATTAAACCGACGTCTCTCTTTTCGGTACCATCACGGAGGATACATAGAATAATAGTTCGCGGATAATAGCAAATTTAATTAATTTCACCTTTTAATAATGGATTTCCGCAAAGTAACGCCTGAATCAATAAAATACTGTGTAAGTTATAGGTACAATACGTTTACAATAATAATATAAACAAAAATAATAAAGTAGACTGACTAGATTAATCTGAGAATTATTTTTTTTTAGTTTCGGTAGAGATTGAATTGTTTTTAGTATTGCTTCCTTACAAAATATTTATTTTACTTCAGCGGCGGTTCAGACTTCAGACTTCGTTTTAGTCGAATACTGTTTGACTCTCGAGAAGACAATATTTTAAATATTTTTCAGGCTTTCTGAAGTAGAATCTTTTCGGGGAAAGCACAGAAAACCGAGTGCCGCACATTAGGATCCTTGCAGATTTGTCTTGCTTTTTTCACATTCATTATTCTCTTCATACAAACACAACGTGGTAGATGATAGAGAATATGGATGTGGTAGAGTTCTGTATTGTCTCGCCCGGGTGTGGTACCACCGCCTTACCTATTCCTGCCGCAATAGCGTCAGTGCTTGTCACTGTCGTGTTACGGTTTGAAGGGTACGGTAGCCGGTAAACTTACGCATGTGGCATTAGATCTCGCCACAAGATAGCAACGCACCATGAACACCTTTGGTGTCTATAGGCGATGGTTGACTAGTTTCAACAAAAAAAAAAACAACGATTGCAAAAACTCTCGAAACCTTTCCGATCAATCTGATCATGGTACGTCAGTCTTGGTCTTCCCCGGTGCCTACATCCTTCCACATTCATATCTTGTTTTGTTAACTTTTCGTTAGCTATTTTTTTTACATGTCCAAACTATCGGATGCCGTTTCACATTTTTACGCACAACTTTTTTACGCCTAACCTCTTATTTCAGTATTATGAATTCGGTGCGCAAGTGTTAACGCCACATATTTTCCGTAGGTATCTCATGTCGATATATATTATCTATACATGTAATAAAATCGTAGGAAAGTCAAAACTGTACATTGAATATTTTTTTAAAAGAATACTTGGGGCGTGATCTACAATCGATATCAAAGCCAAAAATATAGGTTTTAGATATTTTGTCTGTTTGTCTGTGAGTATGTTCGGGGTAAACTGAAAAAGTATTGCATGGATTAATTTCAAATTTTGCATGAATATTACTAACAGGACGGGTCAACATATAGGCTACGTACTATCACGCTATCACCTACGGGGGAGGAGCTGTGCGGAGTAAATTAAGTCCGCGCGGACGAAGTCGCAGGCAACAGGTAGTGTTCTAATAAAGACAACGGATACAAATTCCAATGTGTGTAAATGTTACCGCGTAATGCGCGTGCTCGGTGGGCGGCTCGAGCTTGGCCTGCGCCTCCTGCTGGGCCAGCGCCAGCAGCCTCTTCTTCTGGCTCTGCGGCGTGGCCTGCGGCGCCGCACTGCGCGGGCCCGCCTGCGCACCCTGCGCACCCGCACCCTGCTGGGAGACTTGGCTCTGTTGCTGCTTAACAGACGATCATTAGTAAATACCAAAGGCTTTATAAGTGGTACATGTTAAAATCGTAAATAATTTATGTGCTCCATTATTAATTACAAAATAATCTTCCGTGTATAATTTTGTAAGTTATATAAGAGTTATGGACTTCAAATCATAGGAAATAACAGGTGCGTGACGTCATATAAGTCAATAACACAAATTCAATCATTTTACTTTGTAACCCTCCGCAGACGTGTGGTCTTTGTGATATAACTGAAAGCCAAAAAAGTATAAGAAATGATATGAACTCGCCGAACGTCCGGAAAATAAAGAAGGTTTCAGTAACTGAAAAAGGCCTGCAAGAGACTTCGGTGTCAATACGAGTCGAAGTAATATTAGTTCGAATTGTGACATAAATGTTTCCCCTAAAGATGTTTCAATTGCAAAGTGAAACGTGTGTTGAATACATGCACTGTGCGTATTTGTTTTTGCCACTAACATATATCGTAGACGAGGGTAAATAACTGGGTAAAGAAGATTGGTAAATTGGTAAGTACAAGGATTGTAGTCTATTTTTTTATAACTTGCAATAACTTAAATCAAATATGATGCTCACAAGGCTAAGGCTAATAAAGCCATTTACATAAGTTAGATGCTGGAAATGCAAATACTAACACAATTCATTATTATGCTATTGATTAGTAAAAAGTCATGCTGTTGCCTGATATGCCAAAGGTGAAAATCCTTTTTTTAAGTAGACTGGTTGCATTCAATTTGACATTCGCTCCCGTACAGAAAATTACCAATATAAAAAGGACTTATGTTCTTTGGCATGAAACTTGGACCGGAAGGGATGCAAATAACTTCGTGGATGCATTTATAACTTTTCTGGGTAACCAAAGAGGCCTGCAACACCTAATTATATGGTGCAATGATTGCACCGTTCAAAATAAAAATTAGATCCCGTATATTGCCCTTGTAACTCTAGTGAACTGTGGATTGTACAACATAGAAAGCATAACGTCAAAATATTTAACAAAGGATACTCACATGAGTTCAGATGGCGTACATGGCAATATAGAAGCAAATATTTAAAGACAAGATGCGTTCTATGACTTCGAAGATTACAAGCAGGTTATATTTAAGTGCAGAAAAAATACAAAAGTTCTAGAAGTTAAGAAGTATCAATAGTCTAAAAAAACAGTCTTCAAGACGAAATGATAAGAATGATCCTTTAAAAAAATTCTTACTGAATAAAGTCGTAGAGGTTAAATTTGTTAATAGTCGCAGAAACTGTTCTACAAATAAGATTTTGATGAGTCATTCGTGGCACTAGATTTTTTAATGAAAAAGTTCAACATTAAATTATTTCCTAAAATAGCTGATGGCGTAAAAAGAATAAAAAAAAAGGAATAGTCTCAAAACTAATTCAACTTATGCCTTTAAACAGGCGTCAATTTTAGTTAACATTACCAACCAATGACGGGGTTGAAGATCTTGTCACTCATGGGCAAATAGAGCATGATTGATTATCCTCATGATGCGTTATTTCATTGTAATGAGTCATACCATGTTATTTATTGAAAATATTATGTTTTCCCATAGTTTTATAGTTGATTTTTGTTATACGAATGATCCTTAGTGATTATACTTTATCATTAATACTTTTGTGTTTTACATAGTTCATAAGTTTACTAAATATCCCATAAGATCCAGAAACTGACGCGGACAAAACCGCTGGTTGTATTAACTATTAAGTAAACCCAGAAATCAAAATTTAGACTACTTGCTAGGTTATGAACTTGACAATTTGTTAACATGTAGCTTATCTAAAACGGATATAAGCCTAGTAAAGGTCTTTACTAGATTATAAAGTGGTTTTCTTGTCATCATTTATACACCAAAAACAAGATTTTTCTTAGTAAGTGCTTTCTAACGTGCAGTACTATAAATACGTCAATAATAATATAATAACATTAAAGCCAAGGATATTCCGCAACTTTTGAGCCAACTTTCATCAACATAACTTTTATAACTCAGCTGTGGTATGCGCTCAAAGTGGAGAAGTCGTTTTTTTGCTCTCCTGTAAAATTTGTTCCAAGTCCCTTACTAGGTTTTGATGTGGGACAGCCGAATTGCCGCTGCGACTTTGGCGCCACAATCGCAGCGCCATAGAAGCTGTGTTTGCTACATTTACATAGTACATTGGACATTCATCTGACGCTTTGTCGCGATGCCACTAACGCAGTGTTACTGAAGCTTGGCTCGAAAGTCCACCTTAAGTTTATAATAATTAATCTAAAAGTTGATAATATGTATAGTAGTGTTGAATATTGTTTAAACGCTACGGTGTTGATGAGTGTGTTGGTGTGGTGTGGTGTGGTGTGGTGTGGTGTGGCGCACCTGGTGGTGGTGGCAGGGCGGCTGGTGGTGCGGCTGGTGGTGCGGCAGGTGGTGCGGCTCGTGCTTGACGTGTCGGTCGTCCCGCGGCGTGCGCGCGCTGCAGATCACGCCGCCCGCCGCCACACCCGCCCCCGCCCCCGCCCCCGCGCCGCACTCGCCGCTCCCTTCGCAAACTATGCCTTCATCACTGACTTGGTTATTCCACTCACTACCATCGTCGCTACTAGCTAGTACACTTTTGCATTATCTGGCACCACCACCTTACCTATTCCTGCCACGATAGTGTCAGCGCTTGTAGCTGTCGTGTTCCGGTTTGGAAGATAAGGTAGATAGGCATGTGACACTAGACCTCAAGATAGCATCCATTAACATTTTCGGTTTCTATAGACGATGGTTAATTCTTTCAGGGAAATCCCATCTGCTTGTTTGCTATCTTATAATATAAAAAAAATTACGTTTCAATGTATATCATATTATTATCTTGTCACATGTTACGCAATCACACCAGCTCCTGCTAGTTGGCAGCAGCAAGAGCTGAATAAATTTGCATGAAGACTATGTCACGACTAAGCAAGTAAATATTAATTTATCAAGACAAACTATAAGTATAACATTTCACTACCATCTCGAATGCTATGTGGTAAAGTTCTGTAAAGTTTCACCCAGGTCTGGTCTTTTCGTGCCGTAATAGTGTCGGGCTTCATCACTGCTTGTAAATTATAATTCTATGTATAGTAGAGGAGACAGTGGGAGATCGTCCTTCGCCGATCTGATAACCAGAGGAGACATATATTTTATCAAATATTATTTATAAACAAATATGCCGATAATTACTTGCCTATCCAAAAATGCTCATGACCATTTTTAATTAAATTAACTTTAATCATTTTTTTTCATCACTTTCATACTTTTGACAACCAAATGAAATTTATTTCATTGATAATTTTTAACACACAGAATATGCCAAGGTAGGCTTGCCTACTCATCACTTCACTTCACTTCTGTATATGGCTACCTGGCAAGCAGATATGAACAGGTAAGTCAATATAGGTGACTCCATCGATCTGCTAACATATCGAAAGATATCAAATTTTAGATTATTTTATTACAAAATCAGTCACATATACTTGCCTACAAAGAATCGTACTCAAAGTACTGTTGCCAAGCTAAAAACTTGTCATGAGCACTTTTAGATAGGCAAGTAATTATAGGCATATTTGTTAATAAATAATATTTGATAAAATATACGTCTCATCTGGTTATCAGATCGGTGAAGGACGATCTCCCACCGTCTCTTAGACCAGTATCAGAAGGACGCAACAGTCAGAGACATACGTTTACTCTAAAATCAAGGTGTAACTTGTATGCTACTAAGTAATTAACTAAAATAGGTAAATCATATTCATCCAATTATAATAATACTCGATTTTTCTATCTTTTTTATAGAAGACTTGTTCTTATATACTTTTAGAACTAAAAATTATATATAAAATGATCAATTCAATAATTTACATACTATTATAACATGATCATGCAATTAGGAATTCGTCGATAACATCCTTGATGTCTATAGGCTAAAGGGGTCACTAACTATTAAATGAGTTGCCAAATTTATTGATATTGGATGGTATATAAAAAATAATATCATAAACGTCGTTACCCTTATATTTTGGAAAAAATATGCAGAGTTTAACTAGTGTACTTACGGTATTTGGGGTGAAAATTAGTAATTCTAAAGGCAAATCGGATCCATATAGTCTTCCATATTCCATATTTCCCATACATTTTAATAAATATAATTTGAAAAAAAAAGACGAGCTCGCCGAGTGTCTTCCGCCAATTCTTCTCATTTTATGGCCGCGTTTTGATTTGGTAGTAATTATAAAAATGTTGACTCGTCAAAAGTGCCCGTAAAATTAATTTAAATAAAACATTTCTGAATCAGGTAAGCCGAGCCAATAACAATTAGTATTAGGACATATTGTCCGATCAGAGTACTCACGCGTTTATAAAGAAGTAATTCTGCGAAAAAATGTTTTTTTTTTTTTAGGCTAAAAAAACATTTTTCATTGCATCTACTTAGTTATTAAATTATTTATATCTAGATCATTATTCATTTTTATATATTTAATTTAATGTTACAAGACTATATAGTAATAATAATTCATAATATCTAGTACCCTTATTTTTATGTTAATTCTTTTCATTTCTTTAGGTCATCTGGAATAAAATCTTTTTTATTAGAGATAAGTTTGCGCATTGTAAATTTGTTTTAAATAAGATTTTATGTAATTTTTCCTTAAATGTGTACAATAAATATTATTTAAATAAATGTAGATGTAGGGTGAGGTAGTTACCTCTATTGGTGTGCGTGTGCGGATGCGCGTGTGTCTGGTGCGCGTGGTGGTGCGCGTGGTGGTGCGCGAGCTGGGGCGGCGGGTCGTCGCGCGCGCGCCGCGGCTCGGCGTCGTCGTCCGAGTCCGAGATGGTGATCACCGACACCGCGGGCGACGGCGTGTCGCGGATGGTGATGGTGTGCGCCGGCACGCAGCCCGCGCCCGCGCCCGCTACCGCCACTCCGCTCGCCACGCCGCCCGCTACACCGCCCGCTACACCGCCCGCTACACCACCCGCTACACCACCCGCTACACCGCCCTCCCACGCGCCTACCGCGCGACCTCTGCGGGGACAGACAGGACTATTGTTTTGTGCGTGCTATCTATACACACTAAGTAAAATACATTGAATATAAAGTTCACACGTGGTACAACTGAAACTTAAATTGCACTTAAATCTCTTTGGTTGTACTGTTTGTAAACAACTTGTTATACTCATGCCAAGCCTGTCATTATCCATAATTCTTATTCACATCCTTATTATTATCCTTATTTTATTTCGCCGCCTTAATGCTTTACTCAGTGCTGAATTAAGACAACTCGATACCCTAAGAAAACCGCACCTTCATACGCCCCTATCTATAATAATATATTAGTATAAAACCCTAAAAAAATTAAAAGGGGTAGATAGATCATAGCGTGACCCCGAACGTCCACACTTTAATCAAATTCAAACAAGCAAATTTTTTCATGTTTTTACTTTTTTCGTATGTTTTTCATCAAAGTATTTTTTTTCTGATGCTTCCCAAGATTTAATACCCTAAGCAATTGCTTAATTTGCTAATGGGTTAAATTTGCACTAATTATACATTAATTCTATTATAAGTATAAACTATAGAATATATGTCGCAATATCATTTCATCGCATTTTCAAATCGTAACAATTCTATAAAAGTGTCACTTCAACTTCAATAAAGCTACTGCACACAGTGTGTGTAATGCTTAAATGTATATTTTATTTCAAGACATAATTTTCAAACAATATTTCATTTGCAGTAAAATCTATAAGTAGCATTTGATATAACGTACGCAAATAAATACTTATTTTTAATATTAAAGAATGTCATAAATTCCTAAACACAACTACAGACGAGAACAAATAATATCAAATATTATTTTATAAACAAACAATTACAAACCAGCTCAAATGTTTCTATAAATAGAAATGAAAATGGAACATCATCAAGCTTCGACGATATGATGATAATACATTAATATATACATGTATGAAGCACACAAATGAATGGCATGACTCACGTGTGATCGTGATGGTGATGCCTATGCCTCGACGGGGGTGTCCCTTCCTTCACCCTCTTTTTAACTGGGGACAGCTGAGTTGGTTCCTTTTTGCCACTACTGCTCGCCATACTATAAATTAATACACACCTCATAAATGCAATATTCATATAATACATGAATACATGTCAATGGAAATGATGAGTAAATATATATACATACAGTATCTCAACTACAAAATAACGTGGTTCGTTTTTTGTAACAGTTACCATTAAAATCATTGTCACAGTGATCACTTCAATTTTTTTGTAAAATTAATGAACATTTATATTTTACTTACAAATAGAGGTGTGTCATTGACAGTTTTCAAACTAATTTAACGTAACTGTTTTTCGTCAATAATCAACAGGTCAAAAAAAACTGTTAAATCTTGAACGGGTGTTTAATCATCAGATAACAAACAAACTCATAACAGGTAAAATAATTAATAATTACTTTAATATCATGTCAACTTATTGGGAGTTGCGAAAACGCTGACGATTATGCCCTTTAAATATTTTCAATGTAATCACTTAGTTGCATTGTGAAGAATTTATTAAATTTATATTTTTAACAGCTTTATAAGTGGAAGAAAAACAGTTAATTCGTTGCTGAACATAAAAATGTTAATAAAAATAGTTTATTGATTTAACAACCACCTTTACTTACAAACATTAATTATCTCGAACACTGATCATACATAAAATACAATAAACTAAAACAAATTATTATAAATGCTAAAATACTAAAATTTCATAAGTAGCAAAGGCATAAAGGATAAGAAATAAAACAATTTTTTTTTCATTAAAAAAGCCATTCAAGAAATAATGACATGATTGAAATGAATTTTTTACGAATGGGATATATCGATATACTTGCATGTATGATTAAATGAAAATGCTGTCGGCCAACAAATCTCAATATATATAAATTACGTGTCACATTGTTTATCCACGATGGACTCCAAAACTACTGAGCTGATTTCAATGAAATTTTGTAGATCTCTTTGGACCAACTTAAAAGATATAACATTTTTATCTCAATTAACCCCATCTCCTCTAAAGCACCCCACCAAAATATTCAATACTAGCTGTTGCCAGCGACTTCGTCCGCGCGGACTTCGTTTACCCCGCACTACCCCTCCCCCGTAGGTGATAGCATGATAATATGTAGCCTATATGTTGACCCGACCTGTTAGTAATATTCATGCAGAAGTAAATCCATGCAGTACTTTTTGAGTTTAGCCCGGACATACATACAGACAAACAGACATACAGACAAACAGACAAAAATTCTAAAAACTATATTTTTGGCTTTGATATCGAATGTAGATCACGCCCCAAGTATTCTTTAAAAAAAATATTCAATGTGTGTTTTGACTTTTCTACGATTTTATATAATAAAATCGTAGAAAAGTCAAAACACACATTGAATATTTTTTTATGTGTAGATAAGAAATTTGTATGGCAAAACAATGTTTGCTGAGTCAGCTGGTTTATTTATACAGATAAAATATAAGATACACATTTGTAAATGGTTGAACGACTTACCTGTATTGGTGCGTTTGGTGATGCGGTTGATAGTGTGGCACCGTACTCGTTTGCTGTTTCGTTGATCTATAAACATAATGAGCATTTGTTAATTTTTTTTCATATTGTATGATAGCATAAAAGCAGATGGCTCTCTCGATGTAAAGAGATAATCATCGCTTATAGACACCGAAGATGTTAATGGTACGTAACTTTACCATCTTAACTGCAACACCACAGTGACAAGCACTGATGCTATTGCGGCAAAAATAGAAAAAACGGTAGAACTGGGCCTAGGCGAGACAAGAGTATGTTATGCTCCCCCTCTGTTGGTCCCGGGCCCCTTTGTAGAATAAGTCAACTGCCGTTCTGCTAGGCAGGTCGTAAAAGGCGATTGCTTGGCTACCAACCATCTTAGCTAATAGGTGGTAGAGTTCTGCATTGTCTCGCCCAGACCTGGTACTACTGTCGTACCAATTCTTGATGCAATAGCGTCAGTGCTTGTCACTGTCGTGTTCTGGTTTGGAGAATAAGGTAGTCGGTAAACTTATGCATGTGGCATTAGACCTCGCCACAAGATAGCAACGCACCATTAACATCTTTGGTGTCTACAGGCGATGGTTGACTCTTCCATCAGGAGACCCATCTGCTTGTTTACTATATTGTGATATATAAAAAATATTATAGTTATTACAAAAATGTTGTTGTGCGTGTGTGTGCGTTTGTACCTCTTGTGCGGGTGGTGGTGATGCAGCTCCCAGTCGGGGTCGGGCGGCGGCTCCACGATGAGCGGCGCGCGCCACTCGGCCACGTCGGGCAGTGTGTGTGTGTGTGTGTGTGTGTGTGTGTGTGCGCGGCACTACCTCTTGTGCGGGTGGTGGTGATGCAGCTCCCAGTCGGGGTCGGGCGGCGGCTCCACGATGAGCGGCGCGCGCCACTCGGCCACGTCGGGCAGTGTGTGTGTGTGTGTGTGTGTGTGTGTGTGTGCGCGGCACTACCTCTTGTGCGGGTGGTGGTGATGCAGCTCCCAGTCGGGGTCGGGCGGCGGCTCCACGATGAGCGGCGCGCGCCACTCGGCCACGTCGGGCAGTGTGTGTGTGTGTGTGTGTGTGTGTGTGTGTGCGCGGCACTACCTCTTGTGCGGGTGGTGGTGATGCAGCTCCCAGTCGGGGTCGGGCGGCGGCTCCACGATGAGCGGCGCGCGCCACTCGGCCACGTCGGGCAGTGTGTGTGTGTGTGTGTGTGTGTGTGTGTGTGCGCGGCACTACCTCTTGTGCGGGTGGTGGTGATGCAGCTCCCAGTCGGGGTCGGGCGGCGGCTCCACGATGAGCGGCGCGCGCCACTCGGCCACGTCGGGCAGTGTGTGTGTGTGTGTGTGTGTGTGTGTGTGTGCGCGGCACTACCTCTTGTGCGGGTGGTGGTGATGCAGCTCCCAGTCGGGGTCGGGCGGCGGCTCCACGATGAGCGGCGCGCGCCACTCGGCCACGTCGGGCAGTGTGTGTGTGTGTGTGTGTGTGTGTGTGTGTGCGCGGCACTACCTCTTGTGCGGGTGGTGGTGATGCAGCTCCCAGTCGGGGTCGGGCGGCGGCTCCACGATGAGCGGCGCGCGCCACTCGGCCACGTCGGGCAGTGTGTGTGTGTGTGTGTGTGTGTGTGTGTGTGTGCGCGGCACTACCTCTTGTGCGGGTGGTGGTGATGCAGCTCCCAGTCGGGGTCGGGCGGCGGCTCCACGATGAGCGGCGCGCGCCACTCGGCCACGTCGGGCACGGCGGCGCCCACGCCGTGCTGGTGGTGCGCCGCCGCCGCCGCCGCCGCCGCCGCCAGCTGCTGCACCTGCGCCACCACACATACATCAAATATGTTTCATCAATTACCTATGTACAACAATAAATATATTAAATGTCATACTATTGTTTTTTTCGTACTTAGCAAAGACATGCCATTATTCAGCCTATTTTATGACGTCATCAGTTATTTTTTTTAGATTATCTGTCTAACACAATTTTATCTTTAAGATAAAATTACAAAACAAACTTCCAAAGATAATATATGTACTTTACATTCCAAATTAATAACTAAGCCAAGAAGTTATAAGTCAAGAAGGATATTTCATATTATTCTATATCAAAATCGTTGTCTGTGGAGCTGTCTAACAAATCAAGAAGTAAGGCCGTATCACTCATGGTTAATGAACCTGTATATAGAACTCCAACGACGCAGACTAATATTATTGTATCTTAGCCGTGTGTGATACGTTAAGATACTGTAATATTTTATATTAGAGCATCTTAAGATCAAATATTATAGTATTATAATATTATAGCCATGTGTGATAAGCTTAAGATTATCGGCTTTTATACCCGGTAGCTCTAGAATAGTGAGTACAATTGGCCGGATCATGCGTCCAATAAACAATGTCCAGATCAAACGCGTTTTCCGATAGTATTTACAAAATAGCTATAAATTACCACCACCGGTGGGGTCTGGTACCACGGCCTTGCCTATTCCTGCCACAATAGTGTCAGTGCTTGTCGCTGTCGTGTTCCGGTTACACAGAAGAATAAATAAATAAGATTTGGGAAATCAGTTGAAAATTAAAAAGTGAATAATATGATAGTGTCATTATGATAAAGTGGAGTCACCGAACACACAGTACATAGACACCTAATAACAGGCGAGTGGCTCCTGAAAACACATCTGACTTATAATTCCTATGTAAAAGTCCACACGGAAATACTCAATCAGTGTCGATCAATCAGATCCTCTACACATCACTATCTTTCACTGTGGCATTGAGTTAGCCAATCAAGGCGTTGCAATCCCACTTCGTCTTACCTCAGCTAGTTGCCAGAATACTGTTACGAATAACCTAGAAACGTGTAGAATTGGAACGCTGGAGAGATCTAGAAATAGAAGAAAGAGATAGCTACTCATATTGACAAACAAATAGTTGACCTAAGCTATACCATAATGAACTTTGTGGTATAGAGCATAAGGTTGAAAGTAGCGTGTACTAGGATTGATCAATCATTGATGAGTCACTTGTTTATCATATGTTGATTACAATAAGAAGTGATTCATCGTTTCCCGATACATTTAGATTTTTCTGGACCCAGGTAGAACTTTACCCTGGGTACAAATAGAGATGTGTTGACAAATACAGGGCAGTTTTTATCAAGCGATCGAGAGCGATACTTAAAGCAACCCGTGCGAAGCGAGAAGTGTTTTATTGTGGAGTGTTTGTTAGTACAGTGAGTGACTAGTGGTAGAGTAGGTATTTAGTATTACATTGTGTTGTCTTGTGTATTTGTATACTAAATTCACGGATTTAATATAAATGGTGTTTTCTTACAATTAGGAACCCGAAGTACGTAACAATACATTCAATACGGAAAATCAAATATTAGGTGTCTATAGGCTGTGTGGTCGGTGGTGTCAGATGATGGTAGAATGGTGTGAGTGTGTTACCTGGTAGGCAGGCTGGCACAGTATGGAGGAGACGAACTGGTGCGGGAAGGGCTCGGCGGCGCGCGCGGCGTACTGGCGCCCGCTCACGCCCACACCGCCCACGCCGCCCACGCCCACGCGCGTGCCGCCGTACAGCTGGTACTGCGCACACACACACACACATTCAACACCACACACATACATATGTAATTGCAGATATATAAAGGTGTTCTCTTATTGAAATACATGTTCGTTATAACATATATAAGATATTTATACATATTAAGAAGTTACATAAGATATACATACTAATAATTTATATTTATAGCGACTGGTAAGTTACCCACAGAATGTTTAACCATTTAATGGTACCAAAATAATATTCAATTTGGTGAGTAAATTCGTATTTTGTCTAAATTACAATGGCCCTAGGGGCTAAATACGGACCAATCAAAGATTAACAAAAATTAAATAGACTTTATTTTAAAATAACGCTGCAATCAATGGCTTTAAAGGAGGTAACTGCAGCATCAGGTAATAAAGCTAAAATCTAATCCCATATAAGGGGCCATCCATAAAGTACGTCACACGTTAATGGGGAGGGAGGGTATCACCGAAGTGTGACAATGTGTGACAAGGGGTATGGGGGGGTCAATAGTTTTGTGACGTCACATGTTAAAATTTAAAATACTAAAACGCAAAGTGCCTGATTTACCAGTAATAGCTGATATAAAAGAGTGGATCCAAGGTCCATGGACACTCGATAATTAAATTTTTTATCTTTAATTAATATAATTAATCGTTTATTATTTTCTAACTAGTTGTTTGTTTTTTCGGTTTTATGAAATTTGTGACGTCACATCAGGAGGGGGGGGGGGGTGTTATGAAAATGTGACAACCTGTGACAAGGACGGGGGGAGGGGTTCAAAAGTCCTAAAATTCGTGTGACGTACTTTATGGATGGCCCCTAATACATGTTCTCATTAGAGCAAAATTTACTTTGACAATGTGTGTTTGCTCAATGTTGTTTGATACTGTTGTCCCGCCACGCAGTCAGCTGGGTGATTGAAGCTTTTTGTGAACCAAATGGGCACATACATTTTTTTCGAAATAAAATTTTGCCTATGTGTCGAACCTAGCAAGAGGCTAACCTGGACCTTAAAGCCATCGTGCTGTTGAAACTTAAGAAGTAAAAAACTTGCACACACATTAGGCATGGATCATTTAACAGTAAACATATTAAATTTCATACTCAATTTTTTTAACAATTAACAACGGTTATGTATATTAGCGAATTAGTAATTTTTATGCATCAATAAAATTACCAATAACTGGATATACGATAATAATGTTATTAGAAATATCTGAGAGAGCGTTTTTTTTGCTTGCTACCTTGATTTATTATAAAAATAACTGTTAAAAGTTATGAAAATATTCCAGAGGATCTTTTCTTTTCGGTCGCTACTCGATAGTATAGCGTTATTACTGCTTCTAATACTTATTATATATAGGCTACTGATATAATGTAACATAAATAAATAATAACTGTTAAATATTAATTAACTTTAATAGCATACCAGTTAACATAATTTAACAATAATTTCCATGCCTAACACACATACATAAATATGCATTTGCCTAAATCTATATGTTTATACACTTAACTGAAAACTTTGGATTCTTTTTTTAATTGAAAATTGTGTGCACAGGTCATTCGAGATTTGACATACTTAACATTTTTATGAAGGAGAATTGCAAAATAACTTTGTGCTTTAGGGGCCATTCAAGTATTAGGTAAACACTAATGGGGGGTGGAGAGGGGGGTTTTCCATTTGCTTATTTTTTATGACAAGGGGCATGGGGGGTCTAGATCACCATCTACTTATGTCAGCAAAATAATTTTTTTTACTATGCGAGTTTTCTATATATTTACTGCTTGCTACATTAAATGTTTGCGTTAAACTCTTATCTTACCTACCGCTACTAATAAAAACTGTTACTCATGAATCAATCACAAAGCTGCAGAACAGATTAAAAAATAAATTTACAAATATTTACGTAAGCAAGGGGGGAGGGGGTAAGTGATTTGCTTACTTTTGCTGACATGGGGGACGGAGGAGTCAATAATACGGTCGAATTTCGACGACCAATCCCATACATATTATAAAGGCGAAAATTTGTATACTTGGATGTTTACAAGTTTGTTAAGCACGCAAAACAGTTGGACTGATTCCAATGAAAATTGACACACAGGTGATGACTTGGAATACAGTACCCGGCGATAAATATTGCACATCGACCTTTGGAAAGAGACAATCGGCTAATTTCGGCTTCGTAGAGCGTTATCTCTGTCGCACAAAATACAAACAGTCCGGTACCTATTAGGAGCTGTTAAAACAAGTATGATTTGCTTCTTTTGATATTTTTATTCTTTGTATAAAATACACTAATTTTTCTATAAGTGATGGCTTTAGGTTGGGGTAAAATAAAATAAAAAAACATTTTTACATTATGTTTACGTATTTAATTATTTTGGAACATTACAGCTTTAGTGTACATAATAAACACCATTATACCTATTGCTAAAATGAGACATTGCAATAAAAATAATAATAATTCTAATTCTCAATTACTTCCATTTCACTATCTGTGCTCTCAAAGAGGTCAATATCACTGTCACTATCAGCCGTATTTATTACTAATCTATCAGTGTAATTGTCTAAACTGTGTTGAATGCTTCTATATTCATTCTCACATTTGATTGCATGATCGCAAACCTTTTTCCACTCTTCAGCGCCGATCATGTTTACTTTTTCAGTCAATAATGTTTTTACTGTAGTTAAGTTCATACCCACATTTCTAGAGGCTACATAGCCTTTCAGTTGAGACCATATATTTTCAATTGGATTAAAATCCGGATGATATGGTGGCAATCGCAACACAGTGTGCCCATGTTCGGCAAGTATTTTGTCCACAGAAAACTCTGTATACCTCTCCTTGTGCTGACATATAATAGCGTAAATCTGGGTTTTTGTTAATTTTGGATCAACTGGAATTTCATGTCTGTTTAACCAGTTGATCATTTCCCGTTTAATGGTGTTTGAGTTGGGGGGTCTCTCAACATACTTGTTGTGATAGGGTGCGTTGTCGATAACTAGAACAGAATCACTGGGTATATTTGGGATTAATTGGTTAACCAGCCATTTCTCATAGTTATCGTTATTCATTTCATTGTGATAGTCACCTGTAGTGTCCGTGGATTTATACGTTAAAAAAGCACCGGGTACAAAGCCTTTTTCATTTCCCGCATGAACTATTATCAAACGTTGACCTTTTGAAATTGGCTTTTTTACTCCTTTTTTCTTATCGTCACTCCAAGATTTCCCTTTAGTGTGGGATGCATGTATATATGACTCATCCATGTAGACGATATTTTTTCCTGTTTCGCGAAATTTGCGTATTTTATCAAGGTATTCCATTCGTTTGAGACTAACGTCGTGCTTTTCCATTAGAATTTTTCGATTATCTTCCATTTTAGTGAACTGAAATCCCATGTCATGAAGTATTTTTCTCAATGTTTTTTCAGACCCATTGTAATTAATAGCTTCAGATAACTTAGCTTTTAATGATTTTATTGTTGGCAGTTCATTAAATCGTAAGTGAAAATCATACACCATTCTTCGAACAACATCGTAATCAAAATCGTCCATATCCAAACGAAATTGCTTTTTTGGTCCCCCTTTTTTTGGAGTGCTGAACTTAATTTCAGTCGAATGTGTTTCAGTACTGACTTCGTTTAATATATTGTTCAAAGTTCTTCTTGAAATTCCAGTGGCATTTGCAACTCGCTCTTGAATCTTCTTAAAATAACAACTTACATTTTCATCTACTTTTTTTTTAAATCTATCAGCTTCGCTTACAAAGTATTTATAAACATTGTAGATAATTTCACGTGACTGACCTCGTAAAGGTTTCCCTCTTTTTCCGAAAGATGCCATATTACAACTTTAAATTATTTAAATTTGTGGGTGTTATCAACTCTAAATATATATTTTTTCGGGACGCGACTGCACTCTATCGTACTTGAACAACGACTGACTAAACGTCACATAGGTAGTGTGGGACAGAGATAACGCTTTACGAAGCCGAAATTATCCGATTGTCTCTTTCCAAAGTTCGATGTGCAATATTTATCGCCGGGTACTGTACATAGGATATTTTCATCCCAGAAAAGGAAGTTATTCGTGTGGAATGTACTAAAAAAATTCTAATACATGCTGCAGGGTACAGCTAGTTTGTGAGTAGTGTGCAGTGAACTGATCTGAATGGTGCAATGTCTTACCAGGTTGTCGTAGGGCGCGGCCCGCAGGCGCTGCTGGTTGATGGTGAGCGCCAGGTGGTGCGCGGAGGGCGCGGCGGGCGCGACCACGCCGCCCACGTACTCGCCGCCCACGCCCACACCCACGCCCACACCGCCCACGCCCGAACCCGACCGCCGGCACACCTGCACAAACACATTTACTTACTCACATGTCAAATTCCCCGTGTTGGTCCCGGACTCCTTTGAAGAATAGGCCAACTACCATTCTGCCAGGCAGGTCGTAAAAGGCGACCGATTGGCTATTCGAGTCACTACCATCGTGGCTACTAGGTGGCAGAGTTCTGCATTGTCTCGCCCGCGTCTGGTACCACCGCTTTACCTATTGCTGCCGAAATAGCGTCGGGGCTCGTCCCTGTCGTGTTCAGGTTTGGAGGGTAAGGTTGCCAGTAAACTTATGCGTGTCATTTAAGACCTCGTCACAAGATAGCAACAACAAATTAACACCTTTGGTGTTTATAGGCGATGGGTGACTCTTTCCATCAGAAGACCCATCTGCTTGTTTGCTATCTTATGATATAAAAAAAAATGGTCGATCTGAATAAGATTACTACCATTTTTATAATTTAGCTTTCGCTCGCCTAGAAAAGATACCCAGTAAAGAAGATCGAAAAATCTAGAAGAAATCACTAAATCTATATCGCCGTATTTTGCCAACCTTAAAGATTATCGCTTGTCGTTGTCGTTGTCAGAGCGAACAAGTCGCGACAAACAGAGTGCTAAGTGTGAGTTTTTCTTTTCGCATTCGATCGTGAGCGCGTTTGGAGTTTACTAGGAATTTGTATGTGATTTGTACAGCGCTACCTAGTGGTAAACGTGAGAAACCAGTTTACCACTAGGTGGCGCTGTACAAATCACATACAAATTCCTAAATTTGTACAGCGCCACCTAGTGGTAAACTGGTTTCTCACGTTTACCACTAGGTGGCGCTGTACAAATCACATACAAATTCCTAGTAAACTCCAAACGCGCTCACGATCGAATGCGAAAAGAAAAACTCACACTTAGCACTCAGATTTGTGTGTTTATTCGCGGCATGAACGTGTTACCACACAAACAATCAACAGATTTGTTGAATGTTGGTGTGATATTTTGATATTTTTCTTGTCTTGACCTAAACGAAAAAAGGAGCAAGTCATCCTGGTTAGTGGTTGTTAACTATGGCAACTACACAAGACTGACTCGCCCTTAGAAGGTAAAAAACCTAATTTATTTTAAGTTTTATTTATTATAAAAAAATATAATTAATAAACAAATATATCTGGACAATTTACATGAATTAATCTATCTTAATATTTTAATAAACACCCAAACCTATAAACATTTAGCCCTATCGATTGTGTAGTTATTTTTGCTAATCGTATTAACAAAAAAGCACATCAAACAACAATCTATATTAATATTATAAATGCGAAAGTTTGAATGGATGGATCGATGTTTGATCACGCAAAAACTATTAAACGGATTTGAATGAAATTTGGCGTACAGGTAGATAATGATCTGGAATAGCACATAGGCTACTTTTTATCCTGGAAAAATTAGGTCATCCCGCAGGATCCGCCAAAAACTTTTATGATGCAGCGGGCTGTACACTGCAGCAAGTGTATGTGTTAATATAAATTAGTAATGACTAAATTATTTATTAACTACTGCATATTCACAAGTAACTATACATAATTTCAAAACCTACCTCCATCATTTGTACCGATGCCTTTACATTATTGCAGTGAGCATAGTCCACGAGATGTGCCAATGTCACAAACGCGTGATTCAATGCCTCGCCCGGTGTAATCCTTCTTTCCTGAAAACAAACATCAAAGTCTATTGTCAATTTCACATTGATTTTCCAATTCATTTTTCTTTTATCCTAGCTTCGACTGCAAAAATCCCATGAATTAAACAGAGTAAAATTTTATTTAAATAACTCGATTACTTTTTGGTAAAAAATTAAATTTCCTTTTCTAATTTCCTACTTTTCCCCGGAGTTGGTCCGGAGCCTTTATGAAGAATAGATAATCTGTTATTCTGATAAACATGTCAAAATCGTGACTCTAGATAGTAATAATTGTGTGAAAACTCGGGTGAGACCATGAAGCTGTACTATATCTTAAGGCAACATTTTTAATACCTACTTAAAACCAAATTTTAAATATTGCTGTCATCTTCTGAAATCAGAAATCAGAAGTACTTTATTCAATAAAACTTTTTACAAGTTATTTTGAGGCGTCAACATTTTTTAAACTACTACTGGATCGGAAACTTCTTCTTACCCTCTCTTTTACTAATACTTCATGGGCGAGACGAGTTTGTTAGCACTGCCTTAACTATCTTTACCACAAAGACGTTAGTGCTTGTCACTTTTATGTTTTAAGCTTCCTCTACACGTCTATAAATTCATCCGCGGACGCTGACAGATTCATCAGCAGATGGATTACGATGTGCCGTTCACAAGTCTGTAGGTCGATCAGTCTATTTTCATTCACGACAAATGTAACTCGCACGTTTAAAAAATGGATTTTGAGATCTTGATATAGCTCAAGAAACTTAATAGTTTCCTCGGTACTCATATTGTTAGCCATTTCTTTTGTACGGGTGTTGTGCAAAGTAAGTACCCATAAATTACAATAACCACCACTAATAAAATATAACAGTCGTGATTTATCACCCGTGATAAAACAGTGACAAAAACAACTTAACGAAGTGATAGTGAAATAAAACTAGCTATAATTCCCATTGCTAATCGTCAGACGTGTGGACAGACGCCAAACGTTCGCGCAAAAACCCTTTGATCTGTGCCATAAAAACCGACAACTTTTGCATTCGAGGCAGACGCATCTGCACACGTTAAATACCTACAACGGACGCGCAAAATACCTGCTCTATAAGTCTGTGGACGCATCCCAAAATGGCGTCCGCGGACATATCTACAGATGTGTAAAGGAGGCTTTAGTATGGAGGACGTAGTATCCTGTTAACTTACAGATGGCATTAAATTTCTGCCACATAGGTGGTTCTCTTTGTCCATTTGCTTGTTTTGTATCCTATTTGAAAAAATAAATAAATATATCAAACATAATAAAACCTAGAAACCATTTTTCTGGAATAAGAAGTACCCTATAAGACTGTATGCTAAGTCAAGAAATACAAATCAATGTTGTTACTGCGATGCGATAAAGAAACAAACATTTTCACAAACCTTAGCTTGTAATCGTTTAATAGTTGGTAGAGTTCCGCAATGTCTCGCCCGGATATTTGATACCACCGCCACTTCTATTCCTGCCGCAATAGCGTCAATGCTTATCATTGTCGTGTTTGGAGGGTAAGATAGCTGGTAGACTACCCATAATCACTGCCATTCCGCCACGCGGATAGCAACGCACCATTAACATCTTTGACGTGTATAGGCGATTGTTTCCCTTTTGCCACCAGGGGCGCCATTTATCTGCTTGTCTGCTATCTTATGATATAAATCTATACATATAATAAAATCGTACGAAAGTCAAAACTGTACATTCAATATTTTTTTTAAAAGAATGCTTTTGGCGTGATCTACAATCGATATCGAAGCCAAAAATATAGTTTTAAGAATTGTCTGTTTGTCTGTACGTATGTCCGGGGTAAACTCAAAAAGTACTACATGGATTTACTTCAAATTTTGTACGAATATTACTAACAGGTCGGGTCAACATATATGCTACATATTATCACGCTATCACTAAGGGGGAGGGGCAGTACGGAGTAAACGAACTCCGCGCGGACGAAGTCGCTTGCAACAACTAGTATATAATATATTCAGTTAACACATCGATTCCTTTTTATTTAGCAGCTTATATCAACAGAATATATATTTTAAGAAATATTTAATTAATAATACTATTATTTACTAAAAATAATTTATGAGAAAGGAAAGTCTTCACAATAACACTAATTATATGAGTAACAGACTTACTTGGTCCATTGTCAGCATTCTTTTCAGTAGGTCGATAAATTCTCTCCTGTCTGCTTTCTCAGCAAGCAGCTGACCACCTTCAAGATCGGTGGGTACATTTACCTAAAAAAAAATATGTTACGTTTTCTGTATATGTACTTTTACACTTGCTTTTCATCTACACATTTTTTTTTTAAATATCTTCAACTTTATGTTATGTTACAACATTAATTAGTATTTTGAACATTAATTTGACAGGATGCAATTTTATCTAATAAAAGAAAATTTAACATTTTTGTCACGTAGCATTTAGCGAATCAACGTATTTAATTTAAAAGAAACAAAAAATAATAAGCAGAAAAAAGAATTATTATAATATTAGCAATATATATGCCATTTTAATATTAATTTTATAAATGCCATTTTAGCTAGTAAAGTAGGATTTAAGAGATTTGAGATACTTAAAAAACCTACTTATATTACCGTATTTATACAAATCAATTATTTCAATTTGAAAAAATGTTGCTGCTAAAAATTGATGCTTGCACTTTAAAAAATTACTCACTTGGCCAATGTCGTCGAGGCAATTGAAAATATATTTCCTCGCCTCCTTGCTTTTAATGCCAGTCTCTAGTTCGTGTTCTTCAGGGGTCTTTAGCCTCCAAAATGGGTATGTGCTATCTACGTCCCGGTAGAAGAATTTTGCCGTTTTTGACGCGCTGTAACATTAAACACAATTGAAATTATTGTTAACTCGCATTTAACTATGTTAAGGACCATATATATATATAGCAGATGAATTCAATTTGCGGGTATGATTAAAAAACTTTCTGGTTGGACTTGAAAACCTATTTGGTTTCTCAAACCTTTTTTGGAGGGTATAGCATCGGATTTGAGTTGACGGTCTCACATCTCTGCTAAGCGTATTGCAATGCATCATATTATTTATAAGTCAAGCAATGGTTATTTGGCAAGAGAGTACTAAGTAGTATAGAATTGAAGTACCAAGAAGCAAAATGAATGACATATCGTGATCAAATTTATATGGACACTCCCCGTTATAATACCGGTAAAGAACACTCAAAACATGAAATTCTCAAACTAAGAAGCTCCACCAAATGGTTGGTAATGGTAAAATAACTTTTAAGAAGTCTTTTTTAAGCGATAGAAAATGCTGCTAATGACACTTTCGCTATTGTTAATGAACCATGAAGCGTATACACGTTGCTTGCGGCAAATTAGCACTTACGTTTATAGTACTGTAAAGTGCTATCTGTCAAGTATCATTGTAGGGTCACTCATAATTTTAAGTAAGGTCCTAGTCGACAAGGTCCTCGTTCTTTTTCTATTAATAATAAGTCAGGTAACCGCTAACTTGTGACTATTAAGGCATCTAAACTATAATAATATAATAAAGACGAAACATTTGATATTCAGCTGACTCCCCGAAATTCAATTTAGTAAGCAGCCGATAAACATGGCCTTTTTTTCTTACCACAAAATCAGACACGAATCTTAAACATCTTTGATGTCTATAAGCAATAGTCATCTCTTTCTATAAAGAGAGTCACCAGCTATTTTCAACCAACTTCCCAAAAGAGGGAAGTTATTAATTCGGACATATGTTTTTTTACATCAGAATTCGGTAATTCATGAACTGATTTTGGAAATTATTGTTTTGGCTAGGAATCCCATTTTAATTTGGTAAAGATCTGATGCAGGCTTCCAGAGATACAGAAAATGGGAAGTCGTTTGTTGCAGTTTTAATGCATCTAAAAAAAAGTTACAATTTAATCCAAAAACTACTCAACTGATTTTAAAAATTAATTTACCTTTAGAAAGCTACATTACCCAGGAGTGACATAGGCTACTGTTTACCCAGCTTAGCAAAGGGAAATATTGAGTTGTGGTGTAATAATATATCTGCTAATATACTAACAAGGCACAATTTGCAGCACTAATTTATAGTGTTGTTAATTGAATCTTGCGATAGGGATAAAGTACCCCTAATAGCACTCTGTATCCTTCTTTTAAAAATAAGCGTCCTATGATATGATTATCAAGTTACCTACCTGTTCAACATGTGTTCAGTTGGTAGCCCTTGCGTCTGTGAGATGTATCGTATCTGGTCGTACTCCGAAGAGCCGGGGTATAGAGGCCAGCCCAAGAATAACTCTGCCACCACACAGCCTAACGACCACATGTCGATAGCTTCGCAAAATGCTAGCCCTAAGATGATTTCCGGCGCTCTGAAATAAAATACAATGATTATTTCAAGCACCATAATAGAACCACAACTTATAAATATTTCTGCACAAATCCATACTAATATTATAAATGCGAAAGTAACTCTGTTTATCTGTCCCTTCTTCATGCCTAAACCACTGAACCCATTTGGATGAAATTTTGTACAAAGATAGTTTGAGGCCTGAGAAAGACCATAGGATATTTTTTATCCCGGAAATCCCACGGTAGCGGGAGCTATGCGGGTTTTATTTTAGAAATTTTTCCACAAGGACAAAGTCGCGCGCTAGTAATACATATTTATTTAACCCCAAACTAAGTAAGCAAATTATTCTCTTGTATTCGTGGTCGTAATCATCGATACTAATACATAGAAATACATATACATACATGTTGACTGGTTAAAGATTGTACATAAGGAACAAAGGTGTTCAGTAGGTACTCAATTCAGATACCGAATATGTATATCCAGGGCTGGCGGTGATATTAAACCAGGTTGGGAGGTTACAGAATGTCACCACTCAAATTTTTACCAACATTTATTATCTATCCTATGATAAAGAAAAAACATAAAATGATGAGATTGTAGTCATGGTGTTAGTAGAATGTTTAAGTAATCGTTCGGACTTTAAAAATTGCCTGACACTAACACTTAATTTTTTTTCTTGAATTTTTTCTTGTTTGTAAACCAATACGTTTGCTATCCTACGATATAACAAAAACTAAATTGTAAGAGTGATGACCTTAATGATTAATACATTCTACCTTATGCTGAGGATGTTCAGATTGTATATGTATGTATGTATGTACCTGTAGTATCGGCTCTGCAGGTAGGTATTGCAGACTGCCTTGCTGACGTGAGAAGCGCTGCCAAAGTCGATCACCTTCACCCTGTACGGCTGGCGAGCTGGTTCCACCAACATTATGTTCTCTGGCTTCAGATCCGCGTGAATCAAACCCAATTGCTAAAATATACAAACATGTTGATTAGATATTTAGGTAGATATTTAAAAATAAGTAATTATAAAGATAAAAAGCGCCACTGTGACCTGATCCGGAAATCAATCAATCAATCAATCAAATTTATTTATAGAAACTTAGTCTCAGTTTAACATACATAAATAACTAACTTTTAGGTTATTTATGTATGATGAAAATACATAACCAAAGAGGGTTAGCACAGTTGAGTTAAAAGATATATCCTATGTCACTTTCACAATTATGATTCATCATCATCAGACATCTTAATATAGTAGATAGGTATCACAGAGCGTACCAAAGAAACGTACATGTATACACACATATGTGTACATATACTTAAAAACATAAGCTTGTAAAATACCACTTAAGGCAATATTTTTTGAAATATTACATTGTTATATATGTTGAATTGTGACAGGTAATTAATGAAACAAGTACAAATTTACCAGATACCTCACCATTAAAAGTGGAACAACAACTGTGACGAGAATTAACACTACAGAAATACGTAAAATGGCGACGAGACGTCACACAATGGTAGTGCTACGTTTAGGCTTTGCCCTCCATTTTAGACTACAAACACCAGCCACATAACTGCAACGTCTCGCCTGGGTTTTGGTACCATCGCTTTACCTGCCGCAATAGTGTCGATGCTTGTCACAGTTGTGTTCCGGTTTGGAGGGTAAAATAGCCGGTAAACAATTCTGACTAACAATGCATGTGGTACAACCAGCCCGCCACACAGACACCAATGCATTATTAATGTCTTTGGAGTTTATAGACGGTTGTTCCTGTCTATCTAGAAAGCCATCTGCTTGTTTGTTATTCTGTGATATACTTAATAATAGTAATTTAAAAAATTAAACTGACTTCAAATGTCAACTATACTCATATCTCAAAAACTACTGAACCGATTTTAATGAAACTTGGACTGTTCCCTAAGTTAGAATATATCTGATTAAAATCAAATAGAATAATTTCGATATGTCTTTTAGTTCCCGCGAAAATCGTGGACAAACATACATGCCCTTACAAAGTTTAGTATACATACTTACTGAACGCCAAAAAATCATCTTACTTAAATATTTATCCAGTTCCAACGATATTAAATACACATTATGTCTAACTGATAACCTCCGTTTTTCGTTGGTTAAAAATAAGAAAAAGAATCGCAATTAACCAAAGCATCTATTGATGGTGCTGAATCCATGTGATGATATTATGATGAACGGTAAACAATTTACCTGACAGTAAGTGGTAACACCTCAAATACGTTACCTTGAGTTTGAGCAGCGCGGTGAGCACCTGCTGCAGTATGGGGCGGATGTATTTGAGCGGCAGCGGCGAAAACTTGTTCTGCTTGAGGAAGTCGTACAGATTCTGCTCCAGCATCTCGAACACCAGGCACGTGTGCGAGCGGTGCTGGAAGCACTCGTACGCGCGGACGAAGTTGAACTCATCCGCCGACTCTTGGGAGAGGCGCGATAGGATCGACACCTGGCAAGCAAACTCATTAAATTACGATACAAAATTATATCAATGGTAATAATATAGCAGTATCGGCTTCAGACTATACAGACAATGCATTTGTCATAGCCTTTAAGTTTTCTTTATATCATAAGATAGCAAGCAAACAGATGGGTCTCCTGATGGAAAGAGTCAACCATCTCCTATAGACACTAAAAATGTTAATGGTGCGTTGCTGTTTTGTGGCGAGGTCTAATGTCACATGAGTAAGTTTACCGGCTACCTTACCCTACAAACCGGAACACGACAGTAACTAGCACTGACGCTATTGGGAAGAAATAGGTAAGACGGTGATTACTAGATCCGGGCGAGCCACCAAAAAGACCTAACCTTTAAGTAAATTTATTTTTAGTTTTGGCCACAAATATTTGATCAAAGTTTAGTTATATATATCTTCATGCCAGACACCTTACGGGGTAGGCAGAGAGAAACCAATCAATCTTTCCCCAGACGTTAGATATTTCCCCATAAGGCAAGACAAGTTTGTGCGCAATAAAGAGTTATCATCATTCATACATTCATTTATAAAGTGTTGCGCATATGTGTGGCACCATAACTCACATTAACATCCCACCTTTAACCAGTTATATCCACAAATTATACCATATAGATAAAAATAACAATATAATAATGGTAAAAGATTACTGGAATCCCCGAAGTATACATATAAATCTATTATACTGTATTACCAAAGTCCTATAAATCTAGATAGATAGTTTTCGAATAGTATAAAGCTTAGAGCTAAGAGTGAGTTTTAGCAGTTCTTTCGTGAAAGTGACTATTTACACGGGACTCTAAAAACTACGATTTTGAAACACTAACAACTCAAGTTTTTTTTCTATAAATGTTGCCTCTTGTCAAAATTTAATTTTTTAGAGTAAAAATTTTTACGAGATGTATATCTTTGCCAAGTCATCGATTAAAATCTACGCTAAAATTTCCATAGTTTGT
Organism: Apodemia mormo; assembly: GCA_036924255.1. Taxonomy (NCBI): domain Eukaryota; kingdom Metazoa; phylum Arthropoda; class Insecta; order Lepidoptera; family Riodinidae; genus Apodemia; species Apodemia mormo. The sequence continues at coordinate 20,223,883 of JAUPFN010000022.1, read as the reverse complement.
TATTTAAACGTATTTTCATATATACTTTAAAACCAAATAAAATACCACCTGCAAAATACATATTGAACTGTACTGTAGTGTAGTGTACGAATAGGTTTTAGTCTTGATATTTTTACAACCTGTAAATATCACACTAAACATATAAGAGTAAGAGTTTTATTAGTATAATATTCTCTTTTTTCCTTACTCTAGTCACAACTTTGTTTTATTTCTAGATAAAAACAAGTAACCCAAAATTAACCCAATATTGAAATAATATAGTTACGGTCTATAGCAAAAGGTATTAACCATTCCTCTTTTACCAAAAATACTAAAACATGAATAATTTCAAATAATTTCAGTAGCTGCTTAATTTCAAATAAAGTACCTACTGAAAATTTGATGTGAGCTCTCGGTATACTTTATAACGAAAACAATAATGTTATCTAAAGATAGTACGTCAATTATCGGCGCACAGTATCTTTAGAGCGATCGCATATTTGCAGTGCGGCGGAGGCACTTTATTGCGTCAACAAATTTTGACAACTGGCTATAAGCCAATTTTACGTATAAGATAATAGAACGTCTCAAAAATAACCCGTTTTAAATATTTTATGTAGCAAAAACATACCTCACTAAATTGAAAAAAAAAAACACGTTGGCACCTCACCTGACACGGTATATGTGTGGGATTTTTACATAAAAACAAAAAGTACTGCATGTACGGAGAAATATATGAAAACTGGCTTAACATTCATGGTATAAATAATTCATGCCACACCATTTATGGTAAATAGAAAGTGTAAAATAGGAAAAAACAGATGGGAGGGGGGGGGGAAGGGGGAGAGCAGGTGACTCACCGAAGTGATCATCATCAACCAGCAGTACTTGCTATTTATGGCAATGGGGACATAAATAGTAACCATCCATGATTAAATTGTTGGGGTACCATGATTAAATCCGAGAGTGGAAATAAACTTCGGATTCAGAGTCTCTAAAACTAGCGTTTTTGTATAAACAGAGAATTATAAAAGTGGAAGAACTAAGGCAAGGATCGTGATGTATTTAGCACTTGTAGCTCTCCACCTACTTCGTAAAGGATTTGGTATGAATATATTATGTAATCAAGAGAGTATACTTGCCTCAATCTGTCCCTGGCGTGCATAGCTGGGATGATTTTTCAAGATCTTGATGGCGACAATTTCGTTGGTGCCTTTCTTCCAGCACTTCACGACCTGCCCAAAGGTCCCCCGCCCGAGAAACTCCAACACCTCGTACCTGCAGCGTAATTAATTAGTATTAAGTGGACATCGAAATGGTTAAGATATGGACTATTTATTAGATTACACAAAATTATATGGCAGAGCTACAAATTGGCTGGGTATTTACTAGAGATGCTAGGAAAAGAGATTTTGCCGAATGCCAAATATCCGTCTAGACAATTGGCTGAATACCGAATATTCAGCCGGTGAATATTCTGCGGTTTCATTAGCCAGTTGATGGTATCATGAGACATACCATTTGTTTATTACAGATTGAGTAACTAGGTAATAGTTTTTTGTATTATAATGTTAAAAATATTGTGTATCTGCTTGTCCAAAGCATAATCCTCGTCGAAGAATGCTGAAAATAACGTTATTCGTAAAAACTTACTTATGATGAATTTTAAGGTTTATTATTACTTGTTTCTTTCTAATTTTCTTTTGCGTAATATGTTTTTCTCATGATTAGGTACTCAGTATTCAGCTGAATAGTTCTCAATATTCGGCCGAATACCAAAGGAAGTAGCCGAATAGTAACCGAATATTCGTGACATCTTTAGTATTTATAGAGCAAATCGAAAGGTAAGTCTATACAAGAACTTTACGAGCTATTATTCAGTGCCCTGAGGTTTGTTATAGGCCAAAGCACTAGCCTACGTTGAACATAATTATAAATGTTGGGGAAAACCGAGAATAATCTTCCTTATCATAGATTTATCTCATTCATAGTAATATTATAAATGGACTGCCAGTCTGTAACGCTTTTACGAGTCAACAACCGATTTTTATGAAATTTGGCAATTAGATAGTTAAAAACTCGCGGTCAAACTTAGCCTACTTTAAAAAATCTAACTCCAAGTGTTAGCCCCTTAGAGTCCCTAAGATGGGACAAAAGATTATATTGGATGACTTATTACTCTTTTTGCGGGCGAAGCTGCGTGGGTCATCTAGTGATATATAATAAACACCGTCATACCCACACATTTACACAGATAGGTACATGTAATAACGCACCCACGATTATCCAACAGCATGTCCTATGACAAGTAGCATCTGTATCAACAAAATGGGTACATATCTAAGCTCAGGAATGTTATGTTTCCCAAAAATACAGAAAAACTCAAAACGAACTCTGTCCGACGCAGAGTTAGAACCCGCACCTCATGTGTCTTTACCGAAGGAGGTACATTTCTGCTATAATATGTCATCATATCATATTACACGTTTGATATGTCATCTTTAGGTAAGGAACTTTGAATTTAAACAAAATATATCAATAGAAATATATGGTGTTCAATGTTCATGTAATTAACAAATACCTATTCGACGAGGAGTAGAGCACCTCGTGCTGGACCAGCTGGTAATCGCCATCGCCACCACAACCGGAACCTGTGTCGCGTCGCATCGTGTCGTGTCGGATCGTCGCCGCCACGTTTCGGTTGCGCCCGCATGAAAACAAAACGCACGAACACATTAGTACATAAATCCCATTCAATTGTTAATGGTAAATAACTTAACTACGGGTGACTATACTAACGGGTGATCATATTGGTTTAGAATTTAGATCAAACTTTAAGAAAAGGATCTCAAGCAGCGCTACATTACATTTGATAGGATAGCAAACAAGCAGACAAATTCTACTGATTAGAGATAACCATCACCGATAAACACCAAAATTATAAGTTTTGCGATTACATTTGTGTGCCGGCGATGTAACGCGACATTTATAGCTTTTATGTTTTTAAGTCTAAAAATATTCACTAAAAATTAGATGCACCGTTTGTCGTCGATCTCCTAAGAGTAAAACTTATTCGTCACGTACTTTATGCACTTATTTAACGATATTAATATTTATTTATTAATATCTATTTACTTCAAAAACATTATTTTTTTAAAAATACGATCGTCTTTAATAGACTATTCAATAGCGGACCTAATTCCTTATCTAAACGTTTTGTAATATGTGTGTTTGTAGTCAACATTATACATAGTACCTATCACACATAATATATAAACAACCAGCAGTTACACGCGACTTCGTTCGCGTGACCAAAAATCATTATGTCCTTTTGCTAAGTTGGGTAAAAAAGGAGCCTGTATCACTCCCCGATAATGTATCTTTCTGAAGGTGAAAGAATTTTTAAAATCGGATAAGCAGTTTTTCACTTAAATCGTAAGAAACAAACAAAAAGTCATTTTTCTGTTATAGCACTGTCCCCGTGCTTGGGAACACATGAAAAACTTTAAAACAACAAAGAAAAATACGGAAATCGACGGAATCGATCATAAGGCAAACAATAATTTCACCACATCGAGTCTGTCGACACTAGCTCTGTGGCCGAGCGTCCCGGCTTTAGGGAGACGTTCGCAGGTTCAAAGGGAATCGACCACTTTGTATGGACTGTTCGGCTACATGTGACCATTAACTCAGCTATTTATTAACTAGTATTTTGTATGCTTGATATCTAAACAAAACTATTTATAATAAAGAAATAACAGGAAAATGTAAAAATATGTCATATTCAGCATGGTAAAAGTTGTAGTCTTGGTGCGGCAAAAGTGTATTTATTTATAATTATCAACATGCTAAAAACAAATTCTTCTATTATGATGTCAATTATTTACATTTATAATATGATACACATGTTGTATTATGTTTATATATTGAAGCATATCATAATATCATGAGATTTTAACACAAAATCAAACAAAGTTATTATGTTCTAAAATACAACTCACATAAGGAATTGTAATGGTTTTATAAATCATCTTAGATTATTAATATACTTTATAAGAACTAGGCAGGGGGCTGTATATAATTATCATGCCTTGTCCAAACAAAATACCAGATAATGGTCATTACGTGAGCAACCTACGTTCTTCCTACACATGATGATTGCAACAATATTGTAATAAAACATTTCTGTCTAATATATCATTATTATATAAAATACAAATATATATTATAGCTTATGTGGTTGCTTTGTATTCTTCCCCTTGAGAATGTGCAATTGCCTATATGCTTATTTCTTCAAGTAGGTTGCTGGCTCGATCTACATATCTCTCTAATACAGGAACCATAATTCCTGAACCTGTACTGGATTGGCTGGGACTCCAGAAACGGGTATTCTATTTACAGGGAGCCAACATAGATAGCAAATGTAATCTGTTTCATGGATCTGTAACAATTTGAATTTTTATCAGATAAAATTCATTAAAAATATAATTATTAACTTTTAAAATGTGAGACATGTTTGTGTGTAATCAAACTAACTACCTAGATAGTTGGTAATTACTCGGAACTAGCAGTAAGTATTTACTCGGAATATCTTTATTAACAAACCTATACTTTTATAGTCCCCATGCTCTTTATAGTCATTACTAACTACACATTTATTTACATTTTATTGGTATTTTTGAAGATGTACAAACAAACAAACTCAAATTATTAATGCTATCTCAATAGTGACTTCGGCTCCTTTCTATGAAGCTAAGGGTCTTTGTTTAAAATAACAGTTGGATAAAATATATTTGTGTGTGTGAAAGAATTCTACTAAATATATAATTATCCTATATATTTAGTACACATAGTACAAGGTATGTTTAGATGAATGTGTCAAGATTATTATTAATTTACCTGACAAGGTGATATCCATTCATAAATCACAATTCTTATGTGTATTGTTCTTCGTGTAGTTGCATTGAGAACATGATTTCTACTGTGTAATATTGACATACAATTCCCACACAACTGTCGAGGATGTTCTTCACTTGTGCTGGATTTTAGAATTGTTGAGTTGTGAAGTACCAACATCCAGTAAAATTGACAGACTGCACTTTGATTTGTCACCTGCAAAGTGAACATATACTGCTTGTCACACTTATATTATATTATAATATAAGCACAATATTACAAAGATCTTGCCCTGTTATACTAAAATAATGTAATCTTAATAAAAATTGCCTTACCACATGGGGAGCAATCCATAGATAATTATCGAACTACGAGAAGCTCCAGATTTCGTCTCCTGCGATGCTAAACATCAATGCCATCAATTGTTAGTCGAATTAACAGAAGGCGCAGACACAGTTGAATCCAAATCCAATAACATGCCCAGGTCCGATTGGTCGGTGGGTTTAGTGTTTAAAATAACGCCGGGGTCAAAATTACAAACAGATTACAAGTCCAAAAGTAAAAACTACTCATCATTTGCAACGGTTGATAACTAACAATTCAAGACGACAAGTAAAAGAACCGGAAAATCATTTACATTAACCGAATACTAGATCGCAAATTGAAAATAAGCTATTGTTATTTGTTATTTCGTGTTTGTTTCGTGTTTACTGTTTATTTATTTCTTTAATGTCAATTTTTGACACATGCTTATTAGTGTAGCGGTGGTGAATATGACATCTAACGAAATCATTCGATTAATTTTTATAATTTCTCGTCTCGGGATGATTCGATTGGACAAATACGTTCTTAGTTGTTAATTTAGTTAAGAATCGTAATTCGCGAATGAGATCGATATAAATTGAAACCGGCTAGCAAACTAATAGTGTGAATGATAAGATATTTAAAACAGACATATAAATTAAACAAATCACTAAACTCACAAGATAGTAAGGTTAATTGGAGCTTGATTCTTTTTGTTGAAGAAGTAAAAATATAAGAAAAAATATATTTTCATATTATAATCATTTGTTTTTATGTTTTGTATTTGTTTTTCTATGTATTTTTAAGAAACTAAAATATGTAAACTTAATGTTACCACTATATCAATAATGCGTCAAAACTCATACCGCTAGAACAAAAAAAGATCTGTTCCATGTAACATCCAAAAAATGACTTGGGCTCCCGATTACCGAATCTGTTAATAGACTATCAATGTTAATATTAGTGAAGTCATTCGATTATACCACCCATCTCAAATTGAATGTCCTATATTGCAAAAACAATCGATTTGTACAAATAATTCGATACTACTTTATTTAACTAAGAAATAGTGCTTCAGTCATTTTGTCTAAAACAGATGATAATCAATTACATTAAAAAAGTACTTTTACTGCTTATACCGTACAAAATGTATCTATTCGCTTATTAAATAAACTCGTTATTTTCACGATTGTATTTTATTAGTTTAGTATTTGTTAGTTATTTATGTTTTATCTATAAACAAAAGTCTGTAAATAAAAGCAGAATATACAAGAAAACAAGAAAAGAAACAAATATGCATGTTTAGGTATGTTATGTACGATATTATAATCGACAACAATGCGAATCGATTATATGTTAAAATCGATTAAATTCTACAATCAACGTGGTACAGATCTATGCCGCAATGGGACTTTAGAATTGAAAAATTAACGTTAATAACTTTTTATTTTATTTTCTATTTAAGTTTAAATTCCAGTTCTTAAAATAGTACCATCCTGTTTTAAAAATAAAATAATGATTTTTGGTAAAAATGGTTTTTAAAAAAACACATGGTCACCATATAGCCTGTAATGGACAATACCCTTTGCGTATCGATATTTTTCTTTGTTGTTTTTAAAGTTTTTCAAACAAAAAGTCATATCTTTCCACTCTATATTGTTAGTTTAAATGAAATAACCTAAACCCAGAAATACATATATATATCTACGTTCATCTACATTGATCGACAACGGGCTCCATCGATCAGGAGCCCTGAACTGTAAACATTTAACCATCAAAGGCACTTATTAACTCTACGTAGTCCATTACTCCATACATTTTAATTAATTAACCATCCGAAAATGTAAACAAAAATTAAAATATTCTATGATTTCCGGGAACTGCATAAACTACACAGAGCCTGTGTTTTGATAATTCATAAACAAGTAATAATTTACACGCAGTTGATCTCCTGTATATCTGAAAGCCTGAATCTAATATTCACCAGACGGGAGTATACCTTCTTCCTGACAAAATAAAATCCCAAATCGGTTCATAAATGGCAGAGTTCTGAGGCGACAAACAAAAAAATACAATCGAATTGAGCCACATTCATTTGAGAAGGCGGTTTAAAACGCTATTTTGGAAAACGCACCTTTATTCACACACACACAACCAAATATGTAAAACCCCAAGTAAATAATAAGGAAAACAATCAAATACAGGTTAACGAGTTAACAGTATCTAATTAAATGTCAGTCACTTTTTGTGGTATAATTCATGTGGTTAATTAAAATTGTTTGTACGCGGAAATCTTAAATAAGTTTTTATTTGCAGTTAACATGTAACATGAACACAACACGACAAAATACATTTATTTTATATTATATGAGAGCAAACAAACATACGTTTCTTTTGATAGAGGTGATGCGTCCGTGTTACTTAAATGCTTAAGTTTACTGAGTAACCGTACAACCTTACCCTCAAAACTGGAACACACCAGTGATAAGCACTGTCATTGATGCGACAGGTAAAAGTAAGTCAGTGGTACCAAAACCGGGTGTGTTATTGCAAAACTCTCACCTAGCAATACGGTAATCATAACACTGTTAAGATTATGTTAGCCTTTAGACTGAATGACCATATAATATATGAGTGGACGTTCAGTGAAGTTTATAAAATACATATTTCCTGCTGGCAATAAACATTGTGTAAAAAAACCTGCCCAACGTGTAAGGGGTTTGTATGTCGATGACATTATCAAAAACAATAATGACATAATTCTATTTATGACAATAAAAATATAATGTATTTAACATTCAATTTCGTTAAAATTTAGCGAATATTTTAAACTGTACAACACTCTGTTGAGTAAGCGGGCGCAGTCTCTGATGTGTCTGTCGCCGCATTTGTCCCGGATTTTGTGTAGCCATATTTTATACTCGAAAAGTCATTTAAGATTAATTATTTTAATCAGCGAAATTTATCTATCTTACTCTCATATCATCTATATTATATGTATAACACATAATATATCTGCATGTTTGGTATCTTACTCTATTAATTAAACACAATTCTGTTTCAGTTCTTAGTAACATTTTTATCTTTAGACCAAGACAACGTTTTCTTGTTTATCAGTTTCTTCCACTTACTGCTTCTCAATCGTTCCTTCTTTGGCAATACTATTGAACATAGTTCTTAGTGACTTACACTACGCAATCGATGGGACTTTTGTTGGATTTACGACAGGGACAAACATTTGCGTGATGAGCATGGAGCATAGGTGTATGTAAGTATATCTGGGTTTGCGTGTTTTTTAAATATATTTGAGTATTTATACCGTGTGTCTAAAAACCCTGCATACGATTGTCAAAAGTATTGTTTGATAGCTCAAGACAATCATATACATATAATATGCAATCGCTTTGTGTATCTAGATAAGGAAAAAAATACTTATATGTATAGATCCCGCCCTGTTGACTAACTTGTATTACAAATAAATAATTTGCTTACTTATACAATTAGCAAATTGTATCTTCTTGGTTGCCATCATATGATTTATCCCGAGACCATCTCGGGGCTCCCTTTGAGTAGACCATCTTCTGTTCTGCCAACCAGCTCTTAATAGGCAAACTATTGGCTATGAGAGTCACTAATATCAAGGCAACTACATGGTAGAGTTCCGTATAGTCTCGCCGATATATACGGCACCACCGCCTTACTTGTCGCAATAGTGTCAGTGTTTGTCACCGTGGTATTCCGGTTTGGAAGATAAGGTAGCCCGCAAACGTATACATGTGGCATTAAATACTCGCTACAACGATAGTAACACACCATTAACATCTTTAGTGTCTGAGGACAACAGGAGAAGCATCCGATTGCTATATTTTGATATATAAAAGAGGTCCAGTTTAATACGTTAGATAGGTATACATCAATTGGTTGATCATACGTTTGTTACCTTGCGGCTGGGCCGGGTGGTTGGCCCCGCCCGCCGCCAGCTGCTTGCTGTGCGCCGTCGTCGTGCCGCCCGCGCCCGCCCTGTGCCGCGCGCCGGCCACCGCCGCCGCCACCTCTTTGAGGGGGGGACTGCTATCTCCCACACTGGAACACAAAACGGCCTCAGTCTTTTATTTTCCGCTTTTGTCATTCTGCCGAGCAGTTCAGGCTTGACCCGACCCGACCTAATGTCACTACCATCATGACTACTAAGTGGTAGAGTTTCGCAACGTCTCGCCTGGGTCTGGTACCACTGTCTTACTTATTCCTGCCTACTATCACAACAACGTCAGTGCTCGCCATTGTTGTGTTCCGGTTTGGAGGATAAGATACCTGATAAAGACTACATAGTATGAAACAAAGTCGCTTTCCGCTGTCTGTCCCTACATATGCTTAGATCTTTAAAACTACGCAACGGATTTTTTTTAATGGATAGAGTGATTCAAGAGGAAGGTTTATATGTATAATAACATCCATTACATAGTAGTGGTACTGTTATAAATATATTTAGCAAAACAACGTTTGCCAGGAATATTTTTTTAAAGAATACTTGGGGCGTGATCTACAATCGATATCAAAGCCAAAAATATAGTTTTTAGAACTTTTGTCTGTTTGTCTGTATGTATGTCCGGGGTAAACTCAAAAAGTACTACATGGATTTACTTCAAATTTTGCATGAATATTACTAATAGGTCGGGTCAACATATAGGCTACATATTATCACGCTATCACCTACGGGGGACGAGCTGTGCGGAGTAAACGAAGTCCGCGCGGACGAAGTCGCAGGCAGCAGCTAGTTTACAATATTAGTGGGATTAGTAGGAAGGACATACAATGCTGAATAGTTCAAGTGGATTTAGGGAACTTCGCCCGCTCGTTCAATAATGAGAAATTTCTTTTTAGACAACGTAGAAAGAGCTGACACGAATATGCATGTGATCCGCCGTTTTAATTAGTTTTTGGCCCGCAACATTCCGCCTCCTGTAAATTGCCATTGTAATTTCCTGCAAACTTTTCATCCCCGAGGACCATGTGTTGGCACTGGTGAGATTAAACTGGGAATTGGGATAGTTTTATAACGAGCTGATTTTAATTGGCTCCTCTTCATCATTAAGCATTACTATTTGAATTTAATAGACAAAAATATATTACGAAAACATCATGCCAGGTTCCTTAAGGATAAGGCGGAGTTGATATTTCTACGATTTTATATACCTAGATGTGAAAGCATGTTTAAACGGAAGGATGGCATTATACTAGCAATAATAATATTATATAGATATATAATATTATTGCTAGTGTAATATATTTAATGGACCATTATCTATATTAAAACAGCCGACACGGCAAACATTGTTTTGCCATACAAATTGCTTGTATTCAATATTTTGGTGGGGTACTTGAGAGGGGGAGGGGGGGTTAATTGAGATAAAAACTACCCAATCTTTTAAGTTGGACCAAACGTTAGGTATCTACAAAGTTTCATTGAAATCAGTTCAGTAGTTTAAGAATTCACAGCGGACAAACAACGTGACACGTATTTATATATTAGTTAAGAAAGAAATAAGATTATAAATGCGAAAATTTGGATGTATAAGATGGATGAATGTTTGTAACTCTTTCATGCAAAAACGGCCGAACCGATTTAGATAAAATTTGGCACACATACAGATGAATATCTGGAATAGCACCTAGGGTAGTTTTTATCCCGGAAAAATAAGTTGATCCGTGGTATTGACCAAAAATTTATATAATGCAGCGGACTGCAGGGCACAGCTAGTATTGTAAATGCGAAAGCTTGTGTAGATGGACGGATGGATGTTCGTTAGGTACTCTTTCACGCAAAACCTACTGAACGGATTTGGACGAAATTTAGCACACAGGTAGATGATGACCTGTAATAGAACAAAGGCTACTTCTTATCCCAGAAAAAAATAGTTCTTCCCGCGGAATTCACCGGGAGAGCTGGTGCATTTATAGGTCACAGTTTCACCCCGTTTGGGGGTAGATTTTTGAAAAAATTTAGCCTATATTTCATGCCAAATCTTCAACTTTGTATTATTAATAAAATAGTAAGCGAAGCAGCGAAAACTTTATATCCCTTTTTAAGAAGATAACGTTAAAATACTTTTACGAGGAATACACTACCAAAATACTCCGGCCTAATATTGTGTTTTTTGGAGACAAAGGAACTTCTCATCTTGAACCCAAGTCCTGAAGATCTGAATCGAACGGTATACCACTTCTGTTATTTTGGCGCTATTAAAATACGAGGTAGAGTTCTGCAACGTCTCGCCCGGGTCTGGAACCACCGCCTTACTTATTCCTGCCGCAGTAAATTCAATGTTTGTTACTGACGGAACAAAACCGGAAGGCTTTGGAGTGTGAGATGGCCGGCAAACTTATGCATGTGGCATCCTACCACACGGATAAGTCACACGCGTAATAACATTTTGGTATCTAGCGGTGATGGTTCGTCTCTTTCCATCAGGAGATATATCTGTTTGTTTTTTTTATACCATAAGATAGCAAACAAGCAGATGGGTCTCCCGATTAAAACAACCAACCATCGCCTATAAACACCAATGATGTTAATGGTGTGTTGCTATCTTGTGACGAGGTCTAATGCCAGATGCATAAATTTACTGGCTACCTTACTCTCCAAACAGGAACACGACAGTGGCAAGCACTGACACTATTGCGGCAGGAATAGGTAAGGAGGTGGTACCAGACCCGGGCGATACAATGCAGAACTCTAACGTAGTAGCGACGATGATAGTGACTCGCATAGCAAATAGGTAGCCTTTTACGAGCCCGGACCAATACGGGGTAAAAAAAACCTGCTACTTACTGTAGTATGATATAAAACAAATGAAGAAAACACTGTTTTTTTTACAGAAATCACAAACGCCTTAACTGGCAACAAAATCGTACGTAACTGTTGGTTATATAGTCTTTGTATTAAAAACTAGCTGTTGCCCGCGACTTCGTTCGCGCGGACTTTGTTTACTCCGCACAGCTCCTCCCCCGTAGGTGACAGCGTAATAATATGTAGCCTATATGTTGACCCGACCAATTAGTAATATTCATGCAAAATTTGAAGTAAATCCATGCAGTACTTTTGAGTTTACCCCGGACATACATGACTTTCCTACGATTTTATAATATGTATAGATAACGAGAACAATCGCCGAAGCCTCATAGAAATGTTATAACTGCGTATTCCGTAATCGTTTTACGGTATAATTTTACGACCTTTTGCAGACACCTGTTAATTTTTATACAGCTGCAACAATGTCAATGAGAAGCTTCTGGTGGGTGGCAACGTTTGTAATTGGAAATTTAAATCATTAAGATAAGGTGTATTTTTAAAATATTTCAACTTACATACATCGCTATCTTAATTTATCAGTGTCTATAAGTTTCTTAACATACTGAACGTATTTATATACATATCACATTAATAGTTTCGAAATGTTAATTCGAAACGTGTGACAAAATCACATGTTAATTTTTTTATAAATAGGTGATAAAAAAATCTGAACAAATCGAACTTGATGAATGAATGCATAATGCGATTATTGAATACACTCAAGTTACTTTAAAACTAAAAAGGTAAGGTAAACATTGAGAAATAATTATGGAATATAGAGATCTTTTGGCAATCTTGGATATTTTTTATATTAAATCAATAATTTCATCTTCAATATGTGATATGATTCATGATCAAAAAGTTTTGCTGAATATGAATGTTTCTAAATAATGAATTTTTGATCTTTTAAGTGTTAAAGTTTAGAAACAAGCTTTATTGCTTAACACAGAAAAAAGATATATACATAATACATATATATGAGCAATGAGATGATATATCTTATTATTCCTTATTTCTTATGTTTATGATATTTAATAAAAGACTCAAAAGGCTTAGCTTATTTCATGACGTCATCACTTAAAAAAATCATAAAAATCAGTTCAAAGTTCACAGGAAATGTTTTTTTTTAATAATTGCCAAATGGCGGGATGCTAGAACAAGACTTACAAAAAGCCTCACATTATTTAAATTTAGATTGTTTTAATAAAATTGCAAAGATTTATTTCACATTATTTTAATAAAATTGTAGAGGCTTATAAATACTTAAAAAAAGACAATAATTGGGGTCGATTTATGCAAAAGCTCCAAAAATTAAGGTTTTAAACCATAATTTTATTAAATAATATTATACTGTTTTTTTAATACTGTTTTTTAATCTTCGAATCCAATATACATTTGACCGTAGTTCCACAAACAAACTTTTTTTATTAATAACAAGCTGAAATTTTATGAACAGCTTCGTTTTGACGAGACAACCAACTTTTCTACTCGTATCTTCGAAAAATCTCGAATCGGGTAAATTATGGGGCTTTGAAAATTTTGATTTTTCACAAAAATTCAGCTTGTTATTTATTAGTCAGAAAAAAATTTGTTTGTGGGACCAAGGTCTACATTACTTCTCATACAAAAATTTGGCAACCCTAGCAAAACTAGTGAATCGTGTGTTTGAATGCTTATTGGGGTTCCGTTCACTCATTTAAACCGAAAACAATGCGGCGTGGTGGTGAATTTTTTACAAATCTCGAATTCGCGACAATTTATGAAAGCTTCCCGTAAGGAATTAAGCGTGGCGCTCGTTACCGTTGTTAATTCAAGCGGTAATTTCTAATGTCGATATCTCAACAGTTACAGTGCAATATAGAACGTAAAAATACATGTAATTAAGTCTTAACTAAATACTCAATATAAATAAATCGAATGTAACAAAACAGGAGAGTCTGGTAATTTACATTAAATGTATTTGTCTGTCTGTTCGAATACATAGTTGAAAGTATTAAACGTATTTTTAACATTGTTTTATACGCAGGTAGAGGTAGAAGATTTGAATTGATATCAACCAAATATCAGATAAAAATAATCTCATTGACATATATAAAGACAAAAACATCTACGCGGACAAAGTTTACTCTTAATAATAAGATTGCAGTTTAAACTTTTAAAATTTAATCAATTACAAACTATCTACGTAGAGTTGAATACCTTAACTTATATTATTCTCATAAACCATATACAATAAATGAAAATCTTACTAAATTGTAAAAACTTATGCGAATCAGTACATAGTATATACAGAATACAGGTATATTTCATGTCAATACAATAATTGACAATTGAATTGAGTTTAGAGTTTCAAGAAAGTGTATTCGAATTTACGTGTATGAACCGCACGTAGGTACGAACCCTATTCGCTCTCAAGACCAAATACAAAATCACAAAAAACTTACAATTCGTCCATGTCAAGCTCATCTTCCGATGAAAAGTATTCCAATTTTGGTAACGACAAATCCATTATATACACTAGACATAGCACAGAATTAGCCTATAAATACATTTTTTTAAATTACACTTTATAAAAAGTTTAACATTAAAAAAATCGACGCACGCGCATTTCAGAGGGTTAGGGGTGAACTAACGCGGGAGAAGCGTCGTCGTACACAGGGTTGAAAACGGGATCGGGTGGGGGTACCAGGTAGCTAGGGGTCTTTTGAATCACAATTCCACGTAGTATTGGGGATCGTTGGCAATAAAAAATCGGAATACTTCGAACATAGTTGCACTAACTTTGAAATAACCTTTAATATACGCAAACACAACACACACACCTTACACACTTTTAGCGAATATATTAAATTTATGTAGGTAAATAAAACTATACATCAGAAAAGTTCATTTGCTTTTTCTGGATTTATTTCTGGATATATTGCTTCAGAATTTAATTTCTTTCACCCATTTATATAGACCACTTATACACATACATATTACATATATATCATTGGTCGAATGTGAAAGTTTCAGAAAAAAACTCTACCGTAAAAAACGGCTGTACGTATTTCGATGAAATTTAGAATGTAAGCTTAGAGTTAGAACATCGGCAATGTTTTGTCCTAGAAAAATGCATTGTTCCCGCAAGCAAAGAATATTAATGATGTGATGAGTGAGCAACAGAGAGTAGCTAGTATGTAATCACATACATACAGTTGATCCGAGGCACTTTTAAAGAACAGGTCAACTGTCTTAATGCTAAGTACTACTAGGCGGTAGAGTTCTAAAACGTCTCGCCGGAAATGGTATCAACTCGTTGCCTCTTTCTGCTGCAATAGCGTCGTTGCTTGTCACTATCATGGTCTGATTTGGAGGGGTAGCCTCTTACTTATTACTTATGAATGTAGCATTCCGTCCCAGCTACAAAAAATAGCAACGAACCATTAACATCCATGGTGTTTACAGGCGGTGGTTATCTTTTTCCACCAGGATAACATGTGCTTGCTTGTAACAAAGGTATATTTTCAGTAACACCGAGTAAAAAAAGGAAACGATGTTATCTTATCTAAGTCACATTTATCTGATATCACATTGATATTATCAGTGTTAAGATTACCATGAATTAGTGATAGATTTTTATGGGCAAATACCAACTTTTAAGTGTTTTTTTACTTCTGAACTCGATTATCTTTACAGTACTTGCATTTTTTCCGCTACTAATGTGAGCGGCGAGCTACTATTCCTTCCCATTATTATTTAAAACGGCCGACTAAGACAAAGTTCTTTTCGGAGCTCGCCACTACCACCGTCCTATCTATTTCTTTCGCAATAGCGTCGGTGCATATCGTTACCGTGTTTCTGTTTGAAGGGAAAGGTAGCTAGGATCTGGGAATCTAATATACTTACATTATTGACTTTTCAACACATGACACATAGACAGCAACGTTTTTCCTCGTGTTGGTCCCGGGCTCCTTTGAAGAATAAGCCAACTATTCTGCCAGGGAGGTCGTAAAAGGCGACCGATTGGCTATACAAGTCACTAACATCGTGGCTACTAGGTAGTAGAGTTCTGCATTATCTCGCCCGGGTCTGGTACCACCGCCTTACCTATTCCTGCCGCAACAGCGTCAATGCTTGTCACTGTCGTGTTCCAGTTTGGAGGGTAAGGTAACCGGTAAACTTATACATGTGGCATAAGACCTCGCCACAAGATAGCAATGCACCATTAACATCTTTGGTGTCTATAGGCTATGGTTGACTCTTTCCATTAGGAGACCCATCAGCTTGTTTGCTATCTTATACTATTAAAAAACGCACCATAAACATATTTGCTTTCTATACACAATGGTTACATCTTTCGATAACAGAGCCACTCCGCTTATTTGCCATTCTATGATCATCATCAACAATTAACTGATCTAATGGATGAAACCTTTGCATGTTTATTAGCAAATAGCAAACATTATTTATATTATTTAATGATTTGTTAGAATGTCAATTGTAATGACTCCGGTGTTTACAGTTTACTTTCGATACGGATAAAAAAATTAACAAAAGGAAAGTATGCTAGGTAGTTATTATGTAGAGAAAAACATCACAGTTAAATATCTATTGTAGCGTTATCTAAAATAATAACTGTGTATTCTCCAGGAACATTTTACAATAGGGTAACAAACAAGAAGATGGCGGCACTCTTAACGAAAATAAATAACCAAAGCCTATAAACATCAAAGATGTCAATTGTGTTGCTTTCCGTTTGCCAATGTTGTAATTCCACACCCATGAAGTTTACCGGCTACATAAACTTATAAAAATAACCACGACATTGATATGCACTAAGGCATCCACCTCGAAAGAGACGCTTTAGAAGTTTACTCACCTAATAGCCACAATGATTATAATCAGTTTTTGTTTAACTTTTGCAAGCTGCCAAGCAGATAGATATGTGTAGATCATTTTAGTAAGCAGTTTGGATAAATACGGCAAAAAACCTATACAAAAATGACGATAGTCGCGAAATTTCTTTTCTTTTTTATAATAAAAAAAAATTCGAGATAATAACGCCATATGTTAACCGGCAAGCTGGCAACAAAGTGTAACGAGGCCGAAGGCAGTAAAGGCTCGTTCCGATTGTCGACCTTTTATACCCACCGGCCACCACCAAGGTCCAAAGGCTATAAAAACAACATGAGGCCGTTCGTTGACTTTATTACCTTCTTGGAAAATAAATTACATAATACCTACTCCAAACGTTAGAACAAAAATAAATCAAGTAAAAATTCTCTGCTTATTTGCCTATAAAATTTGTAATTTTTATTCTTGTCGCAATAGTGTCAGTGCTATCTCTATCGTATTGCAGTTTGGAAGGTGACGTAGCCGGTAAATTATGCATGTGGCATTATGACCCCACCACAAAGACAGCAACGAACCATTAACATTTTTGGTGTCTATAGGCAATGATTGCATCTTCGTCAGGAGAACCATCTGCTTGTTGTGCTATTTAAAAAAAACTGTGTTTTTAGGCTGCACCTTATCCGAGCTACTTCACTTTTTGGAAAATATGTCACACGATAGAATTGGACCTTTGAAGAAAAAATTACAAATCTCTCAAAAAGTGTCCAAGTGGAAATGACAAGTGTTGGGTAAAGTGCTATTCGTTTCACCTAAGAATGTTTCGGTTGATAAGTGAATCATACATTGTGTATGTAATATTTGAGTAGCTTACGTATTTACTGCTGACGTAATGGAAAGTGTGATAAACGTGGGACGAAAATTAGGCCGCTCGGATGTTTTATTTTTCGGCCCTTCAGTGAGTTTTGTATCATTCCTGTGTCCACATGTCATTAACATCGTGACAACTAAGTGGCAGAGTTTCGCAAACGTTTCGGCCGTGTTTGGTACCACTGTTTCACCTAGTTCTGCCGCAATAGCGTTAATTCTTGTCATATGTCACCGTCGTGTTCCGGCTTGGAGGGTAAGGTAGCTGGTGAGCTTGTGCATGTGGAATTACCATCCCACCACACGCATAGTAGCACACCATTAACATCTTTGGTATATATCGGCGATGTTTGTCTTTCAATCGGAGAGCCGTCTGCTTATTTATTACCCTGTGATACATAAATAAATAGATGTATTATAGACCAGTCGAAAAATTGTTTTTTTTTAAATTTAAAATTAAATAATACTGAATGAACAGCAATAGGAATTACAGAGCATAGCACTAAGAAATTGTACGCTGTATTTCAGAAGGTAATAATCTTTTATCACATTACGCTATTCGTTACACCTACTACCTAACATATCGAGGTAATTTTCTTTGATTACCTGGATATGTTAAGTTTTGAGGACATAATAGTGCCAGATTGTACAGAGACACCGACTAGTGATGTGCCGAATATCTCGCATTAATCTGTTTCCGTTACTTTTTAGGCGGATCTTGAACGGATCTATTATATAATTACATCTCAATGCATGTAGATACAAAATGCTGAATACAGTTATTTAGGTGGGAGTGAAATACTGAGTTCCATTTAAAACATTTTTTATTTCTTAAGGTCAATTTAGCTTCGATTTGCAAAAATCAAATACCTAAATATTATTTGTACTGAGTTACTAATAATTCCTTAAAGAAGGTAGTTACGGTCTTTAAAATTATATCAATCACATCTTGTGGTATGTTTATTAAAACAACGAAATATTTATTATATGAAGATATAATATATTAATTATACTATCTTTATAATTAGATCAAAATTTTAAGTATTCGTAGTATTTTTAAAATGCCCGACTGAGTAATAAAATAATTGTGAGAAATCCGTACCCGTATTCGCGGATCTAAACAACAAGGATTCGTATTCATATCCGTATCCTCGGATCTAGTTTTTTAACGATCCGGCACATCTTTTATACACACGCGGATATTTTTAATCATTTTTTACCACTAAGTAAAATAATTGTCTTTAATTTATCTTATATTATAATTTAATTTATCAAATGCGTTAAAACAAGTGTTTTTCTTGACATACCTACGTGTATTTTTATATTATTGTAGAAGTACAATATTAAAAAATAGTAGTAAATTTCGACCAAAGTAAGATTACTTTGGTCGAAGGTAGTAAATACCTTTAGTGTGGCGCGTATCGGTATTGTTCGTTGGTATGGCGCGGGTACCGGCGGGCGGGGGCTCGGGCGGGGACCGCTCCGCATCGCACGCGCGACGCGGCACGACCGGCGCGGCGCAGCTGCCCGCACCGGCGTCTGACCACCACAGCTTCTGGAACTAACATAAACACTTGTTTAATACAAAAACTTCTATGAGCTGATGTGTTATCCTCCGAGTTGGTCTGGGCTCCTTTGAAGAATAGAACAACTGTCTTTCTGCCAGGCAGATCGTAAAAGTCGACCGATGATTACTTATATGTGTCACTACCGTCGTGACTACTACGTGGTAGAATTGGACAACGACTCGCCCCCTTACCTATTCCTAATAACGTCAATGCTTATCGTTGTCGTGTTCCGGTTTGAAGGATAAGGTAGCCGATAGACTTATGCATGCACACCATTAACATCTTTGGTGTCTATAGGCGATGGTTTCTCTTTCCATCAGGAGAATCGTCTGCTTGTTTGCTATCTTATGATATTAAAAAACGTACTAGACAATGCATGCGCCACGCCATTTGTGTTCCTCTAAAGCGCCATTAAATTCAGGGCGGTAACGGCCTTTTAGTCTCGAATATATATTATACTCTAATATACGCTGCAGCGCTACTTAATTTTAACTTTGATTAGACGATTTATTGTAATTTCAGCGCTGCAACGAGAGTTATCGAAATGGAATATGACTTCTACTTAGCATAGCTTCTCTAGTATGTAGTAGACTCACTGGTTTAATAACATTTTAATAATACTAACCCGTTGGTCGAGTGGTTAGCGACTCTGACTACGCAAAAGATGAGGCTTGAGATCGATCTCCGACAGGAACAAGAATTTGTGTGATGAGCATACATATTTCTGGGTTTGAGTGTTTATTATACTTATATATTTCTGTATTTATATATTGGTTTAGTATTAAGTGGTATTAAGCAGTAGCTGAAATTTTAGCAGTATTGTAGGTGAAAGAAATTTTAACAACCATATCACAAGCTAACAATGTTTTTACTTTGTTTTTATACATATATCATAAGATAGCAAACCAGTAGATGGCTCTCCTGATGAAAAGATAAACTATCCCCTACAGACATCGAAGATGATAATGGTGCGTTGCTATTGATGTGGAGGGAAGTTTCTCATCCCACTTAGTGAAAACACTAATCGTAAACGCCGAAAAACAGCAACTACCGATTACCAATCGACTGTATCTCTGGAACCCTGGGAGAAATATACAAAAATTTATAGAGATCAAATGGGAAATTTTCTCTTTTAAAAACAAAAATTGGGGAACACACGTTAAAGAATATTCGAGGAATTGAGAACCTCCTCCTTTTTCAAAGTCGGTTAAAAACAACTCGAATCATGGATGGTCACGGATATCTGTACCTAACTAAATTTATTAACTAACTAGCTGTTATTCGCGATTTCGTTTGCGTGACCCCAAATCATTACTTTCATTTGTTCAATCGGCTAAAAATTAGCCTATGCCATTCTTGGATAATATAGCATTCTAATGAGTTAAGAATTTTTAAGATAGGTCCAGTCGTTTTTCTGTGTATTCTTTACAAACATACAAAAATACAAATGTTTTCTCTTTATACAGTGTGTAAAGAAAACCATGTCGGATAATTAAATGTGTTATTTGTTACCGTAATAAGGTTACATATATGTGTAATTATTTTATGGATATTAATGAATTAGTTTTCCCAATAAAAAAGTAATCTTAAATGGTATTTTCATACATTAAGTATGACAACACCTACAAATAAGTAAATTCTATCATCAAAGAATGCCGCGCAAGTCGGATGCCACCGAAGGACACGCGGCGCGTTTAATGTTCCTTTTTTAAAAAGCCGAAAAACGAACACCGCGCAAGGCGCGGAGTTTGTGCGAAAGCCGCCAAAACGAAACAATAAAACAAACAGCGACAAGGTGTTGTCATTTTTAAAATATTTGCTTAATTCTAGGGAGTAGTAAATGCGAATATTAAAAAAACGATACCTTTTTTATTTTCAGAAATAAAGTCATTTTAATATTTTTTTTAGTAATTCCTTTAACCATTTTGGTAGGTTAATTTCTCCCTAATTTCCAAACTTCCGTGGTGCAATAGCAATAAGGCTTAACCTAATTGTAATAGTCTCATTTCGTAGCATTTTTATGCTTTTAATATTTGGCTGTCTCCTGCTTAAAAGGGAGGGAAACAGGATGTATTTTCCTACTCCTCCTATATACTTCTGATTAATTTCCTTGCGGGTCCCAAGACAGCTAAGCTTTTCCCCAGGGCACCCTGAGCTCGCAACTCAGAGGTTATCAGGGGGCCAAGTCTGCTAATTAAAAATTGGATCAATAGCATCTCGATTGGGTCGTGTTTGAATAATTTGACACATTTCGTATTCTGTTAATTATTTAAGACCAATTGCGTTTCATTGACACACCATCCAAATACGATTCAATCGCTATTGAAAAATTCGCTATTCTGCTCCATTTCTACCTTTCAATCGCGTTACAGTTGTCCCTCGATCGCGCACTAAACGGTAGTCTGCTCTGTATTTGACGTATGTTTGACATTTATTTCAATTGCCTCTCAGTGACAATCTTATTATTGAAGTACAATTCAACAACAATAGCTTTTTTAAAACTGTTTCTTTGAATTTTCTTGAAATTATTAGCAAAATACATGACAGAATGTAATGTGCAATTAGAAACAATTGAATTAACATAAGATATATACAAAAAAACGTCAGCCAAGTGAAATTAGACAAAACCGGCCCCGAAATAAACATTTCTAGAGGTATAAGACAAGGAGACCCGTTATCGCCCACATTATTTATAACTGTGCTGCAAATCACCATGAAACGATTAAGTTGTCAAATAAAGGCATAAATATTAAAGGAAGCTACCTTAGCAACTTAGGTAAACAAACATCTTTTTCAAAATCCAGACACAGACGAATTGAAGAGGAGATAAGTTCTTGTCTTGGCATAACAAAGAGGTCTTGAAATATGATTTACCCTTAACAATAAAAAAGAAAGTCTGACTTGTGTATCTTACCTTGCCTCTCTAATGCAAGCCAAATGTGAATGTATAATAATTACACGGGAAGAAAAATTGTAACATGTCAGAGAGCCATGGAGAGAAGTATTTGAAACTAAGAGACAAAAAACGACATAGTGAAATAAGAAAAAAGACCAATATTATGGATGCTTTGACCCACTGTAAGAAATTAAAATGGAAATGGTCTATATTCGTCTAGAGGTCCTAAATAATTAGAAGAATTTTAAAAACTAGTGAAAAATAAATTCTTTAAAATGCAGTAACATAAATAAACAATAATGTATCTTCCTATAAAAAAATGTACTCTATTAGTGTTAAGGAATTAAAAATGGCTTATTATTATTATTGTTATTATTCTAATAGGAGTCCATTAATACCAAGCCTATGTTGGTTTATTCTGGTCTCTGGTGTAGATTTTAGCTCAATAGCATGATAGGTAAATCTTCCGTCGGATTAAGTATTATCACGCTAGTTCCTTTGCAGACTGCAGAATAATTCACACACACACACACATAATCATGCAAGATCCCTAATGTGGAAAGCAAAGAGAAGGTCGATAAAATTTTCGGTTCACCACGATTCACCAGTTCGCCTGTTAGCAACTAGCAAGATAAATGGTGATCCTCATTGCTGTTTTTTTATAAACGTAATAACGGAGTATCGCCTCATCCAAAACACGGTGGTGCTACCACATCACCAACAGATTCCGAGCTACCAAAAATATCTCATTTACACTAATTTTGCCCGACCCGAGAAAAGGACCCAAGATATAAGCTAAATAGGTTAATCCCAAAACCACTGTGTAATTGTTAAATTGTGAATTTATGTAAATGCAATCTTGTAGTGGCATTTTGGTAAAGTTTCCCACTTGGAAAAGAACTTCCAGAGCAAACAATTCCAAAATTCAATTAAAATCTTGCACAATGGTGTGAATATCAGCAGGTTAGTATTTATACTCGGATCAAAAGACAAAATTATACCCTATCTATTCTGATAATCTTTGCCACTCAGAAGATACTCTGAACAGATTTTGTTGTGTTGATTTTCCGTTTCAGATACCTAATATTATACTTATTACTTAAGATGAAATATAATGACCGCCAAAAAAAAATTGTAACCATAAAATGTCTCACCAAAAAAATTAAATCTGTACCAAAAATAAGATACCTTAAATAACATCTATCTAGCTATTTAAGTCATGCCTGCGCTTCAAAATGTATTCAATACCCAAAATTAGTAAACAATCACCAAATAATAAGCATTGTGTTATTACTACCCGGTACCCAAATATATCACTACTTTTGCTTTAAAATGTACTACCTGTCTGTTTAAAATGTGATTTCATAATTTTGAAGACTGATTCTTCATTATGATTTTAAAATAATTATAACTAAACAAAGAGGACTGAGTATTAAAGTTTTTGAAGATTGATCCTTCATTAAGATTTTAAAATTACAAGAAAAGACTTCCTTATTAAGTTTTAGGTTCATTTTTAAATAACATGTTGACTGTTGTATTTATTAACAATTTGAAAAAGATGTAATAAATACTTGAATAATAATATTGTTTTAGTAGCCATTATTTTATTTAAAGCTCTAAGGTCAGACTTTAATAGACATTTTCGGTACCGTAAGTTAAACTTTAGAAAATCATTTATAATTTTTGAGAAAACACTTATTTATCTACATTAAATGTAGATTTTGTTTTCTTTTGTAGGATAAAAAATATGTCACATACTTGGATAAACTTTCAAATTATAATGCGGTAATATTTTGGTGATTGTTTACTATATCTGGGTTGTTCAGCAATTACTTTGGAGATACAGAATTATTTTGGATATAAGTTAGCAGGCTTTAAATTTATTGGTTACAATTTCATACTAAAAGGAGGATTAAATTCTGGTAATTACTATTTTTAGTAGTTTATAGTGATTTTTTTGGCATTTTATTTAATTATATCTAGTGATTGTTTAAACATAAGCCTATTACTACTATGCTAAGCAATTATGTTAACATTTTAAGCAACTGGCACTTGCTAAATGTCCGTTGGCAAGAGTGCATTTCATAATGTATCTCAAACCAAGTTTCAAGGGAGTTCAAGTTTCTACTTAAGTGCGCACCTTAGAGCACCACGCACCACCTTAGAGCTTTAAATAAAATAATGGCTACTAAAACAATATTATTATTCAAGTATTTATTAAATCTTTTTCAAATTATTAATAAATTCAACAGTCAACATGTTACTTAAAAATGAACTTAAAACTTAATACGGAAGTCTTTTCTTGTAATTTTAAAATCTTAATGAAGGATCAATCTTCAAAAACTTTAATACTCAGTCCTCTTTGTTTAATTATAATTATTTTAAAATCATAATGAAGATCTTAAGAAGAAAAGTCTTCAAAAATCATGAAATCACATTTTAAACAGACAGGTAGTAGCACATTTTAAAGCAAAAGTTGTGATATATTTGGGGGTATATATTCGGTATATGTGATATATATTCGGGTAGTAATAACACAAAAATTTGCTTATTATTTGGTGAATGTTTACTAATTTTGGGTATTGAATACATTTTATTTTATTGCATGACTTATGCGCATGCACAAACTAATAAATAGCTTCAACTGTCCTCCCAAATAGTCAAAAAAACTTAAAACTCAGAGTAAACTCATTTCTATTGCAGAAAATGATTCACTATAATATGCCTAAAGTAGTCATAAAAACAAATAAATAAAGCTTTTTTTATTTTAACGTAAGAAAACACTTCCACTTAAAAAATATAATATTTTTCACTCAAACATTATTTAATAAATTTCAAATCATTTATGTCTATATATTAAATACACAAATCATCGTTCAGCAAGACTTTATTCACTAAAATGCAAATTCATGTGTACAACAAAATAAATTCATTCTTCATTACTCTAGATTGGACTTCATCATTTGTCTCTTATTCGTGTTATTTTTTCGCACATTATGAAATAGTGTAGCATTTCCTTTGCTGCCTTTATAGTATCTACCTATGTATTACAGCTATATTTTAAGCTATTTTCGATAGAACAAAACTACATAATTATAATAAATTTGGACTGAAACTTGATCGTGTTGGTGGATAACCGTATTTTGGCGATTGTGCCATACGATATTTCTAGATATCTTGAAATTTCTTCGTCTGTTTGTGGAGTAACTTGAATGGGTTTTTTAAATATTTTTTTCTGTTTTCAAGATGAAGGCAGCCCTGTATCTGTGATTTGACTTGAATCGTATGCATAATACTATAATACATATTTAAGTTTAAGTAAGTTCGTTTGAAATCGTTTTAGTTTTTGGTTGGTATCGTCATTCGAGGATTCTCACGTCTATTTTTATGAGCTTTTCTTTTTGAAGATCATGAAAGGCAGATTACTTTATATTCGATTTCTAGTAATCTTTCTTCGGTGCAGTTTCATTCTTGGCAGGCCCATTTTGTATAAGTACATTACATGATTTATTATAAAACAGTCACGGAAATATACGCAGTATATATTATTACGCTGTAATATATTTCTTTTAAGGCAATACACATCTTAATCTATGATTTAAGTTTATTGTTTTTAAATATTTACTTAGGTTGACCTTTCCAAAACAGATGATCGATTGGCTTTTTACTTTTCAATTTTTCGATTTGGCATGGATAATCACTATATACAGCCAACGTATTATAAATAAAGTGTTTTTAAATAACCCATAGTTATGTTCTATTGACTAGACATTCAATATAATAATAATTACTTCGAATTTGATCATAGAAAATAAAAAAGTTGTCGTTTTAAAATAAAATAATCATTCATGTATTAATTCAATGTAATGGTAGATTTTAGTAAGCAACACTTAGAATAGTGTCATTGAGATGCTATTACAATCCAATTGTGATACTATTACGATTATGGTTAACATTTAGCAGAATACCAAATTTGTCACAATCATAATCGCGTCGTAATAGCCTGGCAGTTGAATCGTAATTTTACTTAAATAGCAGACTTGGCCCCCAGGTCGGATGCCGCTGTTGATTCTGGTTTACAGAAGTTACAGTGGTGGGAACGAGAGGTGGGCCAATTGCCCTTATAATAACCAACCTACATGTCACTTTCGGATCGGACAGTTTTCTTTAAACACCGTATACATACCTATTAGTATAGATTTTACATAAGCAAAATATATTCAAACAAAATTTCTAAGAAAGTTTGGTATAGCTATAAACGTACATAGGTACTTGGAGCGACAACATCGGCAACATGGACCAAAGTGCATAATCAGCTGTCGAGTTCAAGTCATTGGCCGCCGCGCCGGGTCAAGTCGTAGTGGGACCGTGCTAAGCTATTTTAAATTAAAAGAAGATAATTCCAATGCCACATGTTTCAGAAACGTGTTCGCACTTTGTACCTACTTTGATATAAAAATTAACATTTGTATAGGTGTTTTGAACGCTTTGTTCGCGTGGTGTCGAAGTTATGCAGCCATTTTCAGAGCTACGTAATATTCTATTGTGATTCATTGCTTTTACGCGAACTTGTGGTGTCATATATAGCCTATTCGGTTCAAGCCTATTCGGTTCAGATGATGAGGTCCCTGCGGTGCGGGTAATACTGGCGAATGGATTGAAATATATTGTGTGTCAGACGAGTTTCTCCATTACAAAGTAAGAAACAATCTAATCTTTCCTTTTATTAGTGTAGATAAATTATATTTATCTACACTTGTTCTGTTAAACGTTGTTCTGCCTTTATATATATATATATATATATATATTTATATATATATATATATATATATATATATATATACATATATATATATATACATATATATATATATATACTTTATATATATATATATATATATATATATATATATATATATATATATATATATATATATATATATATATATATATAATACAATTGCGTATGTGGTACGTCATTTATCTTACTTTTGAACAATATGTGTTTCGAAGGAGATTTATATATTTAGGGGTAGAGATATATAATGAGTGTGTCCTGAAAAACAATGATATCGATGCGAATGCCACATAGATTCCAAATGTCTTTCAGATTTAATGTAGCGTCGTGGAATCTCCCCGCAGCGACAAACACTGCGGACAGCTAGTATAAGACGCAATTGGCAAATTCCTTGGCCACACAATTCCTTGGTTCCGAAACTAGAAATCTATATATATAAAAATCAATTGCTGTTCGTTAGTCTCGCTAAAACTCGAGAACGGCTGAACCGATTTGGCTAATTTTGGTTCTGAATTAATTGTTGAAGTCCAGGGAAGGTTTAAAAGGTGAGAAATTTAGAAAAAAAAGAGTAGTTAAAAAGGCAGAACAACGTTTGTCGGGTCAGCTAGTAATTTATATTTTATCCACGCACCGATCTTAGATCGATGGTCCTTCACCTTTTCAATACTATATTTTTCCACTATACCTTTTATTAGAAAAATTATATTTCTCTAGCAGTTACTCGCCATTTAGTTCGCGTGACCAAAAATCATAACTTCCCTTTGCCCAGTGGGATAAAAAAGTAGCCTATGTCACTCCTAGATAATGTAGCTTCTAAAGGTAAAGGAATTTTTAAAATCGGTTAAGTAGTTATTGATCGAGTACTGTCCGAAAGTGGTGTCAAGAGTCTTCGCAACCGGCGTGTGTGTATGAAGTGATGAATGTGGAGAAAGCGAGACAAGCCTGCAAGGATCGTGATGTATGGCACTCGGTTCTCTCTGCCTACCCCGTAAGGGAACTGGCGTGAAGATATGTATGTATGTAGTTTTTGAGTTAAATTGTAACATTATTGACGTAGGGAAAATGAAGATTTTTCCAGTCAGGCATTAAGTAGAAATCAAAGCCCATCTGAGGAGCATTGAAACTTGTATAATGTAATGTGTAAACACTAAAATAAATAATCGCGATTTAGGATTTTACTCTTTTTTATTGTTTTTCTTTTAATTATTTTTCTTGTAGCGTTTTTAGTGTCCCATACCCAAAGGGAACCCTATTACAAAGACTCCGCTTTCAGTCCGTCTGTCTTTTGTCTGTTACCAGGCTATATGTCATAAACCGTGACAGTTAGACAGTTTAAATTATCACAGATGATGTATTTCTGTCGCCGCTATAATGCCAAATAAGTACTAAAACTTAATAAAATAAATATTTAAGGGAGGGCTTCCATACCACAAATGTGATTTTTTGCAGTTTTTCATTAATAGTGGAACGGATCCGACTTGCACTGTTATATCACTTACCAATGAAATAAAATCATTTCGAGGGTAATTTTTAAGCCTTGTCATCACATTTGGTATGATAAAACAGACAACATGGTTTATTTCTATTTTTTCACAATATAAAATAACTTACAAATGTATGAAATTTTTGACAATAATAGGAGCGTTTGCTCATATGCATGGCGACATATTTCCTTCCAAATGGCGTGTCTATTAGTATTCAGGTGGTCTGTGGTTTAAACTAATTAATTCTGCTTCAAATTCAGAACTATAAATAAAATTAAGTTATGATTTCGGTACAATTACAACTAATATGTATTACAATTTACAAATGTGAAAGTGAGTTTCTTTATTCCTTTGTTACTTTTTCATGTCTTACCTACTTAATCGATGATTTTTTTTTATATCATAAGATGGCAAACAGCAGATGGGTCTCCTGATGAAAAGAGTCAACCATCGCCTATAGACACCAAAGATGTTAATGGTGCGTTGCTATCTTGTGGCGAGGTCTAATGCCACATGCATAAGCTTACCGGCTACCTTACCCTCCAAACTGAAACACGACAGTGACTAGCACTGACGCTATTGCGGCAGGAATAGGTAAGGCGGTGGTACCAGACCCGGTCGAGCCGAAAATCGCAAAATGTTGCATTCACGTCGTCAGGGACACTGAAGGATACTGGGCGCTTTTCATCCAAAAAAGTATTGTTCTCGATGGATAGGAAAATTACTTTTAAAGTGGGCGAAATCGTAGGAAGTAAATAGTAAAGTTGATACATATTAATCTCTTAAATTTATCAGATAAGCTTAGGCAAAAGCTATTTAAAACCAAAATTTATCTACACTAAACTTGTTTGTTCACATAAAAATAACATCTTATGGCATATTTATTATAGATAATATAATTATATAACATATACCACTTCATTAAAAGGCAATTTGGTAAAGTAAAAAGCATCATTATGTATATTTTAAAACTTAACCATAAGCAATTCTTAAAACACCATACATCTTATTTATAATGGACGTGTAAGACATATCTTTCTACATTTTCTACTTTCAATTTAACACAATTTAAGCTTTAACCACATAAGGATAAGATTTACATTCCTGTCTCCAGGTAGGAAGATATCTCGAGGTGGCTTGGGGCGGATGGTTAACATGTCAAGGATCGCAAGCGTGTCAAAGACTGGTTTCAAAGAGACTACTACTCAACAATTGACCTCTTAAGTCTCGGCAAATGGGTCCAACTTTTCTACTGACAACCAACCACTCGACTCATCCATGAAATACTGACACTGCTTTGGGCTTTACACCGGAATTTATATCTCAGTACTAGTAGTAATAGGTTTTCCAGCCGTCTTACGGCCGGTTTCCGAAACGCAAATTATTTTTAACAAGCAATTAATCTGTGTTTAACAGATCATCTGTTTGTAAAAGTTATGTTAAACACAGATTATTCGCTTGTTAAAATTAATTTGCGTTTCGGAAACTGGCCGTAAGTTTTCAATCATTAGCGCTTTTCTTCGATGTACCAGGTGTTGCTAATTTCAACTATTTACGGTACTTGCTGGTAGTGTCCAGACCCTTTCATCCGAAAGCTTGATGAAAACCTATTGCAGTACTATAACTACAAACTAAAAAACAAGTAGGTACAGAACACAGACCACACAAGTACTAGCCACGGTGTTGGGCGCAAAATGCGTAGTCGCTCATATGAGCAAATGTATGTAAATGTCAAACGCTTGTAGATATATCGTCAAAAAAAAAAATATGCCATATTGTGATTTTTTATCATGTCGAATAAAAAGCTAAGGCTTAAGGAATACCTCTGGAGTGATTTTATGTCATCGATATTATAACTCTGTATTTCTCTGTGTAAATGTAAGCGACACTGAAAACCTAAATAATTGCCTTGAAAGGCGTATCAGTTTAATCCGTGGTACAGAAAGAAGCCAATCTACATACAAAGGGCGTTCAAGCAACGCACACATAGACAACTTTCACAGACACGATATCTCGGAATAGTTGGGAATAATGCAATCGAGGGTATCACCCGATTGGATACGCTTCAGTGAACTTTCTGTGCAGAAAAATTGAAATAGGTACCAGAATAACATTAAAACATTTAAAATATTACCTATTGATTTTCATTTCCGTTCATCTTGTTTCGTCCAACACCTAGATACGAGTGCCACTTACAGTTTTTTTATGCATAAACCAAAGTTGACAACCCTAGCACGCCCGCCGAACGTAGTTATGAAAATTGAAAGTACATATATGATTTTGCTTCTGAGTTCTGTACCTATTTATTTTCTGCTACAACCGACGAACTTAATACTGATGGCTCCGGCTGCTGTTTTGATTAATAATCACTTATTTCCTTCCAAATATTCTCTTCTATAAAAAGAGGAAGTCGATAGGAGGAAGTCAAAATAAAAATAGATTTTTTCTTATATTTATATCGTATTAAAAGCATTTGTACTGTTTTACTTGACTTTTTGTTTATTAAAACCAACCGGTTTCGCGTTTTAACGCATCATCAGGGCAAAAGTTATTATTGTTTAGTACAATCGTACTAAACAATAATAACTTTTACCCTGATGATTTGATGATGATTAAAACGCGAAACCGGTTGGTTTTAATAAATAAAAAGTCAAGTAAAACAGTACAAGTGCTTTTAATACGATATAAATATAAGTTAACATGGAGTTTTACCAAGTGCCGACGATATTCAGTGTTCAAAGTATAGATTTTTTCCTTTATATTAAAACTTTCATTATCTGAATCACAATAATATTATCATTGAGATAATTTTATTCATTTTATAATGAGGGTATGTAACGAGCCAACGATATAACTGCTTTGGGGTTTACAATCTATTAATATCCATACTAATATTATTATAAATATATAACTAAATTTTTTTGAGTTTGTAGGAAATAATATCTGGAACTACTGAATTGATTTTAAAAATTCTTTCACCATTATAGCATGAGATAGCAAACAAGCAGATGTTTCTTCTGAAGGAAAGAAAAACCACCGATTATAGGCACCAAAAATATTATTGGTGCGTTGCTATCCGTGTGGCGAGATGGTAACGCCACATGCATAAGTCAACCGGCTAATTACCCTCCAAACCGGAACATGTCACTGACAAGCATTGACGCTATTGCAGCAGGAATAGGTAAGGCGGTGGTACCATATACCCGAGCTCTACCACCTAGTAGTCACGATTGTAGTGACCAATCAGTCATCTTTTACGACCCGCCTGTCAGAACGGCAGTTGATCGATTCTTCAAAGGGGCCCCGGACTAACACCGGGGAAAACATTATTCCTAAGCTACATTTTATCCCAGTATTTTTTCAGGGTCGGGACCTACGCGAGTAATACTGTGGGAAACGGCTTGTACAACATAAAAGAGTAATTCTTACATTTTAATAGCTTACATTACATTAATCACCTCTGTGGTCTAGCGGTCCAGCTTTGGCGTTGACCACATGAGGTCCCGGGTTCAATTCCTGGGTCGGGCACTTAAAAAAAGTGTTTTTTCAGCTTTCTGATAAACACAAAGTTGGCCGGGATTAAAAAGTGCCCGCTTGGCGATAGGCTTGCTACCTATCACATTTGTGGGACCAAGTATCTTCGGCTAATCGTGGGTGCACTTGTTGTACCTCTGCCTACCTCTTCGGGGATACGGTGAAGATAATTTTAATAGCTTACAATGCTCTACTGCAGCTATTCTAAGGAAACGCATTACAAACAATGTTGATTGGGTCTCCTATAGGTCAAACAAAAGCTGCTTTGGACTAGTTTTACGTATAAAATCATGCCAACCATTACAATATAGAGTTCAACTTTCACGTATCATTTGTCTTTCCATACATAATTCAATATAACATATGGTACACTTCGCACACTCAACAAACACAAAAGCCCAAAATCCGTCCAACAATCGGAACTTTCACATGCGCGCGAGAGTTTATCGTAAGCGAACGTTGCGAAACTCAACTCATTCCTTTGTGTGCAGAAAAAGGGAAACACTTGGTCCGAGATGTGTGCCGAATAAATGTTCACAAGAGTTGAGTAAACTGCAGAAATAATATTTGATTTGCAATTCTTAAAACAGCTCGGTGAACGTTTTGATGTGACCATAATTGGACATTCTATTTTGGTAACATTTTAAATAAAGTCTAAAAGAATATACATACATGAACTTACGTATGTGACATTATTCCCCACGGATAGCAACGTACCATCTGATGGTAAGTGCTCACCGCTGCCAATGAAAACTTTTCCCCGTGTTGGTACGCGCCTCACTTTGAAGAGTAGATCATCTGCCATTGTGCCAGGCAGTTAATAAAAGGTGAACGATTAGCAATACGTATTACTACCACTGTAACTACTAGGTTGTAGACTTCTGCAACGTCTCACCCGGGTTTTCGCTACCATAGTATTATCTGTTCCTGCCGCAATAGCGTCGAAACTTAAACACATCCCTATTTATACCTAAGGTAAAATTCGACTACATTCACGAATCTTCCGAAATTTACGCGTAAACAATGCTTATCATAAACAAGTCTCTGTACACGCTATTTTCACCCTTATGACCAAAGTGATAAGGTTAATTATAGCATAAATATTCGGGTAACGGCGGCTATTGTTTATCAATAGAAGTAGTTCTTATATCTCTTTCTTATATTTCTAGATCTCTCCAGCTCTAACTCTTTAAATTTCTAGATTATTTGCAACATTAGATTATTTGCAACATTATTACTATAGATGGCGTGCGTGTCATACCGAAAAATGTACTTGAAAGTGGATTACGAGCTAGTAAAAAATAAAGAGACTGAAACATCTCGTTCTTATATGTCGATCAAAAAAATCTTGTTTATAATTTTACTACAGCTGTACAATGTAGGACTGATATACATTAATTGCTTATACAATTAAAATGCCAATCATTAGTATCACAAATATGTTTTTCTTAACTTAGCGTGTAAATACTCAACTTATTATATATATATAAAATTATATAATTTTAGCAATATTTTATGGAATAATCAAAATTAAAACTTGTTTTAGAAGCGAATAACAAGTTTTTCGTTTTACGGAAATGTTATTGATTATTATTATGTATGAATTAATAAAATGACAGTTTCATCCATTAAAGATCACAAACAAATACAAAGTGATATGACTATCAAAGACTATGACTACAAAGTGATATGAAATCTATAAAATACTTCTTAATATTTTTTTAACGCTGTATAATTGCAGAAACCAATTTCCCATTTCTTATAATATCTCCGGAACCTTATATTAGATCTTCACCACTTTGATAAAATGGAACTACACGAGAAGGATATCCTCCCAAATGAAAGAAACTTTTCAAAATTGTTTGACAAATGATGGAGTTCTGAGGTAACAAACAAAAAAATACAGCCGAATTGAAAACCTCCTTCTGGGAAGTCGGTAGAAAAGTGACTAAATTCTTCCCAAAGATTTTATCTTGCAACTTGAGAAGTTTAGTCATTATGAAATAATGGCCGGTGTATAAACCATAACGCAAGTTTTAATCGGGCAATTTAATTAAAATTGCATAACTAATCACTTTTCCCGACTATTATGAATAATAACTGCCCTATCTTGGGCAATATAATAAAACAGGTGAAATATAGTGATTTTGTTTATCATATGTAAAATGTATATGGGTGATTCCGTTCTAACTGTGACATTCAATGTCCTGTATTGTTTGTTCTCACAGGTCGTTAATTAATAATTAATTTATGAAATTTTTGTACTTATTGGAAAATAATAAACATATTTCAACATTATTTTCATATAATATAACTTGCCACTTACAGAAAACTTACAATATATCACTTAAATGTCAATACCGTGTCATGTCCATTTCTAGAATTTATTTATAAATTGTTAGTTTTTTTGTCGTAATAAATGATTTAAACTAATTACCTCATAAATTCTAATGTTTACGACAAAAAAAACTAACAATTTATAAATAAATTCTAAAAATAGACATGACACGGTATTGACATTATATCACAGTTAGAACGGAATCACCCATATACGTAATTATACACAACCGTACAGAAAACAAATTGAGCTTAGCAAGAAAACCAAGTGAGCATAGTAATTCAGAGTAAGTTTAACAACAAAACGTTAAAACACCAGTAATTACCTTATTTTTAGCTTGATAATAAATTTACTTATAGACAATAATTATAAAGGAAATTCTTCAATATTGTAGTCGATTTTTAATTCTAAATAATTAAAAATCGACTGTAATATTTGAAACTTAATTTCAACATTGCTATTATATTAGTAACTAGCTGTTGCCAGCGAATTCGTCCGCACGGACTTCGTTTACTCCGCACTGCTCCTCCCCCGTAGGTGATAGCGTGATAATATGTAGCCTATGTGTTGACCCGACCTGTTAGTAATATTCATGCAAAATTTGAAGTAAATCCACGCAGTACTTTTTGAGTTTACCCCGGACATACATACAGACAAACAGATAAACAGACAAACAGACAAAAATTCTAAAAACTATATTTTTGGCTTTGATATCGATTGTAGATCACACCCCAAGTATTCTATCAAAAAAATATTCAATGTACAGTTTTGACTTTCCTACGATTTTATTATATGTATAGATATTGGAAACATTTTGGCACACGTTTGACACATAGTCAAATGAAAATAGTATTGGTTTAAAATACCATGCTTAGTTCTTAGTTTCTTTTGGCTTTATTTTTCCACATAAATAATGAACAGCAATTATTATATTACAACTATATTGTTGGTCTGGGTATACATCCTTACTTTTTCTACTATACATCTTGTCCCGATCTACACCTTACGCCATGACCGAACTTATCACAATGCTCGGCTCAAAGTAGGAGAAGTATTCGTACTGCCCGGTCTAAGTGATAAATTTAAACCTTAAATTTTTAAATGGGCCACGGGCTGTCAGTCTTACTTTCGCCGGTCCATACAATATTATGACTGGCCAGCTAATAATTAAAATTAAAATATGAAATAAATTTGTAAAATTGACCAACGCTCTTGGTAACTATTCACAATAATTAATCCATACTACTCCGTGAATCAAGTTGCCCGTCACATAGAATAATTTGCGATGTCTAAATTTCGGAATTTCATCCTATCAATTAATCTTAATAAGTACTATGATATCATTGAACAATAATTATGGTTGCACCTACTCCTCTAAACTAGTGTCAAGATATGTTCATGCAAAATTAAACTTATTTACACCACATTACCTTACGATTTCAAGTAAATACAATAACAAAAGCTGCGTTTGAATCTGATGCGGCCTTCGACGGTACATACAGAACAGTTGCATGGACACTTTTATGTATTTCCTCGAATAAACTGGTCACAAGCAGTTAGACAAAGGCGGGTATGCAAAGCAAGTTTCCTTCGCCTACGCGGAGACCACGCACTAATGAGGAAGTACTGCGCTCAGTATTACGGAGTCGCTTTAAAAAAAGGTTAAATATATACAAGCCATATTTAGTAGATGATAAGTTTTATGCGCCTAATATCTTACATAATTAAAACAAATATCTATTCTACCTTATAAATTTGTAGTGTCTGTCTGTATCTTAAATTTTTTGTCTTTTCTAGTAAATAGTTTTTTTGGCAAGTCAAGTTTAGTTATAGTAATGACTTTATAACAATAGGTATTATGTAGCGTTATCATTACTTTATTATTGTAATTTGCTTCTACTAATCTGTGTTGTAATAGCACTGAAAAGATAGAAACAGGTAGTTCTCTCCCGGTGGTAAGATCGTCTGGTGCCTATAAAGACCATATTATCATAATTGTTCACGATGCGTAGCAAACCTTATTGTTAGGATGCAAACATCTTTGGAGTCTATAGGTGATTGTTGTATCTGTTATCAAGAGATTTTTAATCGCTTAATAAATGACTGATTTCTGCGGTAACAAACATAAAATATACAGCCGAATTGAAAACCCCATCCTTATTGAAAAGTCGCTTGAAAATAAATTTCCACAAACTCTAAGTTATAAATATATATTTGTTTACGTAAATTGTACACAGGCCATCGATACAGGCGGGGTGGCTTGTCAGGGATCCAGCTGCGCATGTCACCGCCACGGAGTCTGGAGCTGATCGGGATACTCTTATACAACCACTTGCGTCACCTTATTTGCTTGTGACAAATACAATTATTATATTTCCAATCATAGGAATGTACAATTAAACAAGCAGAGTTAATATTTAAATTTACAAAAAAAAAATATTAGTTTATTTATTTCACAGGACAGCAAACAAGAAAAAACCTTTTCGATACATATTTATAGACATTCCGGATCTGTTATATTTTTTCCTAATTGTTTTGTCAATCTGCTACAATTTAATATTTTGCAATAAAATCCTTAAAAAGTAAAACGAAGACCTTATTTCCACTAATTTACTACAATGATCATTGCATAAAAATTAGCATTAGAATAGACGGCCCCCACTAGATAAATAGACGCTAGATAACATTATGTATGTATGTTAGTCTATGTCTGATGTTGCCTGAAATAAATCCATACTAATATTATAAATGCGAAAATCTGTCTGTTTGTCTGTTACGCTTTCACGGCTAAATTGCTGGACCGACTTTCATGAAATTTGGCATGGAAGTAGTTTGAGAGTCGGGGTCAAACATAGGCTAAATTTTTTTCCAAAAATCAATCTCCAAAAGGTTGAAATAGGGGATGAAATTTGTATGATAATCTATCTTGACATGTTAATTTACTTGCGGGCGAAGCTGCGCGGGTCAGCTAGTGGTAAAATAAATAAAAATAACTTAGAATAGGACACATCTCAACCGCCACTTTATCGTAGTGATTCGCCTGAGTAACGTAGATTACGTCTGCCACAATAATGTATTTTCTTGACAGAGCATTATTCTTGCTTTGATAGTGTTTAATCGATAACGTTATAACGGTAATGATTAAACACATCTTAGATGACTGTATTTGGCTTTTGTTGGAAAATACTGAAGAAAAGAAAGTCCCATATTTCAACCCAGAAATAAAGTACACACTAAATTGAATGGAGTTTTGAGCACAAGTCGATGATTCACCATATAAGATAAAATTGAATAGCATTCGTAAAGAGCACTAAATACAGAGCAGACGTGATGAAGGCGTATCTCGATGGGGACGTTAGGGCAAACGTCCAAAAACGGTCAACCGGTTACGTTGGAGCCAAAATAAACCGTGGGCAGACACTGACTCAACAACATAGTCGAAGAGCCACTGCATTCATTTTTAAGCATATGTTTATTAAATAGTATTTAACAACGTATTTAGGATATTCCAGGTCAACCATGAAAAGTTTTCAGGCTTGTGCATGTGCCGTTTAAAACTGAAAACGATTTACTACCGGGCTGTGAAAAGTACGAAGCTTTTATGGCACAATGATTTCGATAAAGTCCATGATATAAAAATTCTGTTGATAAACAATAATTGAACCCGAGCTTCAGCTAATTATTGACTAAATGCTAGCCACCAACCAACCCGAAGTATCTAATTAGGCTAATGTTCAAGAAGTTTCTTAACCTCCGAAACAAAAGGGGGATGTTAAAGTTTGATCACTATATTATATTTGTGTGTTTGTCTGCGGCAAAGTCGCTCTTAAACGTGCCGGCCAATTTGGGTGCAGTTTTTTTATTTCAAAGCAGATTTTCTAACGGTGTTTCTTAGACACGTTTTATCAAAATCAGTTTAGTCGTTTGAAGGTCATCAGCTCTTTGGTTGATGAAAGGAAGTTCGAAATTTTATATTGGTCAGCCAATCAATTGTTTAAAAAGATACTGGACTGACTAATTCGAAATTAGGTAATCTGTTACTTCAATGATATTGTAATGATATGGTAACATTTTCCTGGCTTTAAGACTCAAAATTTATATTCGAATATATTTACGATAAAGAATGAATGTTATTAAATTTATAATTTAGAATGATTTATATATGAAAGCATTGCGATATAAAAAACGATTACACATTTAAAAAAGTTAATAACAAAGTTCATGAGCTCCTTGGCTATCTTCTTTAGTACAGACGTGGAAACACCGAAATAGACTTACATCATCAATAACGAAACTCTTATTAGTGTGCTTTATTTTCACATTTACTCTCAGTTTAAATGTTTAACGTTACATCAATTACTGTTACCTAAACGATCCGAGGAATACAATAAGTACTAGCATAATTTGTAATGGTTTCCATTGACATTGCATGTTTGCTGAATTTTAATACGATTTTGATTTTAGAGAATTTCTTTATCGTGGTAATCGTTTGTTAAGGAACATTTAAATGAAGTGTGACTATACCTCCATTGATATAATATTAAAGCCCGAACTCCCCTAGTTAGTACAAACACCGTTTGAACAACAGACATACGCCTACCTGCGAAGCAATTCGTAAAAGGCGAAAGATTAGCCATTTTAAGACGGCTACCCTCGGATTTAAAATCCGACGCTTTACCTCGTTTTGTCGCATCAGCACTTGCGATTGTCTTTCTCTAGTCTCGAGGGTAACGTAGTGGGTAAACTAACGTTGGTAAACTAACGTTGGTAACACAGATGGCAACGCACTATTAACATCAATGTATCATTCGGATACTAAAAAAAAATTATAAAAAAAACATAATTCTAAAAAATTGTAAGAAAATTTGTAGATGCATAATAATAGTTCTAGATTCGAAAGGCAGAACTAGCATTGTGTTTTCAATTCGATGTCAAGTGTTTTCAAACATGTTATGTGTGAATTTCTGTGTCTTTTGCAACAATGCAGACTACAATAGAGAAACAACGATATAAAAGTTTGATATAGGAATGCGTGAGAATGTAACATATTCTGCGTATTAAAATAAAATTTTGATCTACAATTAAAATTAAAAGAACTTCTTATAGTAAGCGCCGGCCCTAGGGTAGAGCGAGAAGAGCGATCGCTGTAGGCGCCGGGAGACAAGGGCTAAATCAGAAAAAAAGCGGGCGAATAATAAAATTTTGATTACGTCTTTTGAGAAACGCTGGGCTTTGTTCAAGCAAGTACGTTTGTCTTGTTTGTAAATGGAAAAATTGTCGACCAAAGGGCGCCGAACGACAACATCGCTGTAATACGATAAAAGGCCAGGGCCGGCCTGCTTACAATGCTACTTGTTTATAAATAAATAAATACCGCTGGACTAATTACACGAATTGATTCAACCATAAAGTTAGCAAATTATTTGCTTGTGATATGGGTAAACAATGCTAAAACATAGAAATACAAATACTGAAACATATTTATAAAACACCCAAACTCAGAAATACAAACATCTATGCTCATCTTAAGTGCAATATCGCTCTTATAACGTATCATCTAAAGCTAAATTAACATCCCAAAAACGGATGAACTGCATCCGTTTTGGCGTTACGATGACACCTATAAACACAAAAAGATACAAACTTCTTCCAAGCAACTATAGATAAATACAAATGTATTATAGACTAGATAGTCTAAGAGATGTTATAGATTGATCTCGTGACCGAAAGATGAACGATGCAGCATCATCTACAAATACTAAAGATGCTAACGGTATATTACCATCTATTTGGCGAGTATGTGATGCCATATGTATAAGTTTCAATTCTGAGTCAACGTCTAGACAGTCCTACGTGTT
Organism: Apodemia mormo; assembly: GCA_036924255.1. Classification (NCBI taxonomy): domain Eukaryota; kingdom Metazoa; phylum Arthropoda; class Insecta; order Lepidoptera; family Riodinidae; genus Apodemia; species Apodemia mormo. The sequence continues at coordinate 20,183,679 of JAUPFN010000022.1, read as the reverse complement.
ACAGCACCAAAGGTATTAGATGTATTAGATATGAATAATTCTTGAGTGATATGCGCCAAATGAATTTAATAGACAAGTGTAATAAAAAAAAATTTCATAATTAGCAAATGTAGTTCATTTTGATTAATTCTCTATCCCACGTGCGTCACATTAAGACTATAACTACATGTCTAATAAATTAACACGGTTGGACACATTAATCGATTCATAACTTTAAAGCTATCGATAATAATCATAACGTAAAAATTAGTTTAATTATGTAAGGACATAGGAAAAGTATACCGAACACAGGAAGGACAAGAGGTTTTAACTCATACGCGGGATACGTCGTGACTAGAATATTCGATCCCGGGATCCCGGCCGCATTTTAGTCATGCAATTTTCAGGATTAAGATTAATGAATCCCGGGATTTTCGGGATTGATACGTTTTTTTATATACGTCAAATAAAAATGTGCGTCAAACGAAACGCACTTATCTTGATTTGATATTTGGCGGCTATCTTGTTTACAGCCAAGAATATTTGTGCAACAAATTGAGAAGTATGCTTGCAGATCAGATGTTGAAAGCGTTGTTATTTCATAGATTTTATTTTCGTGGTTTAAATAATTCATAAAATTTCTGGGCAATTTAATTTAAAAATATAAGTACCTATAAACATTGATCTCTTTAGCATAATATATTCTTTTTTTATATTTTATCTTAATAAATCTAAAGAAGTTGATTAATTTTAAAGTTTATTGTTAGTTTTATAAATTGTTTACAGAAGTGCCTATAAAATAGTTTGTTTATTTTATAAGAAGAAAGTATAATTTTGTTTAACTGCCTTTTTGAAGATTTAAAACTTAAATATTCTGTACTCACAAAACTAAAAGTTAAATAAAAATTGAATTTTGTTATGTTTTACGGTCTTTTCGTTACCACTTGCCATTGCCAGTACAATCCCGGGACTATCCCGGGATCCCGAGTTTAACTGTAGGTAATCCCGTAATTAGAAAAATCAACCGGGATCGAATCCTCTAGTCGTGACACATGCTAGGCCGCAGGTAAAAATAAAAAAACGAATGAAGAGATGAAAAATAGTCTTATGGATAAGACAAAAATCACATCCACTCATATATTCCCACACTTCTACTGTTGAAAGTCGGCGGACTGACACCTTCATATATACAAGACTAGTTTGGATGAAATGAGATAAATATCTCCTACAGATATCTCAGGGATTAATAGTTCAGATCATCCGTGCGGCAAGGATTTATACTGAGACATAACAAAAATGACAGCAGGTAAAGTTAAGGTAGTGTTATTGAATACTGGCGCGATCTTGTAGAACTCTACCACCCTGTAGTCCTCAGTTTAGACACGTTTAACCAGGAGAGAGATGGTTTATTCTTCAAAAGATTCCGGACCAACACGGTGGAATTACCGATGTATAATGTCTCAATAAAAATGAAACATACTTATTAAAAAATATACATCACTTCGGTTCCCTCGTTGAGTAAGCAATAGACGTTTCGGTTACTCACGACTAATCGATTTGTAGGTTGTCAAGATGTTCCGCTAACAGGTCGATGAAGCAATGGCGAGCGATAGAGAACCAGAACTATAGACTCCGAGCGGCTATTGTGATTACGGTTTTATTTTTGTTTTTTTATATCATAAGATAGCAAACAAGCAGATGGCTCTCCTGATGGAATGAGACAATAATCGCCTATAGACACCAAAGATGCTAAATTGCGTTACTACACTTGTGGCGGGGTCCTAATGCCATGCACAAGTTCTACCGGCTACCCTAAACTGGAACACCACAATGACAAGCACTGACGGTATTGAGGCAGGAATAGGTAGGGCAGCGGTACGAGATGCGGGCGAGACAATGCAGAACTCTACCACCTAGTAGTCACGATGGTAATAACACAATACATGTAGTCAAACGGTCGCCTTTTACGACATGCCTGGCAAAATGGCAGTTGGTCTAATCTTCAAAGGAGCCCGGACCAACACGGCTGTTGGTAATTCGAATATAATCTCGAAAAATTCTAAGTAACATTTTTCTTCGACCCGGGACCACATAATTTGAACTGTTTATTATATCTATCTATTTAAGCATGCGTGTAGAACACAGATTAAAGGGTACACCTTCCCAGACATTTGCTTAGTTTGTCAGTGTAGCTTGCAATTACATACAGAAATACAGAGTTATACTACTTACCAATAAAATAAAATCATTTGAAAGGTAATTTTTAAACCTACTCGTCTCATTCGGTACGATAAAACAGTACAATATGGTTATTTCTATTTTTTCACACTATATAATATAACCTGAAAACAACTGTATGAAACGTTTGATAGTAATAGGAGTGTTTGATCATATGCGCGGCGACACATATCCTTCCCAATGGCGTGTCTATTAGTAGGTATTCATGTGGTCTATGGTGTAGAATGACGCTCATTTTTACGCATCGACTACAACGTAGCAATACGTGATAATGTACGAGACAGAATGAGCGCATAATCTAAGTTGTTTATTAATAAATATTAAAGCCGTAAGAGGTTAGCTTTAAAACTTAAGATTACAAATGAATAAAGGAAATTAGAAAAGTGATAAAAATTAATCCTATCTTCGCTTAACAATAAAGCAAATAAAACCTAAAGTCTGAAGTTTAATGTTATAAGCTGACGTCATTTCCAGCGGGCTTCCCTATTCTGACTCATAAATGCGAAGGCTTAAATTTAAGCTGTAATTGCTGTTTTATACAATCGTCTGTTATATGTTACGTCATCTATATCTATACATATAATAAAATCGTTGGAAAGTTAAAACTGTACATTGAATATTTTTTTTAAAAGAATACTTGGGGCGTGATCTACAATCGATACCGAAGCCAAAATATAGTTTTTAGAATTTTTGTCTGTTTGTCTCTATGTATGTCCGGGGTAAACTCAAAAAGTACTGCATGGATTTACTTCAAATTTTGCATGAATTAAATTACTAACAGGTCGGGTCAACATATAGGCTACAACATATAGGCTATCACGCTATCACCTACGGGGGAGGAGCAGTGCGGAGTAAACGAATTCCGCGCGGACGAAGTCGCTGGCAACAGCTAGTAGCATTATATTTTAATAGAACATTAGAACTAACCAATTGAAGAATAGACCAACTGCCGTTCTGCCAGGCAGGTCGTAAAAGGCGACTGATTGGCTATGCAAGTCACTGCCATCGTGACTACTAGATGGTAGAGTTCTGCATTGTCTCGCTCGGGTCTGGTACCACCGCTTTTTACCAAAAACATTACTTTCTTTTGCTTAGTTAGAACAAACTATTAAAACTAAATCTGAACATGATTTAAAAAGTTATTAAGGTAAATAAAAATAAGACCAAGGATATAGCAGAATGGTCAAAGAACTGCAGAATTTAAAAATGCTCTCTTATGCGCTGGACAGACGATTAGATCATTGATTATCTTCTCAAGATGTTCGCAAGAGAGGCCTTTCTGTAGCTGGTATAGAACAGTATTTCGTACAATTACCTCATTTTGTTCCGGACCCCTTTGTGACTTCTTGGTGGTTAGAGTTCCGCATCGTCTCTCGCGGATTTGGTACCACTGCCATACCATGCCTGACGCTATAGCGTACACGCTTGTCATTGTAGTGTTCCGGTTCGGAGAGTAAAATCGTGCTTATGCATGTGACAATGAGATCCCGCAACACGGATAGCAATGCACCATTAACATCTTTGGTGTCTATAGGCGATGGCTTCTCTTTCCATCAGGTGTGCCATATACTAGCTTGCTATTCTGTGAAAATAAAAAAATAAATTAACGTCGCGACCCGTAAAAGACCTACTTTACAAGAAATAGCCAGCAGAAACTAAGGAAGTTTTTTTTCACCAGCAGAGGATTTTAATGGACCAACAAAAATAGTTGTCTTGTGAGCTTGTGGAGAACATGACGTTTACGATTTAGACAATAAAACAAAATTGCCCTGTAACATTTTACGGTTGATACTGTTCTAAAGGTTTAAGATGCCCATCGCAAAGTTGTGTCAGCTGGATATATTTATCGCGTCCGCGGTGAATAAATTTAAATTGACGTGAGAAGTATTATTTTAATGGGTTTTCTGTCAATGCAATATATATTGCGATTACCTAGCGATTTGCATAGTGCTCTTAACCGGTACCAAAAGTACAGTTTCTGTATCGGTATTTAGCGGTTCTTGCCATTTCGATTCATGAGTTCCGGTTCTGGATTCCACCTTATAAGTGCAAGTAGTAAATTGAGGTAGCCACTGCATTATGAGAGGTGACCGCAAATCGCCGTTTAAATATCCTTTTTACTACATACGTTTTCTCATTCTAATATACACGTATACATTTGTTATAATACTGCCTGTCAACTATTAGACAACCATAGATTAGTTTTTTAACTAACTAAGCAAAAGAAAGTAATGTTGTAGCAAAATAAAATTTATTGTAACGCAGTTTGGTATATTTTTAAATGTTCTGTTTGTGTGTTTCGGATTATTGTTGTTTAAAATGAAAACGACCAATCAAACAATGTTTGCATTAGTAGTTTATATGCAATAATGCTTATTTTATGTGTGAGTGTGGCGATCGCGGTCCTGATACAAATGTTTGTACTTGCCAATTCCGTTGTTTTCTTTATTTCGTGGATCTAATCGTCTGTCCAGCGCATAAGAGAGCATTCTTAAATTCTGTAGTTCTTTGACCATTCTGCTATATCCTTGCTTATTTTTATTTACCTTAATAACTTTTTAAATCATGTTCAGATTTAGTTTTAATAGTTTGTTCTCTCTTATTAATAAAGTTTAACTCTGCCGTCCTAAGAGAGTACAGTAAGTCGTAATTTTAGCAAAATCGACTTAATTATATAGAAATAATCCCTGAAAAATTACGCGTCTTCCTCTCTAGGTTTCATTGTTGTATTATGTTTTCCCGCGATTTTGCATGTAAATAAAATAGAGTATGTTTAATTCACATGTTAAGAGTTCCTAAGAAATAGAACAGTAAGTTGTCATGTTTTAATTAACATGCTGTGTTATTTACTAGGAAAATCATAAAACTAACCAACAGTGCAGTAAGTGCAATAAACTAATAATAAGTTTTATAAAATCACAGATTTTCACACAGTCGTCAAAAATATCCAGCGCAACTTTGGGCTTACCTCAGAATCTCTCTACTACTCTAAGTACTCTTTCTTAGGACTACGGCAGAACAAAAATTTGATATGATAGTCAAAACCGCATTAAGGCTGGAACAGATATACAGGCCAGTAGGCATGGAAATTATTGTTAAATTAGATTAACTGTTATTAATTAATATTTAACAGTTATTTATTAACGTTATATTATATCAGTAGCCTATATATAATAAGTATTAAAAGCAGTAAAACACGAAGCTACCAAAAAGAGGTCCTCTAGAATAGTTTTAATAACTTTTAACAGTTATTATTATCACGGTCTCTCAATATATTTTTAATAACATTATTATCATATATCAAGTTATTGGTAACTTTAGTGATGTATAAAAATTACTTTTAACAGTATTTGCTATAAATAACATAAATAAGAGTTTTTAATTGTTAAAAAAATTTAGTACGAAATTTAATATGTTAATTGTTAAATGATCCATGCCTACAGGCCAGACATACATCAGAAGCTAGCTTCTGCTTCATTTCGAATTTGAGAAGTGAATTTGTAATAACATTAAACTTGTAATAATTTAAGAAGTGAATTTGTAATAATATTAAACTTGTAATAATTTACCTAATCTCGCAATGGTTGATCGACGGCCAACATCTTGTATTTTTTAATTTCTGTAGCTTCGTTATTAAATAATAATATTAATAATGTTCTAGTTGGACAGGATAATAAAAGGAAGATATATTTAAAGACTCTAAGGACGTTTATCTCAATAAACAAGTCAGAGGCGTACACAATAAAATTCGTAAACAAGATTAAAGCGTATAACGAGTGAAATACGACGCAAAAGTGTTTGTTTATAGTCCTCACAGGCTCCGTTATTATATTTTCCTTAACCTTCTATGAGCAAAACGAAAACTATATATTATTCAGAATACGTAAATTACACATACCTACGCAGAAACACACATTTTGTTTATCGATTAAATATTCCTCATAAAAATCTTTAAATAAAATCCACTTGTACTTCTTCTTTGCTTAGCTGTTACTGTTACCGGCGTCATCGCGTGACTTAAAAACAATACTTCCTTTTTCTGAGTTAGGTAAAAAATATTCTGTCTCTACATAAATGTAACTATCATAAGCAAAAAGAATTTTTAAAATTCGACTCGCTTTGAAAAAATTCGGAGTGTTCAACATTTGGTTGTTTTATTTTTGAGTAGCTATTACTCGCGACTTCGTTTATAAGACCCAAAATCATTACTGCCTTTAATTCACGCGGATAAAAAAGTAACCTGTGCTACTTCTGGACTAATAGCATTTATGTTTGTTCGTTACAAACATACGACAATATAATTTTTTTCTGTTTTTAACATTAGTATAACGCGATCCCGAGTTACGCGATTTTCAAATCTCATTGATTCATATTTTTTTGACTTAATGGCTCCACGCTATTGCTTAGCCAATGTACTTGTTCAGACAATTGAAATACAAATTTTAGAAAATATCGATTCCAATGAAGAGAAGTAATTCTTCTACAAAACAAGTAATAAAAATTTTTGGGTTTGGAAATTTCGCGGGAGAAAAAATCGAATCGTCAAACTACTTTGTTAGATTTTACGAACCTTCTATATCAAAACAACTTTGATGGGCTATTTTATATTTATATAATTTGAGATCTTAAACATTTTTTGTATACGTGTATTTTTAAAAGCCCCAATCAAAAATATTATGTATGTATTTACTAGCTGAGCCCGCGACTTTGTACGCGTGGAAAATTTTCAAAAAAAAGTAGCCTAAGTTACTCCTTATTACATCAGCTATCTGCCAGTGAAAGTCCCGTCAAAATCGATCCAGCCGTTCCAGAGATTAGCCGGAATAAACAGACAGACAGACAAAAATTGTAAAAAAATGCTGTTTTGGTATATGTATCGTGTATACATCCATATACGTTTAGTAAAGAGCGGTTATTTTAATATTATAAACAGACATTCCAACTTTATTTATTTGTATAGATATGGGAAATCATACCTCGATTTACGCGAATTCGACTTACGCGGTTGTTGCTCAGTCCCGCCTATCGCGTAAGTTCGGGGTATTACCACAGAATACTTAGAGACTAACAGAAGTCAATGTTACATACAAGTAATATTCGAGCAACACATAGACACCTCACGGACGCGATATCTCGGACTGGTGCGGAACAAACTGTCCCGAACCATTCCGAGATATCGCGTCCGTGAGAGGTGTCTATGTGTGCGTTGCTCGAATATCACATGTATGTAGATTGACTACTTTTAGTCTCCAGTATACTGTGATATTACTGTATAGATAAGCATCAGCTTGTGTCCAAATAGATACCAATATGGGTTTGGCCGGTTTCTGAAACGCAAATCAATTTTAACAAGCAATCAATGTTCAACGTAATTTTTACTAGTAATGATCTGTTAAGCACATATTAATTGCTTCTTAAAATTAATTTGCGTTTCAGAAACCGGCCGTAAGTCACGTAAAGTTGGAAAGTAAATACATACTTTACAAAGTCATTCCCATAACTTAGGAATCTATTTCTGCTTACATTTTGGTCAACACGGAATTCTTTTGTGAGGAAATAGACTTAACCATTTACTAAGTACAACAATGGGTAAGAACACGCTTGCGTGGTCACATTAATATGGCACTAGCAGATAGCTCCATTAACTAACGAGTCCAAAAACAAGGCCATTACGTAAACATATTTTAAAAACAGATTTTCGTTACAATCATTGTGTCGTTTAACCAAATGCAATGATAGCCTCATTATAAAAGAAACATTAAAATATATAGGAAAATATTATCCCAACGCCAAGTACGGAAGTGGGATATGTCTGAAAAGGCATAAAAGTCGAACTATCGCGGTCGAGATGAGATCGCTAAGGAAAATATGTGTACTTGCGAACCAGGTTCGTAAATTTGAAGTAAGAGACACGTCAGAACTGAAAGGTGTCGCTGTAAAAATGAGAAAGGGCATGCTCCGATGGCTCGGACATGTAGATAGAATTGCAGATTAAAAACAGATATATCCAATACGAATGTTGAAGGATTTATGTACAAGGGAAGAACAAAACTAACATACCATGATCAGATTGATCGAGTGCATTCAGGAGGTGGTATCAAGTCTTTGCAATCGGTGTGTTTGTATGAAGAGAATAATGAATGTGAAATCTGCAAAGATCGCAACATCTCGGTTTTCTCTGCCTACACCATAAAGATATGTATGTATATGTACAGGAAAGCTTCCTATTAGCCCTCCAAAACCATACTACTTGTGACAAAGAATCGTGTGTCAAACCTCACGATTTAGGCAGATTTGCCCTTACTGCGTCAATTCACAATTATGGTTATAAAAGTCAGTCTTGATCGTCTCGGATACATAATATCCTACAAAATTGACATTGTATTTATACTTTTTAATCTTTCATCTAACATTCTATATTCTAGGTACCTACCTTGATCTACAACGCCGATTTAGAACCAGTGTGTCCCTTTTCTATTTTTCACATGTAACAAAATGTCTTAAAATAAAGTAACAAAGACAGACATGAAAACGATTGTTACAACTTTTATATCTATAATGTCCTGTTAAGAGAATGATTATTGTAATATCCGTATCGCGTCTGTGGTCTAATGGTCCGGTGTCGGTGTTGACCATATGAGGTCCCGGGTTCGATTCTCGGGTCGGGCAAATCAAATTATCGGTTTCCTGATAAAAACAACGTTGCCCTAGATTGGATAAGTATCCGGTTGGCGATAGACTTGCCACCTACCACATTGTGAAACTAAGCATCTTTGGCTAATCGTGGGTGCACTTGTTGAACCTCTGCCTACCCCTTCGAGGCTACGGACGTGAAGATACTTATTATAATAATATCGCAGCGTAATGCAAACAATGACGCTTCAATAGTTCAAATATCCACACGGCAGCCAAGTCACAGCTGACACAACTTCAGCACACACAAATTTACTTTGACGACTCACAAATTAATGAAGATGCCACATTTAATGTTGTATTAATAGAATAACAAATGAAACAAACAAGCCAAATGTTGGCACAGGTTAATTAGAACTACTCAAATCCAGTAGTTGCCGTGACAAATGATACTGTTTTACACGCTTGTAATTAGTAAAGCCCTTAAAATATCGACGGATGCAAACATTTAAGTTTGTTAATTATTATTAAGAAAATTGCAAACCTACTTATATATTTTTTAATTCTATCGACTATACCAGTGACGTAGCGTACTTTGGAAGGGACCCTATATCAAAATTAGCTTGGGGGCAAATGAAGGGTAAACATTTCTCATAAAAGAATCAAAAATGCTTGCATTATATTAAAATAAATGTTTATTAATTATAAGTAGATTATTTTATTATTTATTTATTAATTATAAGTATTAAGTAGATTCCCTCCTAGAAATTAAGCTTAACAAATCAAATAAAATATACACTTTTCAAATTGATTTATTAAATCAACGTTAGCTTAAGACGATAGACGATTTCAGTTTTTCTAAAATGTCTGCCTCTATAAACAATAGTGACAAGTCTGACAGCCGTTCCTATCCCATCGATGTCCTTAGGCATTTTTTTAAGCACGAGATTAACATTGCGGATAACGTTTTACTATTTTTTGTTTACATAGGTTAGGGGCCTCTGCAGGCCGGGGGCCCCGTATCATTGATACGGCTGATATGGCGGTAGCTACGTCCCTGGACTATACTGTTACGTACTTCGGGTTCGTAATTTGCAAGAAAACGCCACTTATATCAAACCGTGTATTTACAATACACAGTACCAAACAACAAAATGTAATACGTAAATACACTATACACACTCGTCACACTTCCTGCACTAGCACTAAACTTAACCGACTACGTTTAAAGAAAACACTATTCATATTCACTTAAACTGGTCACTTCGCTTCGCACTGGTCGCTACAATTATCGCTCTGGATCGCTTTATAAAAACTGCTCTGTCTTTGTCAACACATCTCTATTTATACCCAGTGCAAATTTCTACCTGGATCCAGAAAAATCTAAATTTATCGCGTAATCAATGAATTACTTCTAATTGTAAATAACTTACTATAAACAAGTCGTAGTACACGCTATTGTCACCCTTAGGCCCTATACCAGAAAGTCCATTATGGCATAGCTATTCGGGTAACGGTCAACTATTTGTTTATTAATAGGAGTAGCTATCTCTTTCTTTTATTTCTAGATCCCTCCAGCGTTCCAACTCTTCACGTTTCTAGATTATTCGCAACAATACTAATACCACGAAATATCGAGTAAAATATTAAAATATTAAGTTTCGTGATCATATGGTTATTGCAGTTACTTTACAATGAACCCCGTGTTAGTCCGGGCTCCTTAGAAGAATAGACCAACGGCCGTTCTGCCAGGCAGGTCTTAAAGGGCGACCTATTAGCTATACGTGTCACCACCATCGTGCCTACTAAGTAGAGTTCCGCAATTTTTTCGGATCAGGTCGCAGTCAAGACTTATTTTTTGGTACTTTTGTGCATCCGGAGCTAGTTCTCTATAAATTGAAATTGAATTGTATTTCTGTTGTCACGATTCACAAGCAATGGAAGTCTGTATTTAAATAAATTGTTTATAACCTTTGCAGAATAGATAAGGTCGTGCAATTGTGGAGCAAGATGGCGTCGCGACAACTGGAACGTTGTTAAACATTTATAAATAAAATTGTATTTATACAAGACGACTTGCCGAGCAGCGCATCTTGCTGCGTGATACTGGTTATTATATAGGTATTACCTGCCTTACCGCTTAGGCATCCGTGAGAGCCGAATAAAGGCTAATACGTGTCACTAACATCGTGACTGCGTAACTAGGCCGATCTAACGTCTCAATCGGGTTTGGTACCACCATCTTGTCTATTCTTGCCGCAACTGAAACACAGCAGCGACAGGGCGCTTTACAACTGCTGTGTTTTAATTTGAAGTTAAAGTTACACCCTTTACAGAATAGACCATCTGCCATTCTGCAAGGCAGTTCATAAGATGCGAACGATTAGCTATGCGAGTCACTATCACCGTGGATATGTGGTAGAGTTATGCATGGCCTCGCCCGGCTCTGGTACCAACGCCTTACCTATTCCTGTCGCAATATCATCAGTATTTATCACTGTTATGTTCCGGTTTGAAGGATAAGGCGGTAAATTTATACACGGGGCATTCTTGCCCTGTTGCACATTGAGCTATCTTATCGAGCAAAGCACCAATAACATTCTTAATATCTAAAGGCGATAATTATATCTATGGTATATATAATTATCGCCTATAGATATTAAGGATGTTATTGGTGCTTTGCTCGATAAGATTGATCGATGTGCAACAGGGTAAGAATGTGACGTGTATAAATAAATATACGGTCTTATTAATAAACAACTTTAACTGTGTGTGTAAATCTTTCCAAAAAAAACATTAAAAAGTTTCTATACCTTGCAAACAATACCTTTTCTGGATAAAAAAGCCCCATATTAGGTTTAATATATTAAACATAATTCATGATGATTTGGCGTATTAGCTGCTTTGCATGTCATGACATGTAAAGCAGCTAATACGCCAAATATTAATAAGCAAACAAATTAACTTTAGCATTCGTACTATAAGTAGAATTGTATAAAACTGGTAGCAGAAAAATTGTAAACAAAACCATTATTTTGAATTAAAATTATGGTTTTGTTTCAGTTTTGTTAAGACTTCAACGATATATAACCAGATTCCAATTCGGGTCGCACCCAGTCAAAGCTACTCGACAACAGATAAAATTGTCACGGACAAAGTCGCGGCTTTCACCTGGTGGATATTTTTGTACATTCTAAATAGATTTGTTCTAGTTGACCTCGCCGTTGTTTTAGCAAATTGTTTACTACTTCTGCGAACCTCGCCCCGCCAGAGAAACATTTACTTCACGTCACTACTATAAATCTATTCATTCTAATGAAACTGAATTTTTGTTTTTGTAAATTAATGCAACTCCGACATAAAAAAATGTTGTTTGTGTTTTATAGCCTATTTATTGATATACCAAGAGACTATTTATCATCTCGCTGCAGACCCTTCTAAATGGAGCAAACACGAGTGAAATCTCAAGGATAGAAGCGTGTTTATAAAAAACAATTAAGTAAATAAATTTCAGCATTTTCAGATACTTGCAACTTTTCGCACGCATTCCTATACAAAGGAAGAAATTACGGAAATAACATAACGATGAAACTTGTCACGTGACAGCTGCATAAATCGATAGCCAAAATCCCATGCAGCTGAGATGCAGTAAATTTTTATACAAACTTTTTAAATTAAAAAAAAACACGGCATATTTTTAACAAAATTTTAATTTCCGTCCTCCAGTAAAAAGGTGTCCAAGGACTAGTAAATTAGCATAAAATGATTTTTAATCATGAGATAGGATGACTGTCAATCATGTTAGAATGCTATTGTCACATTTTAATTGTAACTCAAAGCTAGAACTTGACGTGCCTTGACTGTGAAACAGAGCTATTTTTGCTGTTGAGAGCGACGAATCATGTATTGACGCTAACGTACAGGAGGTTTTATTATTAGTCTGCCGGGAGAACACAACAAGGTAAAGCCTCACATTGATCGACAAGAAAAGGTCTTTCTAGCCTTGCCAGATGTGTTAAAGATAAAGTCTTGGGGAAACAAGTCCATTAAAATTGGTTTGATCTTTTATACATCGTTAGATGTTATAATTGTAATAGCAAAATGTTTTTTTTCGCAATGATAATAGCAATAGGCTTTTTAATAGTGACTGTAAAACTGGGCTTATATTTAACAGGCTGTTAAAAATAGTGTGCAATAAGCCCGACTTTAGAGTGTCTCCTATGGGATCGAATCTTGGCCTAAGATAGTATCATTACTATGCGATATTGATAATTTCTTTAAACTTCCATGTCTTCTAGTAACTAGTAATATATTTCTTGCTTGCTTTATAATAGTCTTCGTTAAAATTGTATTTTTTCGTATTTTCCAGATGTTCTCATAATATTCTTATAGCTGTTAAAATTCTTAAAGGATTTATTTGCATGGACATACGGGGTCAAACTGAAAGTTTTTAGAACTGGCCACTTGTAAACGATATAATAAAAAATAAGTTTAAATTTTGAAAATGGAACTCTACCAATAATATCGAGTATGTATTTCATTTGTTATTTGTTTTAAGATTTGGCGGCAAATTGAAAATTGTGTTTTTTTTTTAGAAAATTAGCATGAATTTAACGAGAGAAAATTTTCGTTCGTTACCACGACATTGCCTCGTCGCACACCGCCGGGCAAAAAATCGACTATTTGACGTAGTCATACGTGGAACTAATGGGTCACCCGCCGCATAGCCTCGACCTCGCACCTTGCATTTTTTTATTCCCGAAAATAAAAGAAAAATTTTACGGAAAACGTTTTACGGCCGCTGCGTTTCAAAAGGCCGTCGAAAAGACCCTTAAGAACGAGTTGGCAAAGTGCTTTTCTCAGTGGTTCCATCGGATGCAGCGAAGTATTGATGTGAATGGACACTTCCGTAATACATAACAAAACTAATAATTTCCTAATTTGCTCAATATTTTATTTTCTAAAAACTTTCAGTTTGACCCTCATATACGCGATTTTATTTAGTACATTCATTTTAGTTCGACCTCGCTACCGTTTGAGCAAATCGTTTACAACCTCTGCGATATTGCACAGGTCACTGGAGCATTTACCTCGCGTTAGCGTCACTTATCTATTCAACTGGCAATTGTATTTTTATTAGTCTTGGCGCTAGATTGGAACACTGTAAACAATCCAGTAATTCAATAGAACATTGAAGTCTAGAATGTTCTTTGCTATAATAACATTTATAAATAATATCTTATATGTTGCTGCGCCTTGCAACCTGCTGTACGATCAAATGTGAATGCCACGGGAACAAAACACTCTTCAATGCAATGATACAGAATAACTTTACGATTAAACAAATGTCGTTCAAATCTCTCTAATGTCAAAGTAAAGGAAGGAGTTACAAAGATACACAAAATAACACACTCATACGTATATAAACACACACAACTACACACTGCCCCATTCGTCATATTCAATCCAGTTGCACTGCTTCTAATAACCACGCCTGGCAACTAACTGACTTCTAGACATCTAGATAATGAGGATGGAATTTTAAATTTTTATGTGATGTCCGATTACAAAATATTACATATATATATATATATATATATATATATATATATATATATATATATATATATATATATATATATATATATAATATCGCTTGGCTTGGCCCTGTTAAGAACATCACATCATGAGACGCAATAAGCTATCACTATCACTATCTATCCTTACGAGAATAATATACTTGTTAGGAATGAAGATCTTTATCGCGCTTTTGGCCTTTTTTCAGCGGTAACCTTGAAAATCTTTAAGGCTGGCAACGCAACTGTAAGATAAACGTCTATGAGTAGCGGTAATCACTTGCCATATACTGAGTATCCTGTCCGTTTGCATAGTATAAAACAAAGTCGCTTTCTCTGTCTGTCCCTATGTATGCTCAAATCTTCAAAACTAGGCAACGGATTTTGATGAGGTTTTTTTAATAGATAAATTGATTCTTAAGGAAGGTTTTAGTATATAAACCCATCCGATATTCCCATGGGAACAAAAGCTACGCGGGTGAAATCGCGGGCAGGTCGCTAGTTCTTTAATATAAAAAAAAATATCTAAAATCATCTCGGAGTAGGGTGGCCTAATGCCCCAAATTAACGGGTTACCCCGTTTTTCGCGCTATATAAATGTAGAAACCAGTATTACCACAATTGAATACGGGGGAAATAAAGGTTCCGTATTACAAATTTCGCCATGGCTGGCTAGCGCAACCAGAGAATACCTAATAGTAAAAAACTACCGTACTGAAAATTCACTCCCTAACCAAAGTCAGGTTTGAATTCTTAACTAAATTCAATTTTGATACTACATATACGGATGGTAGTGGCTTTTATTTTCAATGAATATAGTGTTTTTTCCTGTAAAGTTTTCTCCATAAATCATAAGTTCGTGACCTATAAGATCTAGTAATAAAATATCTAGAAAATATAAGGATTTCATGAGGATATTTACTAGTAATTTTTTAATAGAATCATAAAATATAAAAATCGCTTCGTTTCACTCGGCTGCCGTGTGAAATGAATCGTTCTTGTCGTGGTTTTATTCGTGCAGTCATTATGTGTCAAGGAACGTGACATCAAAACGTGATCAGCCGATGGACGCTCGGGGAAACGGGATATTGGATGCTTAGAGTAGTTAAATGACACGTTGTTAGGGTTATCATGAGACGCGCGTCCCTATATGTCCTTTGTATGTATATGTTATAAAACCTCTAATAACTTTTGAACTAAACCAATCCTAATGCGGTCAACGTAAGTTGATTGGATTCCATCAAACTTAGATTTTTGAAAGTTTCAAAAGAACAGGTGCAATAAATTTTTGAGAAATTAAAAAAAAGTTAATTCAATGTTTTTTTAATTACTCAAAATAATGTAAAGATTTAGTTCAAAATCTAATCACCTGTGTTCTTTGTAAAACCGTGTAGTAAATCGGATTAAAATTGGTTGATTCGTTTGAAAGTTCGTTGACGAAAAAACACTTTTTCGTCAACGTTATGATTTTGAGATATTTCAATAAATAGATTTGATGTCTTACCTCGTGGTCTAGGGGTTAGTTTATTCGGCCCAGATCATGATTTCAATCAATCCTTGGGTCAGGCAAAAGTGTTGTTAAGGTTTTCCCGAGGTTTTCTGGAGATCTTAGTAGCAGCTCAGTCCGGCGGGTGGTGTTATCAATCCCGTGCCTCGGCTGCATCATACCCTTCCCGGTTATAGTCGATAATCGTTATCAGATCGGCAAAATGTGACGCTGAAGATCACTACTTACCTCGCCAACCAACTTGTGGTGAACCAAAAATTCTATAGACATTCGTCTTATTCTGCCTGCCACGCGAGGGAACTGTTTTCCTAATAGAAAGAGATAACCATCGCCTTTAGACACCAAAGATTTTAGCTATCTGCGTTATACAAACCGGAGTACGCCAGTGACGAGCACTGACGCTATTGCAACAGGAGTAGGTAAAGCAGTGGTGTCAAAGCTGTTCGAGACGTTGCAAAACTCTACCATTAAGTAGTCACTATATCAGTTACACATATTTGCTTTATTTCGCCTTTTACAAGATGCCTAACAGTAAGGCAGTTGACTTTTACACAAAAAGAGGCCCAGGTCGAAACGGGTAACAACAAAACTGTCAGTGAATGAAACTTGCCTTGTGTGACGACGTGTAAGATGGGTCTTTTGTAAACCTTGAGTTACCGAGGCATGAAATAGACTACAGATCGATACGCCGTGTATTGTGAAAGTGATGAGGCAACGTTTTAAAGAATATAACGGTCCGTTTACATCTACAGATATTGCTAAGAAAATTAAAAGGTACTTTTTATCACCGTTGAATAAACATGTATAGTAAAAAATAAAGGTCCATTGTGGTACAGAGTATCTTTCGGATAATCGTGGTTACTTATATGTGAGTACTTGTTGTACCTGTGCGCTTACCTCTTCTAGGAGGATACGGGCGTGAAAATAAACTTTTTATATCAATGGGACGGCTGAAAATTACTAGTGGATGTATTGATTGAAAATTTTTAATCAGTTATTTTTCTTATTATAGATCAAAATATATTTAATATAAAGGTAAGTACTATTATTATTTATTACACAATGCTATTGGCAGTATAAGCATTTCTTAGT
Organism: Apodemia mormo; assembly: GCA_036924255.1. NCBI lineage: Eukaryota > Metazoa > Arthropoda > Insecta > Lepidoptera > Riodinidae > Apodemia > Apodemia mormo. The sequence continues at coordinate 20,166,654 of JAUPFN010000022.1, read as the reverse complement.
AGCAATATAAAATTTATAGTTAGCTGCTCATTAAATAATAATCATTTATATTTATTAATTTATATGTTAAAACACTTCTTATTGTGATTTCCATTTATTTCATTGTCTTACAAAAGAAACAGTTTTGGTTACAGATCATTATTTAAACATTTTCAATATTCTACTTAAATATAAAACATTTTCATTGCAACTGCTATTTATTTCTATTTTTTTTTATTTTGTACCATAAATATGTTAAAATAAACTGTTTCAAAGTCCCAATGGCTCAAACATCGCAAGGAATATATCGGCTGGTGTAAACATTCCTCACTATTGGCAACCCACGTCAAACTTGGCAGGCGTTAGGCACTTTCGAAACGCCGCGCAGCGACGCACTAATCTAGGGTATAGTAACATTTAACACTGAATCTATTACATTGTTGACTCATTCAAGAATGTTTTTGAACGTATGTGCAAACACCTGTGTATGATAATAAAACTTCAACAAAAATAACACATCACGCGCGTTTTTAAGAAGAATTCATTCGCCTCTTGATTTGTATTAAAGAGAGAATTTTTAAGTTAATTTTTTAAGGTTGCATAAAGAATGATGTTTTCCTTTTTACTTTTTATTAATTGGTGGTTAAATAGCGGCCACAGAACCCCGCATTCTGTGAAAATTTAAGATGTCGGCCTATTTCCATTTAAGAGATAAATCCCTGTTACCGACAGACAGCGGATGAATGTGAATAAGATTCCGTTTGTCCCTATTTGGGCACGGAACCCTAAAAGAAGAGTGAAATTTAGCACAGTGGTAGATTATGACGTGAAATAGGACACGAAAAATTTTATCCCGGAAAAATATATTGTTCTTGTGAGTTCATCAAAAACTTTTATCATGGCGAGGCGAGGCGAGGCTAGTTTATCATAATAGAGTAATAGACAATGACCTTCTAATACATAATAATAGAGAATATTAAAATACAGTGAAAGCCAAAATTTCTGGATAAATGATCTCAAATCAAGAGTTTATGACACTTAAAACCGAATACGCGTTGGTATACATATATCCGTATATGTTTTCCCCCGTGTTTGTCCCGGGTTACTCTGAAGAATAGATCAACTTACGTTTTGCCAGGCAGGTCGTAAAAGGCGGCCGATTAGCTATGCGAGTCACTACCACCGTGGCTAGTAGGTGGTAGAGTTCTGCATTGTCTCGCCCGGGTCTAGTACCACCACCTTACTTATTCCTACCGCAATAGCTCCAGTGCTTGTGTCACTGTGTTCCGGTTTGGGGGGTATGGTAGCCGGTAAACTTATACATGTGGCATTAGACCTCGCCACAAGACAGCATCGCACCATTAACATCTTTGGTGTCTATTGGCGATGGTTGACTCTTTCCATCAGGAGGCCCATCTGCTTGTTTGCTATCTTATGACATAAAAATAGGTATATACGAGTATATACGCGCACGTTCTTTTCCAACAGTGTGGTCGTACAATAACCAAACCTAGAAATACAAACATCAATGCTCATCACACAAGCGTTGTGTCCTGTTCGGAACCTAACCCGAGCCTCAAATTGGTTATACGCACTATAAGACAATATTATTATTATAATCTTCGAGGGCTAAAAAGAAAGTCCTACTACATATCTTTCTTATGCAGGCTGTAAACGTTCAAACATGTTTGTCAAACTTTACGCTTTGTTTGTACGTTTTTATCAAACATCAGCGCACACGTACAAACAAGATTGTCAAACAAAACTTCACTTTGAAAGCAGTTTTTGCCATGAAAAGACGCTGCGACGCTCAGATGAGTAACAACTAACAATATGTTTTAGCGGCGGTCGCGCCAAAATAGCAAATTTATTTGACAAAATGACTGTACACCTTCAAACACATAATATGTCAAACACGCCGTCAATCAAATCTTTCAAACATACAGCCAAACACGTAGTTTGTTTGAAGAACACGTCAAACATGACCACAGACTATCAAACAATTTGTCAAACACGTAGACAAATTGTTTGAGCGTTTACAGCCTGACTTAGGATTACCAAAAAAAAAAACAGAATAGACGCTTGTTCAAGATGTTCCCAAATTAGAATGCTCCTAATATATCTGCAATTATATAAGGAGGAAAGGATATTGTAATGGATAATCTTAAAAACTACTGAACCGATTTTAAAATTTATTTACATGGAAAGCTCCATTATTCCGGAGTAACAAAAGCGACATTTTAACCGACTAAGAACATGGAAGTAATGTTTTTCGGTTACACGTACGAAGTCGCGGACTATAGCTAGTACCTTATATTATAACAAGCAGCCTTATAATATTAGAGGCCATCCATAAATTACGTCACACGTTAAGGGGGAGGAAGGGGGTCTAAGTAGTGTGACATTGTGTGACAAGGGGTAGGGAGGGGTCCCAAATTTTGTGACATCACATTTTTTCAAAATAATATAATACCTGTATAGATAAAAATAATCGAAGGAGATCATTTTCCAATGTAAAATTGTAAATTATGTGACATCACGTTAGGTAAGAGGAGGGTCTCACAAATGTGAGTAGATGTGACAAGCACGAGGATGGGTCAAAAATCATGAAATTGGTATGACGTAATTTATGGATGGCCCTTTACAATTAAAAAAGAAATTCTTATGTACTTGTATGTAAATCATCGACATATGTAGATACATTGATTTCGCTGGTTTCTCCGAAATGGCTCTAGTCATTTTAACGAAATTTTGTATTTAGGTGGTCTTTAACCACAAAAATTGATCTAGGTAAGTGTCATTTCCGTGATAATCCATTTTCACGTGTAAATATTATTCAAGCAAAGCTCAGTCGCCCAGCTAGTAATAAAATTGATAGTGACCGAAATCGTCCCTTACAAACTATTTAATTCTTACGGGGTCCCAGGGTACTTACGTAGATATATTACTAGATCTCTGTTATTTATTCTCAAGATTACTGTAAGATTACAAAACTATGAACTATTTGCTCCCGGTGTTTGTCGACTTTATCTTTGCTACTCGTTACGAACTATTACGCCAATTTCCTGTGCCAAATTAAGACCGGAGATTGCCACTAATGGTGCCTTGGGACGAGCTTTGTCTTATGTAATAACAGTCAGCTATCGAGGTTATTAAGTGTACATGCTTTATAAGAGTTTTACATGAACCAAATAGCTAAAACCTGATTTTTGACTTGCTGAAGGAGTAGTAAAAGAGGTCAAATCGTCAAATGCCTCTGAAAAAGAGGCATTTGACGATTTATGTTTTAAAAAATGAATTTGATCAAGATTTTATTAAAATTTATGATTGGTAAACTATAATTTTGGCTTTGATCTCATTAAGCAATCGCATTGAGCTCGTCAGGAAATGTGTTCCAAGGCTAATGGAAGCCCAGGATTTAGACAATACAAAAATTCAAATAACGAAGATGTGACACAACCTGTTTGTTGTTGAACACTTCAATCAGCTGAGGTGATGAATAAGATACCCTATTTTTTAGAATCAAAAATATTTCTTGAGTGATAAAGAATGTTGAAAACCAGTTCGTATTACAACCTCCGCCTCCGGGCGCCAATCATTTTTTTAGATAGTTGTCTTATTGGTACACATAACAGACAATTATTTAAGTATATTTAGCTAAGTTTGGTTGAACGTCATTGAAATTTGAATGGCAACAAAAATTCAAGGCAACTGAAACGCAGTTGCATTCGCGTTTTATTTTTTACTAGTATAACGATTGTGGTATTTGATATTTTAAAGTTGAGCACAGCTTTGTAAAAGTTAAATAAGTATTTAAATTAATTAGTACAAGGCGACCTTACAGTCTTTGGGACTAAATTTTACCTTACAATTTAATTTGGAAGATTTAGTCATTACTTAAATTCAAAAATAAATTGACCTCTGTATTAATCATTGACTGCTAACATGCGTAAGGCCCCGATTACACTTTGATTAGTGCGAGTGCGGTGTTTAATGCAGGTGCTTAGTATGAAGCAAAAAACATGCGTGGACAGCCGTTGATTAGTGCGAGTGATTGTTAATCAGCGTCTATTCATTTTAGCTACGCTGACTACTAATCAGTCGCACTAAATAACGGCTGGCCACAGATGTTTTTTGCTTCATACTAAGCACCTGCATTAAACACCGTACTCGCACTAATCAAAGTGAAATCGGGGCCTAACGCATGTGTGTCGATTTACGCAATTTCGAATAAATTATGTACCGGACTAAGGGTGTAATATTTTTAACATTCATCGAGCATGCTCGTTCCTTGCAGACGACGCGACGCTTCGCGAATGTGGCATTTACGTGTTTGCCTGCTAAATTCTGCGGTTTTTGTTTTTAATATATTTTTTTTGCAAACCAAATATAAGGTGCGCGTCGGAATCTATTTTGTCTCCAAATACTCTGTGTTTGCCTACAATGCGCAGCTTTTACGCTGATCAAAAGGAGAAATGTTAGCTTTGATAGTGGATATCTGGGCCTAATGCATTTATATTTAAATCGTTCCATAACAAATTTTAGGTCAATTCTAAATCGTGGGTTTTTCGAAAACTGGTTAACGCGTTTTTTAGAAGGCCCACAAATGCTCAAGTTACAGGAGTTAAATTATTAATTCATCGGTAGGCTCGGCCAAAGCCGAGTAGGATTTACCTTATGATGAAAATAAAGCGAACACTCAAAACACAGAAATATGTTTTTAATTAGAGATGCTCCTAGTAATCAATGATAACTACTCGGCATGTTCGGTATTTAGTTTACTCGTATTTGGCCGAACAACCCCGTTCAAGTAATGAATATTCGGTTATAGGAAGTAGGTATTTCAGTTAGACAGGTGTTATATAACAGATATAAGTTAAAAATTGTAACAGCATAGCGATAGCAGACGACTTGTGAAATAAGTTATACCCGCTACCTTATGATGTCTGCACCACCAAAAGTGATAATCCATTATCAATCTTCAAAAATGTGGGCAAGCTTAAGTCACGAGGTACAAATAAGCCGCTACACATAAAATCATGTATGCACTTAAAGTAGTTCGCCGAAAACTTACACCTATATATTACATACCCGTTATCGTATATAAAAAAAATCAAATCGAGTTATATAAGTTGTTCGTCCGAAAACTCGATAACGCTAATATCGAGTTATAAAACTGTATTCCATTTCCCGATCAAACTTAAGCTCGGCCCATCTCCAGTTTTAATTCTCGTCAGGATTAACATTGCAATAATATTACGGATTTAATTACTTACTAGTACATTATGAACCCATCTCTACCAAACAAAACTTAAGTTTCTTCTTACGTTGTTTTAACTCTCATGCCAATGAAACAAATAGCACCTTAATTACCTGAAACAAAAAAATACACCTATTAAATACAAATTATAACACGATTATACCTGAAGGCTAAACAAATTCGCTCGGAATTTAAGCAAGTTATCAATTTAACTTAAAAATTGTCAATTTTGTAAAAATACAAAGCTCTACTCGGATTCGAACCCAACACCTCGTGTTTTGCTGTACCCAGTAACCAGGGGCGGATCTACTTAAGGACTTTTTGGGCTGCAGCCCAGGGCCCCGAAGTTAAAAGGCCTCTGAATTCCACTAAAAAAAACGTAGAAGATATAGTGAAAAAAAAAATATAATCCGACCATTGACTTGGCGATAAACTAAATTTGGTGGCGGGCCATAAATAAACCCGTGTGAGCGACTGATGGATATAAATAAAAAAATAATGTACTATTTTTTTGTAATTTATTTTTAACATTACTATAGAAAACAATGTTTTGACTTTATGGTAATAAGTAAAGAAATCAGGAAGGCCCCTAAGTAGAATTAGCCCAGGGCCCCACAATTTCGCGATCCGCCCCTGCCAGTAACCAAAGACCAGCCAGGCGAGAATTAATGAGAAAAAGTCAACTGATGCAAAATTAAAAGTATATTTGGATATTTGATATCGTCACACAAAAACAACTGAGCAAAATATGATGAAACTTGGGTTACGATATATAGCTTAATAACGTAGATTAGGAAGTAGGACTTTTGTTATAAACAACTGCTTGGTTTCCGTAGGATTTAGAAAACATAATGACATAGCGGGGGATGCAGGGCTAAAAGCTGGTAATGTAATTTCGATGCCAAGCGTTTCAAATCACGATATCATTTACAATTTACCGTCTGGTCGTAGCCGTCAGCAATGTTATTACGGTGACGTTGACGCGGTGAAATTGCGAGTTCACTTGAGCGTTTACTATTTATACGATCGAAATTCAATAATATTCACGTAACCAAAAACGATTAATTTATTTCAACAGGCCGAAGTAGAAGTACAAGTACTATTTTGTTGATTTCGGTCCGCGTTTTCTAGCGTTGCGTTGTCCAACATACGATGGAGGAACGTACGACCTGCAGGCCTACTCTTGAAAACAATATAAATCTTAAACCAATATTAGTAAATATTTTTATAAGTTTCGTATATAATAAGTTTCGCATATCGTCAAAAAACGGTACTCTTGAAACCAATATTGTCCACATTGATTCAGTATATAACGAACTAATTATTTGAAATCGTTACACGTCAAGGTAGAGTTACAAGTGGAAATTTTAAGTACCGTTTTAAACAAAATAACGAATAAAAGTAATAATGAGTAATTCCAAAAAAAATTGAAATCCGTGTGGCGCTGTCGCCGAATCCAATAATTGAATATAGTTGTCCAGACTCTAGAGTACGAAATACTTCAAAATTCATTAAATATTCATTTAAAATTGAAATCAATTTTCAAAAGTAGCCTTACTGGTCTTGGGAAATATTTGCAATGAAAAGCACGATCGGAAACAATTTATCACTCGATTTGAAAAAAATGAGCCGGAATAAAGAATGTGAAATGCGATCTTGACATTTCACGAGCGAGCTTTGTCCAGCAAGTAAATAACAGAAAGGTAGAGGGAAGAGTCCACTGCGGCAATTTTTATAAGCCGTCGAATAGTTTCGCGGAGGAGAAGAGCACAACTTGCACAACTCTATCCACCATGGATTGCCCTGTGGATGATGAGTAATCACCACCATCGTCACCATCCATTATATGCAGGCCTCTTGATGACGTAACCGAAGTGTTCCGGTGATATGTAGGTGTTAAAGTGAAAAAACAAGTGCAAGCATAAAGCTGTCTTGTGAGGGCCATTGAAGAATGGCATCACCGATCTCACAGCCTTCTACTACACTAGACAGATCGATGAACATCATGGGGTTTGAGTTGGTAGGTCGTCACCTTCTGAGACAGTCCAACATAGCCCTTTCTGAAAACCTCACAAGGGTATTCCGTGAGGATTCATAGAGAAATTGTACCATACAAAACGTTGTCGTAAATGGATATTCGTTAAATATTTTATTTATTTCGGGAGAATGTCTCCACAGAACATTCCTATATGTTACACAAATCCCATGCTGAGAAAGTAATTAACGAACACGATTTTGGCACTATCGCCAACAGTTTACTTCTTCGTAACTACTTATACCACTAAAGGAAAGACATGTTTATGTAAGC